>JAJHZJ010000141.1:0-182500 GCA_023548195.1 Bettongia penicillata ogilbyi
AACAATGTAGCACCAATGTGATATAGCACTTATGGTGGCTATGAATATGCCAGCACAGTTCTGAATGGCAAAACAGAACAGACTCTCCACATGGAATACAGAATCAGTACACTTATTCAAACACCACAAACCCAAATCCCAACACCAGAAACCCAAATTCATCAAAGCAACAAAGAAATCCCTCAGAGTAACCAAGAAGTTAGTATACATTATCAGACCTTCCCACAGACGCCCCTAAGCAAAATGCCCTTGTCTCACTCACAGACAGCTGACTACTTCCTATGTCCTTTCCCATCTCTATCTAGTCTGACCAACTTCCTCTCAGCTCTGCTCCAGATCCACCTTTTCCTGCTCGACTCCTTCCTGTTCCACCTGTTCAGCATGTTCCTTTCACCACATGTGACTTAGGCTTCCATATAATTTAAGCCGGTTACATGGACCTACTAATGGATGTGAAAGGTCTTTAAATTAAACAAAAAAAAAATACATTAACAATACAGACAACTAAAGAAGATGAAAAGAAAGATCCCAGGACAGACATTCTGCCTGAGTAAAGTGTAAACACCTCTAGGATAATTCTACTTGAAATAGTGAGGTGCCACCTCTGGAGGCAGCTGGTTTGGGGAGATAAGCCTCAACCTCAGCCACAGGAATTTCTACCTCCTGAAGAGTGTGATGTGTGTGTGTGTGTGTGTGTGTGTGTGTGTGTGTGCGGTGTGTGTGGTAGTGGGACAGGGATCAGACATCTGAACAAGGGAAGAGTAAGGGAGCCTCTACTCACAAAGAATGCCAGGCCCAGCTGCCAAGATGTGGTCCTGGGTGAGAAGGAACCAGCACATTCCCAGTGAGTGTGCAGAAACCGTGTAGCAGAGATGTTGCTAGCTGTGGACACTTACAGGAGATCTGAGTTCTTGGCCTCAGTTCCAAGTCAGAGGGGAGAACTGAAGTTTATAGTCACTGGAGGTTTACAGGGAGCAAGAGCATTTCCAGCATAGTGTGTGAAGGGTGGAGGTGGAGGTGGGTTAACTATGGTTTGGAAGAGAAAAGGAGTGCAGAGGTTGAACCCAGGACAAAGCTCAAAGAATAACAGTAAGAAGGACCTTAGGCCAGAAACATCATCCTCTACATCCCAGAATTATTGGTGATTATAATAATAAGCTGCTATTATTTTTAAACATGAACAGGCAATGGAGAAAAAACCCAACCATAGACAGTTATTGTGGGAATAGAGAAGAATAAGGTTCATGTTCAGAGAAGAAGAAGAAGGAACTGAAACAAAAAGAAGATAAAGTCTCTCCTGCTCCAAAGAGCAATGTCAAATGGTCACCTGCCTAAAAAAAATTCTTAGAAGAACTCAAAAATGATTTCAAAAAATCAAATAAGAGAAATTGCAAAAAAAATTTGAAAGTAAAAACAATCTGAGAGAAACAAGAAGATTATGAAAAGAAAGTCAACAACTAGAAAAGGAGATCCAGAATCTTAAGGAAGAAAACAATGCCGTAAAAATTAGAATTGGGCAAGCAGAAACCAGAGGAAGTTAAGACACTAAGACATAATAAAATAAAATAGAAAGAATAAAAAAAGTAGAGAAAAATGGTGAAACATAAGAAAAGCAAACTAATTTGGAGAATAGATTAAGAGAAAATGTAATCAGACTATTTGAAAGCTATAATTTAAAAAAGTCTCTTTATGCAATAACACAAGAAATATATTTTTTAAAATTATCCTGAAGTGTTAGGACAAGATGGGGAAGTAGAAATAGAACAAAACAAAAAATCCACTAATCACTACCTGAAAGAGGTCCTCAGAGGAAAACTTCCAGGAATATCATAACCAAATTCCAAAACCCCTAGGTTAAAGAGAAAATATTATGAGCAACAACAAAACAAAACAAAACAAAACAGAACAAAAAAACAATTCATATATGGGGAAGCCAATTAGAATTACACAAGACCTAGCAGTGACTATACTACAAGACTGCAGGTCTTGGAATACTATATATCGAAGAGCAAGCATTATATGGCTGAAAATATCATACTCAGTAAATTTAAGTATAATTCTGAAAAGCAGTAACAAAAATAGGACATTCATTGAATTGACAGACTTTTGAGAGTTTATTGCAAAAAAGTCCAAAGCTAGATAGAAAATTTGACATACAAGATTCAAGAGAAATACAAGGTAAATATCAAAGACAAGTCACAAGGGAGTCAATAAGCATAAATTGTTTACTTTTTATATACAAATATGTAAAATGTATGTTTAAAATTGTCATGGAAGACTAGGGTAGAACTGAGTATGATGTGATTCTAAAAAGAACAAAGGATATAGGAAAAGGGAAAAAGAGTGATTATTTCATACAGATGAGGTGCAAAAGAAAAAACTGATACAGAAGAATTAGATGGGGGGGAGGGTAGGTATTTCTGGAATCCTACTGTCATCAGGAAAGGGTTAAAGAGGAAAAAATACACACATATATGCATATGTTTGTGTGTACACACACACACATATATACCCATATATACATGTGTATGTAGAAGTCTTATAAATTAAAAAGATAAGAGGGAAAGTGGATAGGGAGGGATGAAGAATAGGATGAATGGGGTACAGTAGGGTGTGTAAATTAATGGGGATGGAATAAAGAAGGAAAAGAGATATTTTTGGGGGTATATTAAGGAATAGAAGGGCAAGGTAAGCAAAGTAGAGAAGTGAGGAGGACTAGGAATAGGGCAAGCAGGAAAGTGAGGAAAATAGGATGGAGGAAAATATACAAGTAATTATAGTTTAGGATGTAAATGGGCTGAATTTACCCATAAAATGGAATCTTATAGATTAAAAATTTGAATTCAACAATATTTTAGAAAATATTATTTTAGGAACAACAATATTTTAGGAAATCCTATAGAAATGAGAGATACACACAAATGTTAAATAAAGTCAGGAATAGAATGTATTATGCAAAACAAGTCGAGGACAGTAATCATGATCTCACACAAGGTTTAACCTAACATAAAATTTAGTCAAAAGAGAAATATAGGGGAAACTACATGCTGTGTTAGCCATATCAATCAATAGTTTTATATACTGTATAAAATAACTGAACAGTATAAAAAATGAGTATACCTGCCAAAACACACATAGGAAATATATGAATAATAAATGTAAAACACCTGTTATACAAAGTTTTTACCGAAATAGTTAAAGTAATATTTATTGTGCATGGGGGTAGGGTAAAGCTAACATATTAAAAAAATGACAATTTTACCCACCCAATTTATTTATGTAATACTACTTCAATTAAATCCCCCCCAAAAAAAAAAAAAAACTTACTGAGTCAGAAAAAATAATGACAAGGTTCATTTGGAAGACTAGACAGTAATTTCAAGAAAATCAGGGGGAAAAAATTTGGGAAGAAACTAAACTCAGGAGTATCAGACTTTTAACCATATCACAAGATGAGACGGTGTTGAAGGAGTAAAATGAATAATCTTGATGATTTTAAATTAAAATTTTCCTGTATAAATAAAACCTGTGGAGACAAGAATAGAGGCAATACAGAAAGAATTTGGGGGGGAAAAAAAACTGTCATACGAACATTCTCCCAGACAGCATATGATTGGGTTCTGACTCATATTGTTGTGGTGTAGGAAAGGGTGAGCTGGTGGGATTTACAAAAAAATATGAAAGACTTGGATTTACTAAAGGAATTTACTATCCACCTAAAAAATAGAGGAGTGGAAAAAAACATAATGTGGGTCTTACAAATGTGTGTTTGAGTGTGTGGGGGTATAAGTGTGCATGTTTATGGATTTCTATGTCTGTGTATGTGTATATGTATACATAAGTGTATTATATATATAAAATAGATATATGTGTATATCTACATGCATATACATATATACACACATAAACACAACCATACAAAAATACTTAATTGTAGCTTTTGGAGGATAGGAAGAGGGAAAATGAAGTAAAAAGTGCACAGCAGAGGAAAAAATAAACCATACAAAAAAGCAAAGATAAACAGCTTTGAAAATGATATGTAGTATTTATTATATATGTTTTCTTGAAATTGAAATTTATTGCTTATATTGAATCATCTCTTATGCTCTGCTGAGTACATGGCAATCTTTTAATTTTCATTTTTTATTTTGTATTTAAGACAAATTTAAATATATTGAAAAAATAACATATATGTATTTTTAAAAAAATTGAGTTCCAAATTCTCTCCTTCTCTTCTTCCCCTCACTTCTCCTTGAGAAGACAAGCAATTTGATATAAGGTTATATAAGTTCAGTCATGAAAAACATATTTCTATGTTAGTTATTGTTGTGAAAGAAAATACAGATTCCCCTAACTCCCCCCCCCCCCACATACATACACACACAAAAATAAACAAATAAATAAAAAGAAGGCATGCTTTGGCCGCATTCAGACTCTATCAGTTTTTTCCCTGGAGATGGACAGAGTTTTTCATCATGAATCCTTCAGAATTGTCTTAAATCATTCAGCGTAAAGCATTCCTATAACTATGCACAATGTTCTCCTGGTTCTGCTCACTTCACTTTGTATCAACTCATGTAAGCCTTTCCAGGTTTTTCTGAAACCATCTTGCTCATCATTTCATATAGCACAATAGTATGCCATCACAATCATATTCCACAACTTGTTCAGCTAACTCGCCGATTGATGGACATCCCTTCAATTTCCAGTTCTTTGCCCACTTGACCTTGACTTCGCCTCAGTATTCTCATCAGTTAAATGAGTTGTGCTAGAGATAGTCTCTGACATTCCTTCCAGCTTTAAATCTATTATCTGAGGAGCCTACATGGCAAGTCAGTAATCTTTTTGGATATCCTTCCTAAAATTCGCCATGAATTATAGATCCCTATCTAACAAATTTATTTCTTAGGAGGTTAAGAAGGTGAACAATTTCCTTAAAAAAAATCATATAACCTGAAGTGTGGATGGCAGCTTAGGTTATGGAATCAATTCTAGATAGGTTTTGTGCAGCAATAATTTATAGTAATGTTCCTTAGGGATGACTGAGAATTATAAGATTGTACTCCACAGGTTGCTTTAAATCATATATAATAATGCATTGTTGGTGAAGTAGAAAAAGTATTCTGGAAAGCAGTTTGGAACTATGCCCTCAAAGTTAATTAATTTTATTATGGAAAACATACACACACACTCACACACACACACACACACACACACACACAGAAATTAGTAGCAGAAGACCTGGTAGAGAATCTTGTGAGTGATTTTCCGTTTTCCTCTGTGATTTTATCATTTCCTTTCCCTATGGATCATTTTGCTCATCAATGAAGGGGGTGGATGAGATGAGCTCTAAAGTCTCTCCTAACTCCAAAATTTTGTTCTTCATTAATGTCATTTACCTCATAGGAAGTCATAAGTTACATCACATGATGATTCCTAACTTATCACCAGATCTCAGTTTATGCTGCCTTGTATCTCTCCCATATTCCCTAACAGTGCTTTGTATAAAGCAGATACTGAATCAAGTTGTAGCAGGTGGCTAGTAGGTATCTCCCCTACCCTACACTACTTCTGTGTAAAGGGGGTCCTCACAGAAATGGCAGAAAGAGCTATTTGGAGAACTAAAACCCATGGGAAATCTATAAATCTCATTTCAGTATTAATCTCTATCTCCATCTCATGTTAGTATTGGTTGTAAAAAATCACATGTGAAAAATGATGACGAAGTCAGCACCTGGAAAGAAGAGAGAAAAAGAAAATGTCTGCAAATGTCAAAGAGTGGCTAACCAGCCAGCATTCTTCTCAACAGGATCTGGGACTGTCTTAAGTGAATGAAGGAGATAAATATTGATGAGTTTTTCGGCTAAGAGTGTTAATTCATTTAGAATTTTGTTGTTCTTGTTGTCATTATTTTTTTTTTTTTGCTTTGCTTTCCCTGAGACAGGTATGCATATTGTTCTAGTTTATATCTGAAGTTTTACTCCCTGCCGCCCAAAAAAGAAAAGAAAACAAAACGAACTCTAAACCTCCTGGGATGAAATTAATATTGCAAACCGAGACTAAAATTCATTGCTCCAAATCCAGTTTTTATGAATCACTAATCCTCAAATAGACACACACACACACGCACGCACACGCACATGCAGTACATGTACACACCAACCCACGTCATTCTTCCTGAAGAGCATTTGATTTGAACTGTTTTTCCACTTCATTCTGAAAAATCTAAACTCTAGTAAGTGGAGATCTCAAAGCACTTTAACTTACTAGTCTGCTCATTGTAGAAAATTATCAATCTTAACAATGTCCTATTGAAAGGCAGAGCAATTGAAAGAGGAAGAAGGCATTTTAAAGGGATGCACAGAAAAACATGAGTGTCAATAAGTTCGAACTAAGGCTTCCACAAAGAACTTGACAGAGGCATATCAATCATCATTCCCCCCATGCCAGTCACTTTTAATGGATGTAGGAACTTTGTCATGACAGTCTCTCTTGAGGCAGCAGGGAAGGAAAATCTTGATAGAAAGTACTACTACTTCTACCACCACCACCATCACTACTACTACTACTGCTACTACTGCTACTGCTACTACTACTACTACTATAACTATTACTACTATTATAGCTAGCTAGCAAGTACTTATATATAGCCAGGCAGCTAGGTGGTGCAGTGGATAGAGCACCAATGCAGGAGTCAGGAGGACCTGAGTTCAAATCTCACCTCAGACACTTGACACTCACTAGCTGCGTGACTGCGTGACCTTGGGCAAGTCACTTAACCCCAATTGCCTCATCCTGGGTCATCTCCAGTCACTGGATTCAGATGGCTCTGGAGGAGAAGTGAGACTGGTGACCTGCATAGTCCTCCCTCACTCAAAAAAAAAAAAAACACAGCCAAGTACAAGTCATGTCATTATTTCTCTGATGGCATGGTCTTCTTCAGCAATGAAGGACAAACACTGGATACATAGACTAATACATATTGTAATAATGCATTGTGCTAAGCACTTTACAAATATTATCTCCTTTGCTAATAACCCTAAGAGGTAGGTGTTTGTATTTTTACCAACTGAGCAGACAGTGGTTAAGTGACTTGCCTAGAGGCACAAAAGTATATGGGTACAGATTGGAACCCAGGACTTCCTGATACTCTATCCACCACCCTTTACTGCCTTTTTGCTACAAATTCTCTTTTCTCAGATTATGGTTGACCTCAAAATTCAGTTTTGTGATTCCATGCTGTCCTTTGTCTTCTCTGTTAATAGCAAGTTTGCCTTATGCTGAGAAAATTTCAGAGACACTCCTAGAGGTTACTGCTGTAGTTAATGCATTCCTTGTCTCCTTCATATTGTGAAAAATATCTTCCTCAGGTTTTATTTTTTTCTTTACAAACAAAATAAGATTTCAAGATGGGACCTTAAAAACCTCTCCTCTCAATGTCATGAATATTAACTAATTGAAAAGCTATTTTCTACCACTCGGAAACTTTTTTTTTAAAGTTATACTTACAAAATGTTCCACCTTTCATCCTCTAAATTCACATTATAGCCTTAGCATTGCTCAATCAAGCCAGAACTGAGTTCTTTATTTCTACTTTGGTAATGTTTCCATTCTGCCAAGCCCCTCAAACCCATCTGACTTACTTGCTGCTGGAAATAAGGAACAATCACATGTCTCTCATCAGATAATATCACATGCCATTCTCTGCAGAAAGTAGCCTTGACCCATCTCACAATGGTCTGCCTTTCACTTTGCTACAGCCTCATCTGAATAGGGATGTGATTACCCTGCCCATCTTCGGCATTGTGTTTCTCCCTTTTGTCAGCTAAGGACCTGTATCTAGTCTTTTCCCTCCACACTTCCCTCCATAGAGCTGATTGGATTGTAGCCCTCTCTTTGCTGAAGTCAATGGAAATTCCACACTCACAGCAGCTGTTGGGGGCACAGAACAATGTGAGAAATAGGCCCAGACTGTACCAACACATTAGCTACAATATCATCCCCAGGGTCATTTTCCCTCTTGGGCTAAGCATTCCTAAAGAAGTCACTGAGATTTGACTGAAGTGATTTCTCCTTGTTTTGTCTGTGTGTTTGGAAAAATTATATATATATATCTATACATTTAAATGTGTATATATACATATATACACAATACATATATATGTGTATGTATATGTATATATGTATGTGTTTATGTGTATGTATATATGTATATGTTTGGAAAATTATATGCACACATATATACACACAAAAACCTATATATACATTCATAATACATATATATATATTTAGATTCTGCACACTCAGCTTTCTAAAATGTCTTCTCCCTCTTAAAGCAATGCAGGAAGATTAGTCTTTTCAGAAGAATTATATCAAAATGGATTTCTTTTATTCCAGTGGAAGTATAAACTACTATAATATTTTTTTGTATTTTTTATGATTGTAATTTATATTTTTAATCATGCTTTATTGTTTCCATGGGTTTTATGGAAGTAAGACATGGGATATAATAGTATATAAAAATTTAAAATGAATATCATACAGAGGACAAAGGGAAAATTCATTATGGGTATCAGCAGAATGCAACACACAACCAATGAGAACTTTTCTGATTTTTCCACCATATCTCAGGAAGCCTGTTATTGAAAATATTGAAAAAACCTCCTTCAAGATCCCATCAGCTTTATTATTCCATTTCATCCCCTCTGATTAGAGGACAAGAACATGAGCTCTAAAATCTCTATTTAAGGAGGTTATTCAGACAGGACCTCTCATTTCTTACCTGGCTGCTTGACCTTGAGACTTCTCTCACTTTTTCACTAAGCCCATCAGTCTGATATCTTCCCCTCCTTCTAATGGTTTTTGACCTCCTTTTGCCCTTTATATATTGTCTTCCAGTATCATATTTTAAACTCCTTGAAGGTAGAAGCTGTAATTTGGTTCTTTTTATATCCCCAGTGTTGAGCCGAGTTCCTGACACATAGTAGGTGCTTAATAAATGTCTATTGTTTGACTGATTAAAGCATGTCACCAAGGAACAGTATGGCTGCTTAAAAAAGAAGAGGGTTAACAGACAGCTCCAATATCTCACTGGCACCCTGGAGATGTCAGTAGTAATCAAGGAAAACCTCCAACGTATTAGGTAGATTCCCTGTGGGATACTTATGGGGAGGGCATGGTCAAGAGTTGCAGGAGATAGGCAGAAATACGTAGGTTCTAATCTGCATGGTTGGAAGAAATTCCCAAACTGATGACATCATTGTTCCATCTAGAAACTGGAAAATTTGAGTTTTCTTTGTTTGAAAATGCAAGTGAGATAGTAGTAAAGCCAAGGAAATTTGTCTAGGGTTTCATGGATTATTAGTGGCAGAGCTGGAAGCTCAACTGAGCACTTAGGAACTCAAGGTCAATCTCCTTGCTACTAGCCTCATTGCCTCTCTCTGTTTTACTTCACTCAAGCTCAGAGCATGGTTCTCACAAGTTACTATCACTCTTCATTCAGAGAAAGCAAAATATTGCTCCCACATAATTAATTTTTTTCCTCAGGATACATTTAGAATCATCATCAGAAAATCATCGGGTTTTCAACCAGCAGGGGACTTAGGTCCAATACGCCTATTTTACAGATGAGGCAACCAAGGAGAAGGAGGAGAAAGGATTAATCTGACCTATTTAACTAATGAAGCTAGGACTAGAAGCTAAATTGCCTCTCTCTCACCACTTGCCCTTTTCTATAAACCTCAGTGACTATTGCTCTGGTTTCCTTCAAATGCCCTCCAACGTTTACTGTGTATTGGCCCTTATGTTCTCATCTCATCTTCCTTTCAATATCTCCTGTGAAAAATGATTATTAATAACCAGTATCTTGGGGAGATTCAGAGCTTCTCCCCTCTTCCCCCTACATTTCAAAGTCCTGACTTTAGGTTCAGTTTGTTTTTTTTTTCTTCAGAAAGATGTTACTGATAATGAGATTTCATGAACTCTCCTTATCCTGGTCAGCCTCCCACCCATGTTTTCAAAGAATTTAATCTAAAGTTCAGAAAACCAGGGAGTTCGAGTCAAGGATGGGTGGAGACAGATTCTTTTGTGTAACTGGCCCAAGGCCTAGAGTGGTCTCGTATAGACATATATTCTCTGTCCTGGGGTAAAATGATGAAAGAAGGATATCAGCCCTGTTGGAAGGATATATGAACCATGCAACCGGACCCTAAAGTGAGCTCAGTTGCTGACTGCCTCTCCCATGGATTCATATGCATGCCTGCCCACTGTGAGAGGCATGAGAAATAAAGGCACATACAGCCTAATTCTGTTTATCTTTCTTAGACCAAACTCTGGAGATTGATTCTCTTAGCCAAAAGACTTGATCAGAAAAAATAAATTTTAATTCTTTGGAAATAATCAACAGCTTTTTTTCTTCCCTCTGTTATTTTAATTAGACACTACCCTTTTTTGTTAATGTCATTAGATATTTATATTAGAGCATATACTTTGAAGGTTAAACAGCCAGTCATTTATAGTGAATGGTAAGTTTGTGTCTCTTATTATCTCTTATTATTTCTGGGCCCTCATCTGATGGACTCCCATTATTCATGAACCCCCAATTACTAACTTATCTTTTCTCATTTAACCAATTAATATCTATTAGCTTTTACAAGGGATATTTACTGTGAAGAGTCAGTAAAAATGGAACTACAAAAACTTCTGGAATGAGGAGTTCATTATCTTCCAGAGGATTGGTCACTGGGGAGACTGGGCTCAAACTTAAAGTAGTGACTACCAAATATCGGCCACCCAGTTCATTTCTGAATAAGGTAATGATGATGAATGATGAAAAAGTCTCTTCCTTGTTTTGAGGACACTAAAAGCTCCACATGTTTCTAGGTCTAGTCACTGCTGCACTAGGTCAGATCAAGCATGTTGCACATTAGGGTTAGATCCTCACTTGACTTGACTGCTGTGGTTTCCACAGGCTCTGCTATAGACCTTTTCTGCTAGACCTCAGATAACCTTTTGAAGCTCGCAGTGTAGTAATTTGTTCTTTTTCATCTCCAGCACTCATTCACCAAAGATCAAGAAATAAATATACACAATAGAGACAGAAACAGAGGTAGTACCATGAATTCATGATCACATCTTGGTCAAGTAAGGAGAATAGGCAACTGAAGGTAAGCAAAATGCCACTGTGAACACCACTAGTCTATCTCATTCATCCATGGTACTTACAGCATTTCTTCTCCTCATTTGAAAGCCTCCAGAAAAGAGAGAATCCTATCATTCAAGTCTTTTATATGTACACATACAGCTTCAGTTCAGTAGCCAGTTAAAAGACTTTTTATTGCCATGTAAAAAACTTACAGGAAACAGGTAAGAATATCTGTGTATTTTCTGAAGTGAAGGGAAGGGACCTTATATGTATTCCTGGAAGAAGGTTCACTAGGCATCTCTGTGGTGGTTTTAAACAGGCAGAGTTTTTGTGTTGTAACTGGGCTCCTACTTCCAGTCCCCACCATTACCTAAAGGTATGTATGAGAATTTTCTGACCACTAGAATTATACCAAAAAAACAAAAAAACATGGAATGGACTTTGTGGGAGGGTTCTTCCTCACTAGAAATCTTAAAATAAAAGCCAAGAGACCATTTTTCAAGGATGTTGTAAAGAGGAAATTTGTTGAGATATGAAATAGATCATATCAATGATTCTTAAAGGGCAGGATTCCTTGTGGTTCCCAAAAGTTCTTTTAGAGAGTCTGTAAGGTCAAAACCATGTTCACAATAATACTAAGAAATTTTCATTTTAATACAGTAAATGTTAACACATATAAACCACATGAAGTTCATTGGGGTCCTCAATCATTTTTGAGAGTATAAGGGGTCCTGAGACTGAGTTCCTTTCCAACTCTGATTCTACACATATCACAATTTAATTGATTTGTTGTTCAAATCTCTTTACACTCTAACCCATCCTTTAAAAAGCTGTCAAAATTGTTTTCTTAAATCATAGGTCTAATTATTTCAACTCTCCCTACCCCTTCCTGATACTCAGTAAATTATAGTGGCTACCTATTACTTAGAACAGTAAGTATGGTTGTTTAGCATTTAAAGATATTCACACGTAGAACTTCCAAAAACACCCCTCCAAACTTCTTAAATTTTTCTCCCCTTACTAAACTCTATGACCTAGATATATTGTCCTACTTTCTGTTCTTAACACATGGTACTTCTCTTCTACACACATGATGCAAGATCTTCCCTCTCTGTGCCTTTGCATTGACTATGCCCCAAAACTAGAGTGCTCACTCTCCTCAACATCTCTTAAAATATCTGACTTCTTTAAAGGTTCAAGTCAAATATCATCTTCTGCAGGAGGTCCTTCCCAGAATCCCAAGCTCCTGAAACATTGTCCTCTAAATTGCCTTCCATTTTCTAGTAAGTATATGTGTGTATATGTCTAACTTATGTGTATCTCTCTCTCTCTCTCTCTCTCTCTCTCTCTCTCTCTCTCTCTCTCTCTCTCTCTCTTTTCTCTTCCATGTAATTTGCTTGATAGAGGGATTGTTTTTGCCCTTCTTTGTAACCTCAATGTTTAGGATAATTCCTCACAAATATTGTAGTAAGCACTTAATTATATGTCCCATAATACATTGTGCAGCATGGCAGGAATCAGATTTGGAGTCAGGCAACATGATTTCAAATATCGCATCTGCCACTCTAACTATGTGACCTTAGGCAAATCACTTAACTTTTCTGTACCTCAGTTTCTTCATTTAAAAAGTGAGGACAGTACATAATGACCTCTGAGTCTCTTTCATTCTAAATCTATGATACTATCATCTATCATTTACAATTTAATGTTAAGAAGCGTTGCTACATCCTTTTGGAATTCTTCAAGTACTGTCTGTAGTTTTTTAATGGTACCTATAGTAGCTTGCACACTAACAAGGAAATCTAATATTGGCTTTCTTGGGTTGTTACAGTGTTCACTGGTTACTTTGAACATATCCGTTTTTGATGTATGTTTCTTTTCTGACCCATTAGAATATAAATTCATTGAGGAAATGGGTTTGCATTTTTTTTTTGTAGGTAAACTTTGACTAACATCATTAATTGGTTCCAGGAAAGCATGACTTTAGGTAAAATAAAATTGCAGGGAAGAGTTAATTTCAGAGGCAGAGACATTGAGGTAGGTAAAAAGGAGCTGGCAATATGACTGTTGTGGAGAGAGACACGATCATAGAGTAAGAGTAAGAAGTTCCCTGCAAGGATTCTGACCATGCTGCAGCACAGTATGGGGATATCTTAGTAATGCTATTGTATAAAAAGCAAAACAAATAAAAATATACAGTCATGGGATCATGAGGCATTTTCAAAAAATCAAATTATGATGAGGTGTGGCTCATAGTGGGTACTTATTGACAACATGTTTGAATGTGGAGTTGATAAGTCATAATTGAGAATTTCCTCTTCCTGACATATACCACCATTTCAAAGGCATGAATGGCCCAGCCGAGGAAAATCACTTGTATTCACCAGCTTTGGCAATGTAAAAATGCCCCCTACCTCCAGATTGCTCTGTTGCCTTCGTTTTAGTGTGTCGATCCTGCTTTTCTGGCTGAGTCAACATGGGAACCTCATTTTGCTGGATTTGTTAAAAATACAATTAAAATGCTGTATAAAGGATCAGGCCAAATTGGCCAGGATCCTAGAACCCACTCTCAGCAAAACCTCAAGGAATATCCAGTACATAGAAAAGGTTTGCCCTCTGGGATTCCCTCCCTCTTGCTTTAACCTGATAGTTTGCTCATCCTATTATGAAATTCCTCAGAGGAGTGAAACCGTAGCTTGCCTCATTAAGACTCATCATTTACAAGATGTTGACAAACGTTGGCATTTATCCTGTTATCATAATAAATGTGAGAAAATGACCATTTGGCAATTGATTGTTCCATGCGAAAGCAGGTTGTGCTGTACAAGCTTGGAAGAGAACGAAGATGATTTGTTGGTATCTCTCAACAGCATCATTAAATGCCACATGTATTTGTTGGAATCAATTCATTTGGGAGAAAGAAATCACTTTTAAATTCTAGGCCCAACAAGAAAATAAAATTCTATTGGTAAAATGCTAAAGACATATTAAGGCTAAAGAATAGAGGAGAAATTTTTCTTCAAATAGGTGTGTGTGTGTGTGTGTGTGTGTGTGTGTGTGTGTGTGTATGTTTCTCTCTAGGCAGAACTTTGGAATTTTTCTTTTGTTGTTTTACATTTCATAGTATTTCATACCCACATGTTGGTCATTTTTATCATTATACATTATATTCTGTGTATTGTGTGTAAAGGATAAAAATAATAAAAATATGAAAACAAGATAAATCAAGGAGAAGAAAAACAGAAATTCGGATTCCAAGATCTAATTTTTAAGAAAGTTTGCTGTATAGTCTTTCCCTTACTGAAGAGTGATGAATGGATCAGGGATCTTGTTGTCCAAGTGTTACAGAATATTTGTGTGGATTTTTTATTAATCCTTAACGGGGTGGGGAAGTAGCAACAGGATATGAGAACTTACCAAAAATTCTGGGATTGGTAACTACACAGAGAAAAAATTCTCTTTCAGCATTAAGGAGACTAGATTATTGTGCAGGTTACAAGTATGAGGGTTTGAGCACAAACTTCTCTCACAAACTGTCACTTTTCTTTTATGGTTTTAAGTGAATTGATTTTGTAAATTAGTGTTGCCCTTGAAAAGGAGATCAAATGTATGACAACCCTAGGATTAGCTACATGTTTTAACTCCCCTACTGGGCTAAGCAATGTTTTAAAATGGGTAAAATTCTCCTAAAGTGAGGCTAATGAAAATTATTATCTTTATTTTTGTCTATTTCCCATTTTTCAGAGTCAGGTTTTATAAACAGTTTGGGTAGAAACCACTGTAATAATATTCAGAATCTTCTAATCATTATCCTAATTTTGAATTGATTTTGACCTTCACATACAACTTATTTTGAAATGATTCCCATGACAGTAAATGGCATTTTCCTGTCCATTAAGGTTAATAAATTATGCTTTTATAATGTTGTCACTATACCTGACATTTTCAGACTTTTCAAATGAAAAAGTATCCATGACATATGGGAATATATAGGTAGAATAAATAGCAACTGGTTTTTACTTTTTTTAAATTCTTGATCCTAAACAATATTTTCTAATATAGATTTGTCCTCTGCCTCATCGAGCTTCGCTTTGGAGTCAGAAATTATCAAAGTAAAGAAAATTTAGTTTAAAGAATATTGTCAAATTCTTTATAGAATTTGTATATTTAAAACTGCAAGAAATATTTATTTGCATGTAACCTGTGAATTGTATTTGTGGTGGTCTGTTCACCGGTGTTCACCTTCATTTTACCAGGCAGGATGACTACATGTGTTATGAAATAATGACCATTATTGTCTTTAGAAATAACATGAAAAAGAGTAAGTTTCCTCCAGTTTCACTATTTGGCTTTCTAACGACCATATTTCCATTTAGTTACGTCTTTGTCTTAGTTTTCATTTTTTAGGGAAAATATCACTCTAGTACAGGGGCTACTGACGGTTTTTTGTAGTCATGAATTCTTTTGGCAATCTCTTAAAGCCTCTTTTTTTCCTCTGATAATGTTTTAAAATTCATTAAAAATTCATAGGATTACAAAGAACAACAATTATATTGAAATGCAATTACATAAATACATATGCATGTGTATATCCCTATATGCATGCACATATACTCATATATATACACATATATACGCACAGAGTTATCCCTCTCATTGCAGGGATTAGGGGCACAAAACTCCCAGAATCTGGAATATCTGTGTAGAATTTTTGGCTCTCCCTTCATATCAGAGAAGAAGTTTGAATTATTGTGGTATTAAAAGATAAAATATGTTAATATTATACAATATTATTCATATATATTTATTCATGCCTGAGTTTCTAAAGTTTTTCTTTGTCTTCTGCAGTTTCCATATAACTCTACCCACATTCCCATTTAATTTCTATGCTGACCCACAATCTATTGAAATTGTGATGGGGAAGTCATGATATGGAAGGCATAACTGTGTCTATATATAGATATAGATGTAGATATAGATATATATTAATATATAATCTATCTATACATACCCATATATACATATAGGCATATTTATATGTATGTATGCACTCGCACATATATTCACACACAAACACACACAGATATTTAAATCAGACCCCAGGTAGAAAATGCCTGCTCTTACAGTAAATTCACTCATCAGCAATTGTGTTTGTCTTTCTTCAGTCATTTTTAGCCACGTCTGACTCTTCATGGTTCTATTTAAGGTTTACTTGGCAAAGATAATGGAGTGATTTGTCATTTCTTTCTCCATTTTACAGATGAGGAAACTGTCACGGTGACTTGCTTAAGGAAATACAGCTAGTACATATCTGAGGCCAGATTTGAACTCGGGAAGATGAGTCTTTGGGACTCCAGGCCAAGCACTCTGTCCACTGTGCCACCTAGCTGACATTGTACAGACCCTGTACAATGAAGATTTGGTTGTAGACAGTGGAGATAGAATAACTGTTTCCATATATGAGAGATTTTCAAGTGAAACAGGAATTGTGCTTGTTTCTGGCATTAGAAATCAGATATTAGAGAAATGGAAAAGAGTTAAAGAGAAATATATTTCAACTTAGTATAAAAACATGTTTCCTAACAATTACCACTCAATTACCATTCAATTCAAATTGAATGTGTTCTCTTAAGTTCTCATGAATTATATATTGCTGAATATCTGTATGTAAATGATATGGATCCACTTTTCCGGGATGTTGTAGTAGTAGTAATAGTAGTAGTAGCAGTAACAGTAGTAGTAGTAGTAGTAATAGTAGTAGTAGCAGTAATGATGATAATGATAATGATGATAATGATACTGAGAACTAATATATTGCCTTAAAGTTTCTAAAACACTTTAAAAATATCATCTTGTTTGATTCTTAACACTGGGGGTTAGGTGTTATTATCATACCCATTGACAGTTGCAAAATAGCAGGCAAAGAGACTAAGTGCTTCAATAAGTGCCTGAGGCAGGATTCAAACTTTAGGTTTTCCTAATCTGAGTATAGTATTCTGTGTCCCTTATCTTGGTTAAACTAGACGACCTTTGAAGTAATTTTCAACTTGGAGATTATGAGATTCCAGTTGTGTTTGGGCTTCTCTGTGGCTCTCCTGAAATTGAG
Organism: Bettongia penicillata ogilbyi; assembly: GCA_023548195.1. Taxonomy (NCBI): domain Eukaryota; kingdom Metazoa; phylum Chordata; class Mammalia; order Diprotodontia; family Potoroidae; genus Bettongia; species Bettongia penicillata. The sequence goes on from JAJHZJ010000141.1 coordinate 17,250, forward strand.
GGTTCTGGACTAAATTAATAGATACATTTTACTAAGAGTTTGCTATAGGTGGAGCTGCGGATAAAGAACTGAGTCAGGAGTTGGAAAGGCTGGAGTTCAAATGTGACTCCAGACACTTATTTGCTCTGTGATCCTGGGCAGGTCACTTAACTCGTGCCTTCACAAAACTGGAGAAGAAAATGTCAAACAACTCCAGTATCTTTGCCAAGAAAACCCCATAGATAGTTGGCTCTTGGGTCATGAAGACTTAGATCACTACTGAAAACTGAACAGCAGTATATTAGGTACTATGCTAAAACTAGGGAGAAAATAAAGAATTAGATGATCTTTACACTCAAGCATATTACATTTTATTTATTTTCAATTAAATGTTTTATTGAAAAATGTAAGATCAGTAAAACCATCTAAATGTGTTTAATTACTTCATTATTTTCAAAATACAATTTTATCCTATATTAATATTTTGGGAAATTAAAACTGTGATATACTTATACAACAATATATACTAACTGTGATTAGTATATATTGTCTACTCTGAAGAATATAAACTCCCTGAAGACAACTATTTCACTTTTGCCTTTAAATCTCTAACATCTAGCACAATGCCTGGCATGTTGGAGGAACTTTAGATTGCTTGTGGATTGAATAATTAATGTCATTATGTTCCATCCCAAGAACACTTGAGAACTGTAGATAAGCATAACATGTTCGCATAGAGATAATTCTAAAGATAATTTTCTTTTCAACATTTTCCTCACTATTTACATAGGTCTCATTTTTTTTTAAGAAATAGATTTTAAGTAATTTTTTGTGGTAATACAAAATAGTAGAAACTGCATTTTTAAGGGCACTATGTAACATAGCTCTATTACCTGAAAAATAGATTTAGATTTCATATGGAGAAATGACCCTGTACTATTCTGAAGGTATTTATGAAAAGTGTGTGAATATCTTTGACCTTAATGTATTGTGGATTGCATCCATTTTATTTGTACCCACTGCTAATAAATCATCCTTCAATTTCATTTCATTGCTCATTGCTTAGAAATCCAGCTTTATTTCCAACATTTTCAAATAAAAGAGAGTAGCAATAGTATTATATAAGACAACTGGAACAAAGGAACCATGGCCTAAATCATCATGGAAAGTCATTTTCTTGCATTTAGCCAAAGGAAAAGTAAATAGTTCCTTATGGTGAAACCACTGCACAAGAATATTTAAGGCTATATCTCTCTAAAGATAATTTTAATACTATTGGGACTTCATATTTTAAGGTGAAGCTCATTGTGTAACCATAGCATGAAGAAGTAATAAATATTCCATGAAAATTCTAAAATATATTCAGTAATGCATTATATTATATCATTATGCTATATTATAACTATTTTCTAAAAAAATTATTACAAATGGAAATAAAAATAAGAAGGTTTAGTTTGCAGGAGTCTGCAGTAATTATAGGTTGCTTCAGTAAATGAAATTTTAGCAAAGCTGGGTTCTAATAGTTTAGGGTGGTCTCCATTAAATATAAGAAAATCCAGTTAATTAATTAGCCCTCAGTGTTAAATGAGTTTTTTAAGCCTGAGAGACAAGAGGAATGTGAGATTTGTGGTGACATGACAGCGAACATTTAATGATGTTGAACCCAAAGTGACTATTAATACAGGCTATCTTGGAACTTGAAGTACAGTGATTGGGGGGTGGGCGGTAAGCAAATGTAATACCAACATTAAATAGGAGAGGATAAGTGTTAATTTACTGTTTCTGTCTAAATGATTCTTCTTGTTTTTTTCCAACCCTCAATCATAACAAATTCCTGATTTCCTATCGGTACAAGGTACCTTCCCAAAGAGGAAGAGGAATTAGAACATGAAAAGAATTGAATAAAATAAAATTTCCTTACTTGTTGAATGTATAGCTTGGATTAGATTTTCTGATGCCATCTTTTATATAACTGTGCTATTCAGTTCTAGGAAAATGAGACTAATAGCTAACATTTAAACAGTGTTTTATGTTTGCAAAGGATTATATAATCAGTCAATCAAATGGTACCCCATGTAATCTTCACAAGAAACTTGTGAAGTAAACACTTTTATTTCTATCCATTTTACAGACAAAAAAACTGAGGGTGAGATTGTGAATTATGGTTTCACAGGTAGTAAATGTTGGAGAAAGGATTTGAACTCAGGCCTTTATTATTTAAAGTACAGCTGTCTATCTACTGTACCACCTGACTATCGTATATAGTTGTATACATATTAATTAAAAAGCAGGAAATTTCAAATATGGTGTTTGGATATGCTTTTCTACTATATAGGAGGAGATATCAAGAAAGCTTTTGGAATATTATTTTAGACATTCTGTTTTTCTAGTTAACAGGTGGAGAGAAAACTGCACCATTTGGCATAGTCCTATAACTTTAAAACAATAGTAATTTATACAATTGTAATACAGCACCGGAATTTGTTATTTTAATAGCCACTGTTTATGGCTCATGGCTAAGACTATTATTTTTTTAGCTTATTCTTTGCAAATTAAATAGATTCAACAAATTGTATAACTTTAATATGAAATTTGATTTTTTTTCTAGGGCCATTTTAATTTGTATTATTCATCAATATGCTAATCATTGGATTCCACAGGGTACTCATGCTTCAGATTGAAATCAAAATATGTTGCCAAGTCCAAGTTCACTTATGTTACATCTTATTTTCACTCAGTTGTCTAAAATCAACTCATATCAAGTAACCTAATAGTAAAATACTAACTGAATTTCAACATTTGAAAGGCTACCATACCATTTCAAAGCTTTCCTAAGCATCCTTTGCTATCTTAACAGTAAAGGGTGTATTTCTGTTCCTCAAGAAATTTAGGGTGTGTGTGTGCGTGCGTGTGTGTGCGTGTGTGTGTGTGTTTGTGTATGTGTGTAGATCCTCAGTTTCTTCAGTCAATGCCAGTATGGTACAGGAGAAACAACAGTAAACTTGAAAAAAGGGGAATGGCGTTTATATCTTAACTCTATTACGTACACGTTTTGTGATCATGGTCAAGTTGCTTTAACATTCTGAACTTAATTTTCTTAATCTTTATACAGGAGTCAACATTTTCCAAAGATCACCCATCAAGTAGTTGAGCTTGAATTTGAACTCCTCCTCCCTGACCCTGAAGTAGTGCTTTTCTTACTACCACAAAAAAGCTTGTGGGCACCAGAGACTTGAGGTATAAGAAGTATAGAGACCCTCAATGACACTTTATCCTCATTGTGTCAGCTCAGGAAATACCTCAATATGAACACAATCCTTACAGCTCTGTTCTGTCATTTGCTTCTCCCCTGTCCAGGCTAATCATCTCAATACTTCTGGAAATTGATCCAGGTTTTTAGATTACAATCTTAACTTTTGGGAAGATCACCACAAATAAAATCCCACCTACAGCATACACCTGTCTTGGGTTTATCTTGAAACTGTAATCCTGAGCATTCCTCAATTCATTTCATTGATTTTTGCTGCAGGATCGATTAAAAAAATTTCTCAAGTATCTATCTTTGTTTCAGTCTTCATTCTGACTTTCTGAATTATTTCTGCCAGAGTGTTCACAAAGCACAATGAAAGTAAGAGTAGGCATAGACAAAAATATAGTAGACCCCAGCTGAAAACTTTGGTTTCTGTTCCCTGACTCCCCTCTTCTTCAAGCTAATCTTTTGTAACAGAGCTAGGAAGTTTTCTTTGATTGTGAGGAGAGGAAATGACAAGGGATGAACCTCCTGAGATGATAGCCTGTCAGCCTTTTAATCAAGAAGGATCTCTTCTCTTAGCAAGCATGAAGATTAAACAGACTAATGAATCAGTGTTTTAGAGTATCTACTCCTGGGAGATCACATTCAGGTCCCCTCACCAGTGGTCAGGTCATGAAGTAGCTTTTCCTGTCAGCTAGCAAGAGTACCATTGTGGTGGTGAAGTTTCTTTCTCTATGGAAAATTAAGAGACTCTGCAAGACAAATGTCTCTCCCTAGGGTGCATTATTTCTTCATCAGGCTCTGAAAAGAAAGTCCTTTTCAACAACCAACACTTCATTCAGTAAATTGTTCAAAGGCACATGCATGTACATGTGTCTATTTTAAATCTTGCAGTCAGTTTTCTCTCTTTATCCCTCAACTTTGCTTTAATAGAGAAAATTTTATTCCACTCATCTAAATGTCCCCATAAAACGACTGCATTCAAGGTAGTAGCTGTCTTTAGAGCTTCCCGGATATACCTTGATCTGTCACCATTCAGTGCATATGAATGTACATTTTAAGACTCTTAAATCTTAAAGCTTCTAAGAGTGAGCTCTGACTCATGCTCCTGCTCCCCTCACATTCAGGTCTTCAGATTGATCATAATTTTGCGCGTGGTTTTTAGAAGTTATTATTTTTTAGACATTGATAGATCCTCTATACATAGGGTAACTCAAAATTTAACTTTTTTTCTTTCCATAGCCAATGATATTCTGTGGAAAAAACAAAAACAACGAGTATATAAAAAGCTCACTGAAGTTACAAAACCAGATATTAGATTTTGCTCAAAAATGAATCCCAATGATGATGCATATCTTAATGAAAAGGAGCTATGAAGTTCCTTTAATTAAACAATTCATTGTTTTAATTAAGCAAACTTCATTTTGTTTCATCACTGCTTTTTTCAGCATGAACAACTTTTGTCTCCCATATTCACAGATTTCCTGTTGCCTCTGTGCTGACATTTTGTAAGCAAATAGAATGGCAGGCAGCAAGTTCACATCATTTCTGTCTAATACAATATTAGTACCTGATCTTTGACTCATTAAATGATGAAGCTTGTCATCTTTGACTTGCTGCTATTTAACATTGCAGAACTGTACCTAATAGCTCTCTAATACACATTGCCAGCTGAAACAGTTGTGAGTAGAGATGTGGTTAAATAAATATTGGTTCACTGTGGAAAAGCCAAATGTCTTCTTCCTGGGACCAAATTCTGTCATGCTTCTAGCTCACAACTATTGATCTAAGTGGGTGATTGTCAAGAAATGCATTGTGCTTGCACACATTACAGAAGGGAGAATGCAAAACCACATGGGAAAGTTTTCAAAATTGGTTTTTCTAGGGACTTTCAGTATTCACTGCACTGTACTTATGAACTAGGTCACATTTTGCTCACTGTGAGCTAAAGACCTTCATCTTCCTGTTTGATTTGTTGTCTAAATCAGTACAGAACTTTTATCTGTCTTCTGTGTGAGTATGATTCAGCTCATTGAGTAAATATATACATATATGCATATGTATGTATATATGTACACATATATGTATATATGTATACACACACATACACATATATATTTATTCTTTGCACAGAACTGAATTCCTTCTGGGAATTCAGAACAGAAGGTGTGATTTCTTCTAGTGCTTGAGACGGTAATCATATCAAAAATCTATAGAATTATAGAGGCAGCATGGTATAGTGGAATGAATGCCAAAGTTGGAATCACAGGAGCTGAGTTCAAATTCTGTTTCTGCTGATTGTAACTTGTGCTACATTGTGCAAGTCACTGATCTTCTTTAGTCTTTGAGTTTCCTCATCTGTAAAATGAGGAAGGGATGGGGTTGGGTGACCCCTTTCAGGTCTAAATCTTTGATTGTATGTTTCATAGTGGGAAGGGATGAATTTAGAAGTCATCCAGTTGGTTGGGAAAAGTTACGTGTCCCATGGGACACACAGGTAGCAAGGCTGAAAATTGAATCCAGGTCCTCTGACTCTATATCCAACCCTCTTCTCACTGCATTACCATGTCTTTTTCTCTATGATCTGGGGAGACATACTATGCACCTATGTATACTATATGACATGCTATATGAGAGACTTAAAGATTTATACTAGCGTAACAAGTGTTCACTGTGGTGCAGATTCTGAGGAACTCCAATAAGGCTAGATGTCAGTCTTGAGCTGGGCATCAGGAAGGAAGGATGGCATTGGATTACTGGAGTGAAGGAAGATGTGATTTTAGCTTGTGGGGCAGAGTATAGAAATGTCACCAGGAAGGATACAAGCAGGGTAATTTTGGTGCTGGACAGCAAGATGGTGCAGTGAATAGAGTACCAGACCTGGGATCAGGAAAGACCTAAATTCAAATCCAGCTTTAGATTATTAGCTGTGTGATCCTGGACAAATCACTTAACCCTATTGTCCTCAGTTTCTTCATTTACAAAATGAGCTGGAGAAGGAAATGGCAAACCACTTCACTTCTTTGCCAAGAAAATCCCACATGGGGTCGTGAAGAGTTGGCCATGACTGAGCACCAATAACAATTTTGGTGCTAGTTTGGTAATGGGCATCCCCATATCCTGAGGAGTTTTTCACATTTTTTTTCCTGTCCTTGTATTTACTCAGTGATATCCTCCATCTCACAAAATGAAAAATACCAAGTTCTAAGTACAAGAAATTAAACCATGTAGAGTCTTCCAGAGTAATGTAAAAATTTGTCTCATAAAGAAAGTGAAATGACAGCTAATTCCCTCCCATCAGAACCGATTCAGTGGCTGGTCCGCCTTCAAAATAGGAAAGCAAACAGGTATTGTGTGATTTTTTTAAAAAATTATTGAGCTGAGTGACATTTTATATGAATATTCATTCTAGAGAAAGAAAAAGAAGAAGGAAAAGAAGGATAAGAAGGGAAGGAAAAATGGGAAAAAAAGAAGGAAAGAAGATGGAATGAAGGAAGATGGAAGGAAAGAAAAAGGAATGAGAGAAAGAAAGGAAGACAAAGGCAGAAAAAAGAAAGGAAGAAAGGAAGGTAGAAAGGAAAACAGAAGAAAGGAAGGAAATGGAAGGAGAATGGAAAGGAAGGAAGATGATAGAAGGAAGGAAGGAAAGAAAGAAGATAGGAGAGAGGGAACATGGAAGGGAGGAAGACATAAATCAATATAAAAAATAGACCATAAGTAAATATTTAGTCGACAAACAATTATTAAGTATCTTCAATGTGTCAGGAATTGTGCTAAGTGTAATGGATTAGAAAAAGGCATGAGATAGTTTTTACTTATAAGAAACAAAAAATCTAATTCTGAACATGTCTAAGAAACACTGTGTACAAAGAAGATATATAGTTTTTGCTGCCTTTTAGTGTAGCTATAGAACTAGCCATGCTATTAAAAGTGTCATCAAACTGTTAAAAGCAGGAGGCAAGGTCATGTAGTTAAATGGCCAGTGAACTGAGAAGTCAAGTTCTAGACATGATTTGTTATTATGACTTGGCTGTATGACACTGGGGATTTCCTTTAACATCTCTGAGCATCCCTTTCTTTATTTGTTCAATTAAAGGGTTGGACCAGATGATCATGGAAATCCACTCTAAGAATAAAGTCCATGACTCGATGCAAAATGAGGCGGTATGGACTTCTTAAACTTTTTCCACTCACAACCCTTCAGCACTTCTTAAACCATGGGTCACGACCACAGTTTTAGAAGCACTATAGTGTCACAGCAAGAGAGACTTTCCATCAAAATGTGTAACTAGTGGAAACTCGTTGTTTGTACTTCATTCTGGAAGAGGACCATGACATCAGGAATTTGATGCTATGACTTTGAAGTTGAATTTAAGTGAGGAAGGGATGTGTGTGTGTGTGTGTGTGTGTGTACACACACACACACACACACACACACACATATATATATAATTATGTGTGTGACAAACTTAAGAATTTGAACAGGAGAAATAGACTCAGTTTATCTCTCTTTACACTCTCTTTACTCTTTAGGACATAACTTGTATACAGTCAAAAAAAGAGGCAGAAAGGACTTTGAATAATGAATACACAATATCACATGCTCCTCTCATAGAGACACTGTTAGCGTACACAGGTGAGTGAATCTGTGTGGTGAATGTGAATGCTGTTTGAATTATCTGGATAATTGTGACTTCATACCTAGTCTGAAATGCTCATTATTCTATTTCCTTTACAATAAATGGAGAGGTTAAATACCTTGTCTGTATTCACCAAGTGAATTGGGAGGAGATCTGGGAAATCCTGATTTCTAGTCCCCAGATCCAACTCCTAGACAGTGTTTCCATTTAATTAGTTAAATTGATTGAAAACTTAATTACACATACATCTTCGAGAAACGGGAGCTATGATAATCACATAGGCAATGCTTTAGGGATGATGTGAAACAAAGGCCAAATTTATGATAGCCAAAGGAGGGCCAATAGCTAGGGGGACAAATGTTTGCCATTTTAGCCACCTCTCCATTCATGATGTGCCTATACTAGCAAGTCCAGTTTCTATCTAGAGCTGCAATTTCTATCTATTACTTTCCATAATGCAATGGAATTTAAGACTCATTTGAAAGAACGTGGCCACACGTTGGAGTATGAGAGGATGAGTTGCACATGACACATCATTTTATTTCCTTTAACTTGAACTGAATGTGTCAGAAAAGTTGATGTGAGCTTCTTATTGTTGGAAGTCTCTGACAAGGAAAGAAAAAAAAAAGAACTCCCAGAAGCCTTTAAGGGAGATGGAAGAATTTGGTTCATTCTGAGATGAATTTATGCTACTATTAGTTTAATAATTAATATGAGTGGGCAGCTAGATGACATAGTGAATAGAGCACTGACCCTGGAGTCAGGAGAGCTTGAGCTCAAATCCCGTCTCCCATTCTTAACTAGCTACGTGACCCTGGCCAAATCACTTAACCCTGATTGCCACAAACTAATAATAATAAAAAGAATGGGAAAGAAAAGTTTTCACAGAATCTACATTTTTCAGAGTTGGAATTGAACTCTTCATCCAATAGTCAAATGAAAGGAATGCTCACTCTGACAAGTTGTCCTCTAAGTAGGGGGAATCCACAACCTGTCTGGAAAGTTCATTCCACTTTCCACTGGTTCTAATGGTTAGTAAAGTGTTTTGTTTAGTTTTTGTTTTTTGTTTTGTTTTGTTTGTTTGTGTATGTGTGTGTGTGTGTGTGTGTTTTCTCCAAAGGCAAATGTAAAATAACTTCTAGTCAACTTCTCTCTGTTGCTTCCATTGCTCCTGGTTCTCTCTAGAGCCAAACCAAACAAGTGTAGCCCTTCATTCACATAACAATAAAAACAAATATTTGAAGAAAGCTATTAGAGTTTCCAGACTAGTTCCTTCAACTGGTCCTCATATTACATAGACATAACAACTTTCGTCATTAAGACTGCTGTTCTCCGAACCCTCTCTACCTTATCACTATTCTTACATCACTGCACAACTGAGCAAATTCTCTAATTTTACAATTCAGAAAATAGTATTCTAAGGAAAAATAAATTTCTATTATTTACACAATTAAAGCAAAATATTGTATCCTCATGATAAAATGTACTTTTGTTTTTGCGCTTCCAACATTTGGCACAGTGTAGTAGGGGCTCAGTTAATACGGGTGAAATTGAATTGAGTCAGAATTCAAATCCTCTATCACTCGTACGTTTGCTTGCTTTAATATGGCAATATGTTTATAGGCTTCTCTACATATTCAATACAAACCAATGAATCTACTTATTTCTCCCCTCATCAAGAAAGCCCTATATCCAATGACAGTTATTTGAAACTATTTAAGAACTGCTTTTCATTTTGCTAAATTCAGTCATACTGATTTGTGTTTGGGTATCAGTACAGATCAGAAACATATATATCTGTATATATGTACATATGTTACACATATATGTGTATATGTATATATACATATATACATATACATATAATCATGTATAATGTATTATAACACAACATAGCATGCTTACATAATAATGGTGCATATTAATATTAGTTTTATGCTTATTTTAATATTATATATTCTGTTTATATCTTAATAGGTAGCATATTATATGAATATATATTATATAAACATATATCTATAGATTTGGTGTAGATCATTGTTTTGTCTTGGGTCATTCAAAAGTCTTCACTAATTGTTCCATTCTAGTGTGATATCAATATCTTAGGATGGTGAATTTTCTTAACATAGAAACTGATGAAAATGATGATTAAGGTATAGAGGCCTTGTGACTTGTATGGCAGGGAGAATATTCATAGGGATAAAATAAGGGATCCTTGAAATACTGTAATATTTATTCAAAAGATAGGGATAAGTTAATTAGCCACTAATTTTCTACCAAAGAAAACTGCAAAAATTATTAATAAAGATTTAACTAGAAGATGCATACGATTTTGGTGGTGACTAACCATGCAATCTCTATCTCATCAAGTTCACAGAACAGAAAGTAACAACAGAACATATCAAAGATTTATAAATTGGATTGACCAATGTTATACTCATTTGAATACTTCCCAGACGAATGTTTTGTCTTTAAATGTCAGAAGAGAATAACTATTTGGAAACACGAAGATTCAACTGGCTTCACGCAAATTATCGATTCAAACAGTAATGATCTGGACTGCTGATGCCACATACTTACTCCATGTTTTCTTTACAGTCACTAATGTATCATGCCTTATTTATTATAGGTGTTAAATGCATAAATTTAGGTGTGGTTTTGACCCTTTTAGTTATCTGCTTATATCAAAATAATAGGGTCTATGAGCAATCAAATTAGCTTCTAAGAGCATGTTCTCTCCTAAGATACATTGGTAGTGCATAGAACACTTGGTTTGCAGTCAGGTAAAACTTGAGTTCAAAACCCATTTCTGTTAGTTACTATTTGGACTTGAGTAAGTCACTTAACTTCTCTGTGCCTCAGTTTCCACATCTGTAAAATAAGGGGTTTGGGCTTGATGGTCTCCAGTCCGAAGCAGTTGTAAATCTATGATTTTATGAGGTCATTTGGATTGGTCGAGTATTCTAGGTCAGCTAGGTGACAAAGTGGATAGTGAGCCAAGCCTTGAATCAGGGAGATCTAAGTTCAGATCTGCCTCAGACAATTACTAGTTATTTAAGCCAATTTACCTCAGTTCCTTCTCTGTAAATATAAACCGAAGAAAGAAATAGTAAAGCACTCCAGAATCTCTGCGAAGGAAATCCCAGATTGAATCACGAAGAGTAGGAAACAGCTGCACAACAATCCAACAAGCTTTATTCTTATCCCTTCTCTCTCTTTTAGCAGTTTTTATACCAACATACTTTAAAATATTTTACTGTTTACCTGGTATCTCATTTCATTTTTGTCTCACAATATAGTTTTTAACATTACCTCTAATTTATTTTTAAAGGTAAGGCATTAGACATATCTAATTTTGCACATCCTTATTCTTAAACATGCTCATCTTTTAAATTCTTGACAATATTTCTATGTAAGTATAGTGTTTCATATGCATAAAATTGGTTTTCTCAATCCACTGAAAACCAATAGAAGTAAATATCAGAATCTCTTATTCAAATTCTACAGTTAGACCACTTAGATTTTTAAAAAAGGGTAGATTAGCTACAAATGTGTTGAAGGATTTTTCGCTACAATCAATGGCATAAAATATATCCTAATGATCATATATTATGGAAAGCTATTTATTTTCTTATAGACTTCAAATCATGTTGACATAACTGAGGGTCTATGGGGATCAATTACAGACCTAAATAGCCACACCAATGAAGAATAAGGCATGCCACCTAAGTGACTGGAAAGAGCACATATGCATTATTGGCAGCCCAGATAGCGGTTGAATTAATCATTGGTATGAAGCTAGTTGAATTCTAATGTTTTCAGAGTAAGCATGGTTTTTTCTTTCTACATTAAAAAGAAGCTGAAAAGTAAAAAACAATCTAGATTAAAAGAATGTCAAGGATTCAGGTAAGTCATTGAAATGACAGATTTCAGGTGAGCAGGGACAATACTGTATGGTGATAAGAATATTACCCTAGCAGCTGGAAGACCCATGTTTCTTCCTTGTCATTATTTTTATTACTTTCCTCATAGAAAGATGGTTAAGACAAAAGGAACATAAATGGGAATGAATATACACACATATACACACATGCGAAATATTCTAACAATATTTAGCAATATTATATTATAATATATTATATAATATTATATATTATATAATATTATATTATAATTTAATTATAATTTTGGACCAATAAGCTTATTTGTTCAACAAAGGAACAGAAAGATAAGAATGACATTGGAAACTAATTATAAGAAGAGAAAATATGACTGTCTAGCCTAACATAAGACCACACCTTCAAGGTGGACCTTTCTCCTTCACTGAACCATGGAATGCAATATATAATAAACATTGTTGGGTTTACAAGAAGCAAACATTTCCAAATGTGAGTTTGATCCACTGTGTCTGTTGTTTCATCCAGTATTGACTATTTGAGATGTAATGTGGCTTAGCGGAATCAGGAATATTTGCACTTATGTTCCAAGGTTTATGGGGAGGAAATCTCTTAGCTTCTTTCAGCCTCAGTTTGCTCATCTGTTTAATGGGGAAAATAATACTGGTTACCTCACTTGTTGCAATGTAAAGTACATTGCAAATTATAAAGCACTATAAAAATCCTAGCATTATTACATGCTGTATTGTGTGACCCTGTAAGTCATGCCCCAGGTCTTTGACTCCAAGTTGTAGAGAAAGTTCAGGCCTACAACAGTAGGGGATGTTCCTCACCAGTAATTCCTCATACCTGTGAAATCATAGACACATATTTTACTTTTTAATGACCATTTTTTTTAATATTTAAATTTATTTAAGTTTTCAACATTCATTTCCACAAAATTTTGGGTTCCAAATTTTCTCCCCATTTATCCCCTCCCCCCAAATCGCCAAGCATTCTAATTATTCCTATCACCAATCTGCTCTCCTAATATCCCTCCCTTCCCTTATTCCCATCTTTTGTCCTGTAGGGAAAAGTAACTTTCTATACTCCATTACCTGTATTTCTCATTTCCTAGTTGTACACAAGAACAATACTCAACAGTTGTTCCTAAAACTTTGAGTTCTAACTTCTCTTCCTTCCTCACTCCCCACCTATCCCCTTTGGGAAGGCAAGCAATTCAATATAGGCCATATCTGTGTGGTTTTGCAAATGATTTCCATAATAGTCATGTTGTGTAAGACTATATTTCCCTCCATCCTATCCTGCCCCCCATTATATCTATTCTGTCTTTTGACCCTGTCCCTCCCCAAGAGTGTTGACTTCTAATTGCTCCCTCCTCACATTGACCCCCCTCCATCATTCCCCTGCCCTGCTTATCCCCTTCTCCCCGACTTTCCTGTATTGTAAAATAGGTTTTCATACCAAAATAAGTTTGCATTTTGTTGCTTCTGTTAGTCTAATGTGATGAGAGTAAGCTTCTTGTTTTTTCTCTCACCTCCCCCCATTTTCCTTCCACTGAAAAGTCTTTTGTTTGCCTCTTTCATGAGAGACAATTTGCTCCATTCCATTTTTCTGTTACTTCTCTCAATAGACTTCTCTCTCATCCCTTAATTTCATTTTTTAAAGATATGATCCCATCCTATTCAACTCAACTCACCCTGTTCTCTCTCTCTCTCTCTTTCTCTCTCTCTTTCTGTGTGTGTGTGTGTGTGTGTGTGTAATCACACCAACTACCTAGATACTGAAAAAAGTTTCAAGAGTTACAAATATTGTCTTTCCATGTAGGAATGTACACAGTTCAACTTTAGTAAGTTCCTTATGATTTCTCTTTGCTGTTTACCTTTTAATGGTTTCTTCATTCTTGTGTTTGAAAGTCAAATTTTCTTTTCAGCTCTGGTCTGTTCATCAAGAATGCTTGAAAGTCCTCTATTTCATTGAAAGACTATTTTTTCCCCTGAAACATTATACTTGGTTTTGGTGGGTAGGTGATTCTTTGTTTTAATTCTAGTTCCTTTGACTCCTGGAATATCATATTCCACAACCTTCGATTCCTTAATGTAGAAGTTGCTAGATCTTGTGTTACCCTGATTGTATTTCCACAATACTTTAATTGCTTCTTTCTAGTTGCTTGCGATATTTTCTCCTTGACCTGGGAACTCTGGAATTTGGCCACTATGTTCCTAGGAGTTTCTTTTTTTGGATCTCTTTCAGGAGGTGATTGGTGGATTCTTTCCATATTTATTTTGTCCCCTGGTTCTAGAATATCAGGGCAGTTTCCTTGATAATTTCATGAAAGATGATGTCTAGGCTTTTTTTTTTTGATCATGGCTTTCAAGTAGACCCATAATTTTTAAACTGTCTCTTCTGGATCTATTTTCCAGGTCAGTTGTTTTTCCCATGAGATATTTCACATTCTCTTCCATTTTTTCATTCTTTTGGTTTTGTTTTGTGATTTCTTGGTTTCTCATAAAGTCATTAGCCTCCATCTGTTCCATTCTAATTTTGAGAGAACTATTTTCTTCAGCGAGCTTTGAACTTCCTTCTCCATTTGGCTAATTCTGCTTTTTAAAGTATTCTTCTCCTCATTGGTTTTTTTGAACCTCTTTTGCCAATTGAGCTAGTCTATTTTTAAAAGTATTATTTTCTTCAGCATTTTTTGGGTCTCCTTTAGCAAGGTGTTGACCCACTTTTCATGCTTTTCTTGAATCTCTCTCATTTCTCTTCCCAATTTTTCTTCCACCTCTCTTAACTGATTTTCAAAATCCTTTTTGAGCTCTCCTGTGACTTGAGACCATCAAATATTTATTTTGGATGTTTGGCATACAGAAGGTTTAACTTTTATGTCTTTCTCTGATGGTAAGCTTTGTTCTTCCTCATCAGAAAGGATGGGAGCAGATATCGGTTCACCAAGAAAGTAACTTTTTATTGTCTTATTTTTTCCCTTTTTTGGCTATTTTCCCAACCAGTTACTTGACTTTTGGGTCCTTTGTCAAGAGTAGGGTATATTCTGGGAATCTGTAAAATCTCAGTTCATCTAAGGTGGCACAATCAAGTGTGTACACTGTCTGGGAGCAGGGAGAGATTTTTGCCCAGAATCTTAGCAGATATTCCTCTCCACAGCCACCTGGCTTCCAGTTCTGCCTAGGCCAGCACTGGGGCCTGAGATTCAGAAAACATGCATGAGCAGGGCTGCCATTCACTGCGAGATAAAGATCAACTCCCTCAGGGCCTCTACACAGGGCTGAGGTAATAATCAGCTCCTCAGTGACCGCAGGAGTTTTACAATCCAAGAATGGATGCAGGCTGCTGTAGGGGCTGCTGTGGGAACTGTTGCAACCTGCCTGATATGGCCTCTGGCTGAGGTTGGAGATATGGAAAGGCCCTTCTCCCTTCCTGGCCAGCTGAATAAACCCTGTCACTGACGTTTGGTGCCTATGGGTTGAGGGATCTGGGAACCACTGGGACTGGGACTGGGGATTCTGTGACTGGAGATTCCGCCCCTGAGGGCTGCTCAGGAGCTGCGCTGCAAGGCCAAGGCTAGGCTGGGCTCCACTCTGCATAAGGGTGCAACAGATATTTCCAGTGGGTCTTTCAGGTCACCCTGGGCTGGTAATCTCCTCCACTCTCTTGTTCTTCACTTTTGCTGCTCCAAAATTTGTTGAGAGTCCCTCTCTACAGGTATTTTATGGGCTGTGTGAGGGGAGTCTGCATATGTGTGTCTTTCTAGTCCACCATCTTGGCTCTGCCCTAATGACTATTTTCAAGGACAAGGAAGACAGAGGATCAGACTCACTTAGTCTTGACCTGGGGTGGAGATGGGGGAATACCTCAATATTGCAATAATGAGCTTTGCAAACACATTTAGAGGTATTTTGAAACAAAACAAAATAAAGTGCATAATTAGGGTAGATAAGTGAGGAAAATGCCAGTTAGACTCATAAATGCTGTGTTTTTTTTCCTGTAAAAAAGTTTGTAGCTTTCTCATAGGACAATGGAATTGGTCAGAGATTATTTTATAGTTTATTAAAAATAAAATAAAAATCTGTTAATAATTTTACATCTATTAAAATATTGTCTATTTAGACACCAGTAATATGGAATTTGTGATTAAAGTCATTGTAGTTATCAGGTTATGAAATAAATAGTTACCCAGTAACTTCATATGTATGAGACATTTTATGTAATATAGATCAGTTGGGAACAGTAACATTTTCATTGCCTTATCTCCCCTTGTGTATTTCATTTTTACTCAACTGTACCATTGCTGTTCATCTACCAGACACTAAGACCAATGCTTCAAATATTATTGAATTTTGGTTATTTGAGGTCCCACAAAAAAGTTAAGAGGGAAAGACTCATTCATTGTTTGGGATAGGGGAGAAGGGGATCCACAGAGAAAGATTTGCCACAAACTATTAGCTGATAAAACCTACCACAATATATTATTTTGATATATTGCTAAATATATAATTTTAAATAACCATATCAATGGCTGTTACTGTTAAAACTTAGTGATGATTTTACTATAAAGTAAAAATAATAGCTCCATTTCTCTCTTGTAATGAATAATTTCTGTTCTTTTCTTTTTTTGAAAGTTTAACAGAAGGAGGAGAAAGAAGGGAAGAAGAACATAATTTCCAGAACTTTTAGGGTATTTTTCTTAGCTCATCAACACTGAAATTTACTATACTGGGATACTGTCTAAGCCATGGTCTTTAAGAGGCTAGAAAAATACAGAGAATACTGACTGCAGTCAAAGATTCTGGGTTCAAATTCTAACTGACACCTCCTACTTTTCTGACATTGAGAAGATCACTTAACCTCCCAGAGCCTCAATCTCCTCATCTGTAAAATAAGGTGGGTTCACCAAGGAACATTATAGCCCTAAATTTCTTGCAACAATAAATAAAAGCCTGTCAGAAGAAATTGCTACGCATTCTATCCCTGAATGGGGGCCAGAAGGTGGGTGGGAAAGCTTTTCTTTTATCAGCATGACTCTTGAAGCACTTCTGATAAGAAATCATTGTAGGACACAACTACAAAAAATATGTTGCACTGTTCCTGTTGTGTTTGTCTTCTGCAGATCTTGATGCATGAGCCTTGACTGCTGATTCTTTCCTCTTCATGGGATAATAACTCACATCGATTTATATAATACTTGACAGTTTAAAGACCATGTTTCTCCCATCAGTCCTACACAACTATTATTTTTCCAGGTTTTAAACATCAGGGCCATAGTAGTATTCTAATCCAACCAATACTTGAAAAAAAGTCATCTCTGCAAATTACACATCAAGACTTTTTTGTTGAAGTTCTCAGGTGAGAGGAAACGCATTGGTTCCCAAGGAAACCTGTTCCTCTTTGGTCCAGTATTCATTGTCAGGTTTTCCTTTTCTTCTCTTTTCTTTCTTTTTGTTTCCACTTTACCCCAAGCCTAAATCTGCCTCTGCAATTTTCACACATTGCTCCTACTTCTGTTCTTATGGGCTTAGCTGAATATACCTCTTCTCCATGACAAGCCTTCATATTTCAGTTTGTTTGTTTTTGTTCCAGATGTGTTTCAACTTTGGCTTAAACTCCCAGTGTGTGGGGAAACCTTCTCCACTAATGCAGCTGGAACTTAGTTTCAGAAAATTGCTTGAAAGATCTGTGACCAGGATCTTGACCTGGATCTTGACCAGGATCACCCATTCATCATATATCACAAGCAGGACTTGAATACAGGACTTCCCACCTCCAAGGTTTACATTGTATATTTGATATTATTCTGCCTTTCATAGGATAGTTACTCAAATGTTTATGCTATAGAATTTGCCCAAATAGGAAAAGGAAATAGGGAAGTCTGAAGCACTTTTTAAAACTCTTTTCTCTGAGTAAAAAAATAGTCCAATATGACAAAATTTTTACTTCCAACCCTATATTTTTCTTTTTTGGAAAAAATATACTTTTCCCTTCCATCCTCTTGTTTGTGTATAGTTATATATATATATGCATGTATGTAGCATGTATATGTAGGTATATGCATACCTACATGTAGGTATATACACACATGAATGTATATACATGCATATAAACATATAAAATTTATGAACATGTATTTATGTATGTATACACTTTTCCTTGCATTCTCACATATATGGAGATGGAGTTGGTTATTTATAATATAAATATCATGCACATATATATTTATAACATGTATATACATTTATGAATATAAGAATGAAAGGAAGATATAGTTATAGAAACATAGATATATGAAGGAAAAATGTATGTATATATGTGTGTGTACACATACATACATATATATACACATGCATATATATATATATATATATATGACAAGAGACAGAGGAGGGAGATATAAAAGGAAAAAGATAGGATGTCAATAAAATGTTATTCACAAAAAAACAAAACAAATTATTCACATTTTATTATAAGCAACTTCATGCTTAAATGATATTCATTAAATGACCAACGATACCCTCCATGGAAGAATAAGTGGTGGAGAAATTTCTGATATAATGCAAAGCCTCATAGGCAGTTAATATGTTATGCACTGAATGTACATGCACATACCCTAACTTTGAATTTTGACTGTTCCATGTCACACGTGTGATCTTAGACAAGTCATTTTCAATCAATAGGCTTTACTTTCCTCGTCTCTAATATGAGAAGGCTGGATTAGTTTGTTTCCAAGACCCTTTGAAGAATAATTTCAGAGGAGGCAAGAGCAGGAGAAAAAGGAATTCCTGCAAACCTTAACATGGAAAAATGACATATAAAGTTCAGGATGTGTGATTTCTTTGATGTGAGAAATCTCTATGTTAACAGAAATCAAAACTATCCCTCCTATCCTTTGAGGCTAAGAACTTCTCTTCCATAATAGCCTACCACTTTTTTTTTTTTGCCACTACCTATAATTTGCTTTTAAAAGTCAGCTCCTGGTGTGAGGAACTCCTACTGATGCAGGTTAGCAATCTGTATCTAATTTAGATTTAGAAAGTTGTGTGATGCTCAAAGAGATTAAATGATTTTCCTAAGGTGTTATTGTTAGTAAACATAAGAAGGTGGATTTGAACCCAGGGGTTTATTATGACAAGCTCAGCACTTTATTTTCTTTATCACTTTTTCTATCCATAAATGATATGATCAATATCTAATGACAGATTTGTATATTTTTGTACACATTCATACATATATATGTACACAACTATATATCTACATATTATATATATACACACACATACACATATTTCAGGTAGACACAATCTATACAACTCACAGTCTTAGAGTGTGAGCTAGAGCTCTGGGAGACTGAGCTGTCCAAAATCACAAAGTGACTATACATACATACATACATACATACATATATATAGTATATCTGTGTGTATGTGTATAAATCAAACGAATTTTCTCTACCAGTTCAAGTAGGCATCATCTATACAATTTATAATCTATACAATTTATAATCTCAGAATGTGGCCCTAGAAATCTGGAAAGCAAATATATATATATATATATTCATAAACACACACATATGACATATGTATACAATACAGACATACATGTTGTAAATCATATGTTTAGACATACATAATATATGCACATGTATATATGCACTCATACATGTGCATTGAGGGGGAACAGGACCTATGCCTTCAGCAGTTCAGGGAGAGGTTGGTAATGAATTCATAAATATAATATTATATATACATACACACAGCATTTATGCACATAACGTCCAAAATAGACAAAGATAACTATATGGATTCAGGACTTATTGTCTCCCCATCATTTTCATTTTTCTTTGATCTTGCTGTTTTGGCATTTTGAAGATGCCATTCAATATTCTTGATTAAGAGTGAATATAAATTCTATTAGTTCACCTAGTAAGCTGAGCCCCGTGACTAACCATAGTTTCCCAAGCTTTCTGTACCATGTTGGAAGGAATTTGTTCTTTCACAGCCTGATTCTCCACCTCTCTACCCAGGCTTGCATCTCCCTCAAGCACCGTGATCCCTTTGAAGTCAATTGAAAGCTCTGTGCTCCACTATAACTCTCATTACCTTTAACGAGGGTTTTACAGATGGATAGACAGAGGAGCAGAGAACTTGCCCTAAGTCATATAGCAAGTCAGGTGTGGAATCGGGAACAAAATCTAGGGATCCTTTCAGGCCACTCAGCCAATTTCATTCACTTAGCCTGTTCAGACCCATGTGCCCCAATTTAAGATTCAATAAGTGGTGACAAAAATTAAATGCTAACCAGTTTCTACATGGTGTCAAGGCCATCTTTTTTCTCCTTAAAATATGTTTGCTCTAGAGAAAAAGGAATATCAAGATGTTCTGAATACTTCAAAATAATTATTTTTACTTTATCTTAGGAACTAAGGAAGGTGAGAAAATACATGTATATTGTATGACTCTTTGCAGTTAATTGCATAATACTGTCTTTTAAAGACCTCAAAATCTCACTCTAACCTACAATTTGTAAATAATGTATGAACGACCTCTACCTCTGGATTCAGAAACCTAGGTTCATATCCTATCTACGTAGTACATAAATGTTGTTATAGTCACTGAATTTTCCTTGACCTCAGTTTATTTCTCTAGAAAATTAAGTTGGATTAGATCATCTCTAAGTTTCCTTCCACACTTACAGACCTATTACATATTTCCTACTACTCCTGCTCTGGCACTCTGTTTTCTCACCTCAAACTAATAGCTGTTACTCAAACTGAACCTGCAGTTTACCATTCCATTGCTTTGCTTAGACTATCTACCATGCCTAGAATAAATTTGTTACTCAATTCTGTCTCTTAGAACCCTTATCTTCCTTCAAGAATCATCTAAGGTGCTGTCTCTTAAAGGAACCCTTTCTGAATGCTCTTAATTATTAGTACCCTTTAGCTCCTAAATTATGATGTATTTTCTTGTGTGTTGATATGTTATATCTCCCCTGGCTTAGCTATGACTCCTTGAATCTCACCTTACACTTAATAGGCATTAATAACAAATACTCACTGAGTTTAGTTAAAAACACAAAATCAGTCTGAAGTTCAACTATATAATGCATAATGAATTAATATTTTCAGTATTGAACTCAGATTATGGATTCCCTGACAAGAAATAATAGAGGGATGTTCATGAGATGTATTTTTTGTAGCAAGGTCAAGGAAAAAAAGAACACTTTTCTTACATGAATTCTTCCCTTCCTCAAACTTTCATGTTCAAATTTAGCTGTAAGGTGGAAATGTAAAATACCATCAATGCATATGCTTTCCATAGATATGGATGAAAATCATTCAATAACCTTCAAGTAACAGTACCATGACATTATTGGAAATAATTATGCAAGAGAAAAATAAAATATTGGTGCTATATTCATATGTACCAGTTTTCTAGTATATATTCCAGGAAGTTTTTGTATTGGCACTTAGTTCCTGAAAAAAAAGTGTTTTCCAAAGTTGCGGTGAAAGAGACAGTATAGTATATGGTATAAAAAGTGATGGATTTCAAATCACACTGCTTTATTTTGGGTCCTAATTTTGCCATTATCTCTCTGTATGACCTTGTGCGATTTAGATTATAGATTATAGTTTAGATTATATCTAAGATCTCTTTCAGTTTTGAATTCTGTTAGCTTCTAAGCTGTTTTATATGTAATTTGGCTTAAATGAATTATTAAAGTTGAGTAAAACGTGTCCATAGTTGCCATAAAGAATTTTCATGTAAATATTCCAATTTCATCCCAAAATCTGCACTTCTAGCAGACGAGGTTGGAGGTTTGTTGGTTACTGGAAGAGAGTTTACTGGTCTGAATGCTTTCTTTTCTACAATCAAGTTGCAATAGCCAGAGGGGAAAAAAAATATCAAAATTGTATATACCACAAACTTTCTGTTTCTTGACAGAAAGAACATGTGCTGAATTTAATGTCGTTGGAAACCAAATTCTGATGTCAGCTCTGTCAGTTATCACCTGTGTCAGCCTGGTCAAATCACAAAACCATTTGGGGTTTCAGTTTCCTCTTCTGTGAAATTAAGAGGTCAGATTAGATGATCTTTAAGGTCCCTTTCAACTCTAAATCAAGAATTTTATGGTTTTTTCACTTAATTTATTATATTATTCCCAAATATGCCTTGACATGAACCAAATATTTTTTGCTCTAGTCTTGAATGTGATAAGAAAGATGATTAGTAATATTACTTCCTGTTTACGGTTATACACTGAATTAGATGGAAACTGTAACAATTATTGAAGAAAATGGAATCCTAGGATGAGAGATAAACAGTTTAAAGGGACTTTTTGAGTCATCTAATTGAACCCCCTTATTTTAGAAATGAACAAAATGTGACATAGACAAATTAAGTGGCTTGCCACTGTTGGCCTTTCATATTTCCCACTTTGGAGGACTGATCTCAAATCATGGAAACTGAATTTCAAGCCCTAGCCTAACACAGCTGTGTGACCAAGGACATATCAATTTACGTTATCATTGTAGAGGTCTATACAACTCTTTAAAACTAATTAAATTTTAGTTGTTGGTTTTCATTGGTGGAGGGACTTTCTGTGTTAGTGAGATCCCAATATGCATGAGCTTGCATGCCGAACAAACAAATACAAAAATGCTTAAAAAAAACATCGCTAGGATTGTTATATTACACCCATATCCACCATATAAAATCATTAAGAGAGTAAATCCAGAACCAATTGGAAGTTCTATAGACAATATAGCATGAAAAAAAGTCCCAGCAAAATCAACAGATAGGACACAGAATGAATTAAGAAGCAGAAATAATTGAATACATCACAATCATTAGCCTTGATTTAACAGATTCTTCTACAACTAATACAGTTTTCAAAGTGGAAATTAGCTTTTTTGCCTGACCGAGATTCTGCACATAACATTTGCTATTGCACTCCAACACTGATTTTTTTCAAGGCACATGTATTTGACCTACCTGTACATCTTGAAATATGTATTTAGCACAGCTGTTCCTTTGTGTTTAAACTCATCACAAAATGCAGCTTTAATGTAACCCACCATTGATCTGCAGCAAGTGGAAACAAAATCTCTCTTTAATTAGTATCATCCAATCACTTTTTTACATTTCTTCTGAACACACACTGTGAACTGTTTAATGGACTATTATTTAGAAAAGTGGCAAAGAGCTAGGAAAGAGAGAGAGAGACAGAGAGAGACAGACAGACAGAGACAGAGAGAGACAGAGAGACAGAGAGAGAGAAAGAGAGAGAGAGAACCTCATAGTGAAAATAAAAACTAGCAGTGTCAATGAAAAATGTGTTGCAAAATAATGGGAAAAAAAGATGTTTCCTTAAGATGAGCTTCACTGGCATCTTACTGTATAGATGAACACTGCTCCAATTACTGCCAACAATGGGAAGACAGATAGCGATATAGATTCATTACTTTCAACACCCTTAACTGTCTACCAGTGAATTCGCTTATCTGCTCCTTTTTCTACAGAACCTGCAAGGAGGGGGATGGAATAAACAAAGGACTGAGGAGAGCGAATGTGTCACAAATTACCACAAACACACTGTGACTCAATGCACTTTTCATTTCTCTCCTCATTAACTGTGTCTTGCTCAAAATGAGAGACTGGGCCTAAACGTAATCAAGTCCCACAGATAACAATTGACTTGACTGCTGGGGCAGTCATCACCTTCTAGCTACTGGGAAATAAATTTAGAAATAAAATGAGTTAAAATAAAATTCACTCTGCTCTCTTTTCTGTGCTCAGATAATTTGAAGGCCATCAAGGCCTGCAGAAACAATCCATCTCGCAGCAAAAAGGAAAGCCGTCTATGCCACTACCAATAAGGCATGTCTTTAGTGTTATCAAGAGTGAGTATAATTACAGAGTGGAAAGGCCATCAAAGTGTCTTGGGCACTGGTGTTATTTTTTTTCCTGAGGTCTTCATCCATAGTGCTATCTGAAGGAGAAGAATAAGTGTTTAGGGGTTGGGAGAAAAGAATAAAAGAACAGTAGTAGGTGATGAAAAGGGGGAAAAAAACCCTCTAGATTGGTGTGACTGACCATAATATTAGAGCACATAATTTGTGAAAAAGAAAAAAAAAATCAATAAAAGTATGCTATCTTTATTTTAAAACAGGAAGGATTGATTTCATGAATCATTGTACTTACTTGTATGGGCCTAGTTTTGTCAAAGCTGCTATTTCTCTATTTAACCACTAAAAGACCTTGTGGTTGAAAAGGTTTTTAAGCTGTCTTCTCTAGATATAGAGATCAAGTCTGAGGAAGACTTAGTTTGATCATTCAAGGTCTTCCTTGCAGCTTGTTTCTTAAAGAACAGGGATTTATATGTATGTGTATATGATGTATATGTATATGTACATATATGTGTAAATGTACATGTACTGCATTACATGCACATGTACATATTAGATATACACATATTTAAAATGCATCTGTGACTTGCACTGATAACCTTTGGGATAATTAAATCAACATCTATTCCATTTTTAATTTTCCTTTTGAGTGGATTGTTTCTAAACTAGAATATAATGTCAATGATGATTATGACCTAGGGAATTTCTTAAAATACACACACATGTCTATGTGCATGGGTATAGACAGACAGATAGATAGATAGATAGATAGATAGATAGATAGATAGATAGATTTTGTAGCCATAGAAACACCATCATCCTATTGCCTTATCTTCTTAGCTGACTGCTTCTTTAACCTTTGCACCTGTCCTACTGTCCTACCTGTCCTATCCCAGCATATCCAAGAGAGCCTGCTGTACAGGTTTTTAGATCTGCTTTTCTCAAAGGAAAACAACTTTTGAGGGGTCAGCAATATACTTTAATCAAGTACATATATCATTCATTTAGTTCAGGGGAAAAGAATCAGCACTCTGAACTTCAGAGAAAATACAGAGAGAAATTACAATCAGAAATTATGAACAGAAAGACTAACAGTCAGGCTTCCAATTCTCAGATCACAGATAATACATACATCATTACCAGAGAGAGAAGCACCAACATATGGGTTTTCAAAGCTGGGGGGCTTCTTAAAACAGTTGACCAGAGTCTTATCTGGCACAGAAAATTTCTTCCAAAAAATAAGCCCCAGAGCAAAAGCTTACCTCAGAGTATTTTGAATCCTTTCAGGGCTGGTGGGCACAGCCCTGGTGACCTTGTGCCTCATTAGAAATTAACAAAAGGTATGTGAGGCCTATTAATGGATGGGGAAAATCTTTAACTCTTCCCCCTACCCACCATTAACCTTACATTAACCTTATACCTACTTACCCCAACCACTAACTCTAATTCTTTCCTATTAGCATCTTATTTCCATTAACTCCTACCTGTTAATGTGCAATTTCTGTTTCAGTCTCTGTTTCTCTGTCTCTTACCCCACCCCTCTCTTTCTGTCTGTCACTCAATCTGCCTGTTTCTCTCCTTTCAAAGCCTTGGAATTTAACAATTTCTGAAATATAATTTCTTTGTAGGAGGAAAAAGTATAAGAAAATGGTAGCCTAGCAGAGCCAAGATGGTGGAGGAGAAGGATGGACCTGCTCTAGCTCTACCCCTACAGCCCATAAAACACTTGTAAAAATGATTGTAAACAAATCCTAGAGCAGCAGAAGCCACAAAACAACAGAGTGAAAGATTTCCAGTCCAAGACAGCCTGGAAGGCCAAAAGGAAAGGTCTATTATACCAGACTTAGAGCAGAGTGCAGCCCAGCTGTGGCCATTCAGCAGGACTGGAGCAGCCTCAGAATCATGAGAGAAGCAGCTGGGGTTCCCAGATTTCTTAACCCATAAACAGCAAAGATAGCTTCAAAGGTCAGTAAGAAACCTATTTCACCTGAATGAGAAGGGAGCACAGTCTAGCCTCATTTCTGACACCAGGGCAGCAGCAGCCACTGCCACAGCAGCATCCGCTTTTGGAGCACTTTGCCAAAAGACCCAGTGAGAATCAAATGGCACATCTGGGTCTCAGTCTTGAGTGGCAGTCCTGGGGTGAGGAGGAGCACTGGCATGGTGAAGCTGGTGGAGGCTATGGAGAGGGAATCCTACTCACAGATCCTGGGCAGAAAAGAGTGCTTATTGTTGCTCACAGACTAGAGTGCAGGTCAGGAGAGGAATAAACTCTTCTCTCTTGATTGTGCCACCATGGAGGAACTGAGAAATTACAGGTCCCTAGAACATGTCTTCCCCTTGACAAAGGACTCCACAGTCAAGTAACTGGCTAGGAAAATGCCCCAAAAGGGAGAAAATAAGACTAAAGCAGGTTACTTTCTTGGTGAACAAGTATTTTCTTCCGTTCTTTTGGATGAGGAAGAACAAAACTTACCATTAGAGGAAGACATAAAAGTCAAGGCTTCTACATCCAAAATCTCCCCCAAAATATGCAATAGTCTCAGGCCATGGAAGAGCTCAAAAAGGATTTTGAAAAGTGTGAGAAGTGGAGGAAAAATTGGGAAGAGAAATGAGAGCGATGCAAGAAAATCACGAAAAGGAAGTCAACAACTTGCTAAAGAAGATACAAAAAAATGCTAAAGAAAATAATACCTTTAAAAATAGACTAACCCAACTGGCAAAAGAGGTCCAGAAAGCCAATTAGGAGAAGAATGCTTTAAAAAACAGAATGAGCCAAATTGAAAAGGAAGTTCAAAAGCTGACTGAAGAAAATTGTTCTTTAAAAATTACAATGTAGCAGATGGAAGCTAATGGCTTTATGAGAAACCAAGAAATTATAAAACAAAATCAAAAGAATTAAAAAAAATAGAAGACAATATGAAATATCTCACTGGAAAAATAACTGATCTGGAAAATAGATACAGGAGAGATAATTTAAAAATTATTGGTCTGCCTGCAAATGATCAAAAAAGAGCCTATATATCATATTCCAAGAAATTATCAAGGAAAACTGCCCTGATATTCTAGAACTAGAGGGCAAATGGAAAGAATTCACCCATCACCTCCTGAAAGAGATCCCAAAAGGAAAACTCCTAGCAATATCATAATGAAATTCCAGAGTTACCAGGTCAAGGATAAAATATTGCAAGCAGTCAGAAAGAAACAATTTAAGTATTGTGGAATTGCAATCAGGATAACACAGGATTTAGCAGCTTCTATACTAAGGAATTGAAGGGCTTGGAATATGATATTCCAGACATCAAAGGAGATAGGATTAATGCCAAGAATCAATCACCTACCCAGTATATAATACTTCTAATACTATAAAACTCCAAGGGAAAAAATGGAATTTTAATGAAATAGAGGATTTCTACCATCCTTGTTGAAGAGATCAGAGCTGAATAGAAAATTTGATATTCAAATACAAGAATAAAGAGAAACATGAAAAGGGTAAGCATCTTCAAACCTCATATGATATGGACTCAAGGCCCTTCAACCAACCTCTCTTGCTCCCCTCCCCCCTCCCCCATAAGACATCAACTAAACATTCCTTGCTTTCCTGGATACTCTCTAGTTTAGCAATGTTGTTCTTGATCCATACTACTGAGGACTGAACAGAACTTCTCCTGAAGAGAGATGACAGTGATACACATATTCTTGTAAACTGTGCTGCTCTTAATTTAACCCAGGATTGCATTAGCTGTTTTGACCTTCACAGTGTATTACTGACTTCATATTGAAATAATTCACTAAAATCTCTGCATATTTTTCAGAACCGCTGCAATTTAACCATGCCTCACCCATACTGAACTTGTGAAGATGATTTTTTTCTAACCAAGTAAGAGACTTTACATTTCTTATTGGATTTCACCTCATTAGATTCAACCCAGTTTTCTAGTCAGTCATCCAGTGTGTTAAACTATCCGTTCCAGTCTTATATTATATGCAAATTTGGTGAACATTCCTTTATCCAAGACACTAATAAAAATGTTAAATAGCAAAAAACAAAACAAAAACAAAAAAAAAAACCCAAAACGAACCCAAAAAACCAAAAACCAAAGAAACGAAAAAACAAAAATGGTAGCCTCCCTAGGTTATGGAGGTGCTATAATGTTAAAAGAGAAAAAAAAGTTACTTAATCATATTATAATTTTCTCTTATCTGTCAGAGAAAATAATCTCTAAAGTAGGAAAGATATTACAAAAATATAAAAGGAGATTGAAGTTCAACAGTTTAAGAGATAGAAGAAGGCTATTTAAAATAATTACAGTTACTACACCAAAATAATTACTTCCCAATGTCCTGAAAACAAAAACAGTGACCACTAGGAACCAATATGGATTCAATAAGAACAAGTTACAATAAACTCTCCTAATTTCCTTTTCTGATAGTTCATTCAACTGATAAATCAGGAAGGATACTGGGAACAACCAGACATAGTAATGTTCCTTATTTTGAAAATATCAAATAATGAAGCAGAAGAAGTCTTTTATTAATTTATCCGATAATATGGAGAAATGCAGAATAAATGATAGAATAGGAAGGCAAATCAAAAGCTGGCTAAATAACTGTCCCCTGAAAATGTAATAAATAAATAGTATTCTTTGGATATCAAGGATTCCTACTTAGTCCTTTCTGTTCAACATATAGATGAATGCCTTGCATATAGATCCAGAGAGCATTCTAATATAATTCAATAGTCCTTCAAAGTTAAAAGGATAACCATTTGTCGAAAGGCAAGAACTTGATTTTGCTTCAGAACATCAATTAGCAAAAGCACAAGGTGGGGGAAACCGAACCTCCATCCAGATTAAGAAGCTTAATAACCTTCTTATAGTCTGGATTGGTCAGAATATATCTGGATTATTATACTTAATTCTGTTTGCCAAACCTTTAACTCCATGTACAATGAAGTAGAAAAAGTTTTGTACATAAAGTTAAATCGACTTGATTAAGATCAGTACAATAGTGATTGTAATGACTGTACTGTTTAGCTAACCTTATTTGGGTTACCATATATAACCCAAATCCCATTCTTTCAATTATTCTTCATATGACATTACCATATATAACCCATACATTTATATATTGTTCTCAAATAGCTAGCATATACCAGCTCATTTCAACCTTAGAGCACTCCTGAGAAGTGTACAGGAGAGGTATTATTAACTTTATTTTGTAGAAAAGAAAATAGTATTAACCTTATTTTGTAGAAAAGAAAATATCATCAGAGAGGTTAAATGACTCACCTAGAGACACACAGTTATTAATGAACAGAGGCAGATTTTGAACTCAAGTCTTTTAAGGCATGCTCATCCACCTTTGGTTTCTACCTGA
Organism: Bettongia penicillata ogilbyi; assembly: GCA_023548195.1. Lineage (NCBI taxonomy): Eukaryota > Metazoa > Chordata > Mammalia > Diprotodontia > Potoroidae > Bettongia > Bettongia penicillata. The sequence goes on from JAJHZJ010000141.1 coordinate 46,314, forward strand.
CACGTGACTCTCACCTGTGGCTCCAAGAAACAGTAGCATGCACAGCAGGCACACTGTGGTAAACCGTCTGGGCAGATGGGTTAAATCAGGTCAAATTTAATCAATAGACCTCAAAACTGTCTGGAAGTTAGGGAAATGTCTACCTCAAGCATGGGAAGACCTCCCCTGGCAGAATGGGAAGTTGAGAAAAAATTGTTCTAATGGCCATGAAAGTGGCCAAAGTAGATGCTGTGGAGCACTTAGAGCACTTTGTCAGATGTCAAAAATGCCATGGTCATCCCAGGCCAACACCAGTCTTCTTGACTTTTGTTTTGCCACTAGAAATAGAGAGAATGAGGCCAATGGCTTTGAACAACTCTGCCTCAATTTTCATTCATGCACAAGTTAAATTCAATTCATGCACAGGTTAAAACATTAACTTGTGATGTTGGTGGTCCTCTTTGAAATAAAGCATGAACAATGCCTTGAGAATTAGTGATGTTCTTCCAGAAGTTATATGGCTAAAAATTTCATCACTATTCATCCAAGCTGGTGATAAGCATACCTTTTAAAGAAGCATTAAAGTAGAATTTTCATGGAACGGTCCCATGTTACAAGTGAAAAAAATTATATTTAAATACTTTCGTCAACTTGTTCAAAGTTACCCAGCCAAGGAAGTAGCAGAACTGGGAACTAAATCTCAGGTCTTGTCATTCCAAATCCATTATAATCAGTAGTCATTTCTCTGTGCTTGGACTAGGTAATCTGAAAAATGCCTCAAAATAGTATGTCTGAATCTGTGATGTGTCTATGTTAAAACATCACAATGACAGATTCTTCAGGTAATGGCATGAGATAACTTTAAAGGTAAAACTACTTTATAATAAGATTCTGTTGACACGTCAGTAACTAAATCCACCTTAGCCTAAACTTTGTTCTATAATAAACAATGTTACATGTACGATCTCTCCACTTTTAGACAGCATAGCAGTTTTTTGAAGTCCTCTTCCTCTCTTATACATAGACGTACTATTTGAGGGAACGATGGCATAGTTCATGAGATTCTTGGAAGAAAAAGAAGCTAAGACCTCTTAACTAAATGTATGATAATAGAGGTTAAGACAAGGATGTTTGTTGTGATGGGTGGCAAAGATCACCAGCTTTTTCACCTCATTCTCATCTTGAATTTTTTATGTATTTGTATGTTTCCTGAAGGCTGATAATTTTAGGAGTATTTGTGAGGCTCTATACTGGTTACCTGTGGGCATAATAAGAATGGAAATAGCAAATTTAAAGGGTTGTATACATTTTTGTTTCACCTCCAAAGAATGACTAGATGCTACTGAGCATGTTGGGGGGTGAGGGTGAGACCTCTTTCTAACTGAGCCAGAGAAGATGAAAGGAATTCATTTACCATTTGCCTAAGGGTTGGAATACAGTCAAAGAATTATCATAGCCCTTAGATTTTAGATAGCTTAGTGAAAGAGTTGGAGATGTTTTGACCATGCTTAGTCATGTAAGTCATACAGTGCCACTCAGAAAGACTTCTAAGACTTTTCCAAGGTAGGGGAAGCAGGAGGAGAGGTTGCAGCATCAGCAGATGACAACTATATCAAAGGAGCACAGCTTCAGGGTGGCAAGGTTTTCAGCCCTGAAGGGAGTGGGTGTAAGGAAGAGCCAAGAGAAACACTGGGATCCCTGGGCCATGCCAGGGAACTGCAGGAAGGAGAAACATATAGATTTAGGCTAGAGGATTTTTTCCTATCAAAATGCTGGGCATATGGTGCAGACATCAAAATCCTTCCAGTTTCTAGTTTTTCCTGGGATGTGTTCCCTTCCCCAGAAATATGTGAGTCTGTGGGAGATTGTATGCATTTGTGCATGGCAGAAGTGTGTGTGTGTGTGTGTGTGTGTGTGTGTGTGTGTGTGTGTGTGTGTGTGTAAAATAATTGAGAAAATTCCTATGGCTTGCTTTGCCCCATATTATTCACTACAATCTCTTGTAACTATTCTCTGGCCTAGTCTTTTGATAAAATATGCACTGGATGGAATCATGAGACAGCCCTTATTACTACTTTGAGCCCAAGTGGCTGTGTAAGTAATTGTGAACTACTAGGCTGTTCGATGAGTCTAGTAAGTAATCGTTAGCACCATTGCCATTTACTTTTTAAAAATGACATATTTGGGGGATTATAGATGGCAGTACTTAAGATTTAAGAAACCAGGAGCTATGAGTGACTTAGAGAGAGACCTCTGATTTTTTATCAATTTTTTTAATATCACTATCATTTTTCAATCCCTGCCCCCTAAAGTGGAGGAAAGAAATGCACTTAAGCAAAATAATTGAAACAGTACAGATACACACCCAACACAGACCCACTTAAGATTTTCAGAGACTCTCTTCATATAGGACAGAAGGTGCTGAAGAGAAAGAGAAAGAAAGACACAAGAGTAAATTTTCAAGTCAAGTCAAGTCAAATCACTTCAGTTCAACAAACCTACTAAAGCCACTAGTGTGGACCAGTCACTGTGCTAGGCGCTGTGGTTCTAAAGAAGAATATGATTCTCAACTACTGAAAAGTTGTCACATATATTTAAGTAAATATGAACAACACAGGGCACTTTCAAAAGGGAGAGAATTGTGATAAAGTTTTTTTTTAAGGGCATGAATACTTATTACAAGAATCATTCATTATTTTCAAATATGTTGACTAAAATCTTGAAAATCAAAGACTTTTCCTCTAAGTGGCAATTATAATCAGTTTCCAGACATGGTGTTCTTGCTGAAAAAGTATTTTGGGGGGAAGGAGTTTGGGGAGCTTAGCTGGGGGACAAGGTGAACTTTTCCATTCTATTTGCCCAAAAATGAAACAGTTTCTATAAAAAATGTTTGTGAAAGTCTACTACCTATTGAATCTTTTTGTGTCTGGTGAGTGTCAAGGTGAAATGAGTTAGACCTGTTCAGTTTTTCTTGTGTTTTCTCCATTACTTCTTCTATCCTAGAGGATCTAGAAGCAATATCTATATAGCAAGAGACACAGAAAGAAATGTTCCTAATCAAGCTGAAGTTGAAAAGTCAGTAGTGTGATAGGAAGAGAATGGGAGTTATTCTGATTGTAGAAGTCCTGTGAAAAATCCATAGCCTAGTGAAAGATAATTACATTTTCTCCAGCTTCAGAGGGAGCTGAAGAGGGGGAGAAAGGTTTGTCTTAAAGTTTGAACTTTAAGACCTCAGCCATGATAGACATATTGAAATCACATTTGGAAAAATAGTAGGCAAGGTAGCTCAGTAGAAAGCATTCTGGGTCTGGAATAAGAAAGACCTGAGTTCAAATACAGACTCAGGACATTCCAAGATCTATGTTTCTGGGCAAGTCACTTAACTTCTATTTACCTTAGTTTCCCCATCTGTGAAATAGTGATGATAATGATAGTATCTATCTCATGGAGTTGTTGTATTGAATAAGATAATAATTCTTTGGAAATAATAGTTTCGGTTGAATGATGAAGTCACCTGGCACAGAACTGTTAAGACGAAAAAGAGAAAAGAAAATGGAAGTACTAAGCCTAGAGAAGGGGTTGGGTGATACAGACCAATAGCTAAGAGAATTAATTGTAAGAACAAATGAAGTTTTTCTTCTTGTTGTTGTCTTTGTCTTTAAGATTTAGAGAGAGGCTACCAGTGGGGATAATGGGAGTAGAAACAGCAAATTTAGAGGGTTATCTACATTTATGCTTAACCTCCAAAGACTCACTGGGAGCTACTAAAAATGTTGAGAGAGAAGGAGATACTTCTTCCTAAAGCTCTGAGCTGGAGAAAAGATGAAAGAAACTTAGCAAAAGGTCTGGCAACTAGAGGGAGCTATGTAAATGTTATTTCTTATTATAAAAATTGAAGTGTGATGTTCATAACTCCTTTACTTTAATAATAGCCTAATGAGAAAGCATTGGAAGGACGATGTATCCAGTTTACAAAAGAGAACACTAAAATGTAGAGCTGCAAGGATTTGCCGCAATACTCCCAGGCAGATATTTTGAATGTTCTCACATACTTCTCTAGATCTGAGATATTACATAAAGTCCTGAGTGTCACTTTTTCGGGAGAACACTTATAAAAATAAGTTTTACCCAGAGTTGGGCAACTGTTATGGCAGGGATGGAGTGGGATGGTGAGTTGAAAACAAAATATAGGAGAGTTGCTAAATAACTGCTGCCTACAAACATGTTCTCCTCTCTCCCCATCTTAAGAGCAAAGACAAGAAAAGCAATAGTGCAAACCATTTGACCTTACCATCTCAGTCAGCTATTGTCTTATGTCTTCTGAGGCCTCATCTAGACTGGCACTTCTACTTCTTTCCTCTCATCACCTTACCAGTCTGCCAACTGACCTATTACGTTATTATTCTTCTAAAAATATGCTTTCCAAAGTGATGAATGATGTCATAATTAACAGATTTAATAGTCTTTTCACAACCCCCATCTTTTTCAACTTCTCTTGGGCATTTAAAACTTTTGATCACATTACCTTGGATACTTTGTCCTCTTAAGATTTCATGTCACTCACTACTCTTTCTACCTTCACCTCCAACCTGATTGACCATTTCTCATTCTCCTTTAGGCATCTCCAATACAGCATGCCCCAAAGGGAAGTCACTATCTTTCCTGTCATGTCTTCCACTTTTGTAAACTTCTCTATTACCGTCAACAGCGCCACCATCCTGCCTGTAACCCAAATTTGTAATATTGATAGGCTCAAGAAGTCACTGTCATTCACCCTGTACATAGTTCCTAATTCTAGTTTCAGAACTCACATATATGCCCTTCTCTCCTCTTTTTAAACTGCTATTCTGGTTTAAACCCTCATTAATCAACTACAGCAGTAACTCTCAAACTGGTCTCCTTTTCCCATCTCTTCCCATTCAATAGATTACTCATTCAGCTGCCAAAGTGATTTTCTTAAAACATAGGTATGACCATGGCGTCTTCATCCTTACCCAGTAAAATCTAGTGTGTCCCTTTTATCTTCAGTTTGAAATATAAAGTATTTTAGTTGGTATTTAAAATTCTTTGCAAGCTGAGTCCTTGTTATCTGTCTAGTCTTCTCATAGATTATGTCCTGCTATGAACTCTAAGATTCAGCTTATACAAACTGTTCCTCAGGATGACATTTTATCTGTGCTTTTTTATCTTTCCACAAGCTATTCTGATCCCTGAGAACTCTCCTGAAGGTTCCCTTCATGAATCAGTTCAAATAACAGTTTTTTAGGAGACATTTCCCTATCTCTTAGATATTAGGGCCTTTGCTTTTAAGGTTGTTTCTATCTAATTTCTAGGTACAATGTTTTATAATATTTTTCTCCTCCCTTAGAATGTAAGGTACTTAAGGGCCTCGATGGCTTTTACCCTTCTTTTTCCAATGTTTGCTACAGTGTACAGTGAAGGATAATTAATTACTAAATGCTTTTTGATTGAATGATTAAAGAATAAAATATTGAGGGACACATTATGGCTGCCTACAAATAATTAAAAGAGTATCATGATCAAGAATGATTACACTTTTGCTTAGAAAAAGAGGGCAGTACTTTGACCAATAGATGGAGAAAGATTTTGAATCAATAAACCTGCCCGAAATTTAATATTTTGCCTCATAAGGTAGTGAGTTCTCTTTCACAGGATATATGCAAAGAGAAAGGGATATATATTTGGATTCTGCAGAGTGGATTAATCTTTTAGTCAGGAGTTAAATGAGTTGAGATATGAAGTCTTCCAAGACTCAGATTCTATGATCTTTCTACATCTTTGCTATTTTTGAAACATTTCCAAATACACCTCACCTAACTGATGGCACTTGATATTCATTGGCAGGAAAATCTGCCTAGGTCAGACATTCAGCTGTAAAATCAATGATCTCCATTCAGTTCAGAGGCAATAAAATGGACCTGGCTTTCTCAAAAAAAGTTCATCTAAGAACTGGTGTGTTAAAATGTGTATAACAGGAAGATGCTTTGAAAAACATTAATTTAGACCCCTGCCTTCATATATTTTTCTACTTTTGAATATAATAAAATATCTCTCTTTCCCTAGTATTAGGTCATATGGTTACTGTGAGAAAAATGGTTTGTAAACCTTAAAGTTCTATATGAATGTGAGTTGCCATGTTGATTTACACTTTGTCCCATCAATATTTCCATGGCCTGAATCATAAACCAGATTCAGCAGTTCAATAGGTTTTTCTACTAAAGCCCTTGTCCAGTGCTACATCATACCATTAAAATGCTCCTGGATTCTCAAAGTAGCCTCTGAAGTGCTGAAATACAAGATTTCCAGAACTTATTCAAAAGTGGATGACATCAATGGAAAGGAGGAATTGCACAGTGCAGGGGGTTTGTGGAAAGGTTCTCTAAAAGTATCATCATTTCTCAGTTTGCTTATTATTCACCAGATCTTTAGAAAAGCTTCAGTATCTTGGGGTGGTTTTTTCCATACCATCGAGATTTTCTCTTCTCAGCTTCAATCCCCTTTCTCCAAAGCCTGGGTGTTCCATCTACTCTCTAGACCCAACATATCTCAAATTAAACTCATCATCTTCAACCCTAAACCCATTCCTGTAGTTTGCTGCTTGGGTTCAGTTGTCTTCTTACACTGAAACTTCTTTCATTGTCTGGGGCCATCTCAATCTGGAACATTTCTCCATCATGTAAGCCTTTTTCCCAACTGGTGGGCTCTTTCCAGTAACCTCCATTTTGGGGATGTGCTACACCTGGCCTCTGTTATTTTTCTATCTCAATTTCCTACCCATGTTTCCATACTGATACTCCCTCTCCTTTTTTCTTCTACCTTTTACATGTTGAAATTAGATTGTGAGCTCTTGGAGGACAGGGATTGGTTTTTGTTATGTTTTTGTTGCCTGTACAGTATCCTCAGCACATCACACCATACCTGGTAGGTAACAAAGGCCTGATAAATCCTTATTGCCTAACTATAAGCACTGTTTGGAATGTAACAGGCAAAAAATTTGAGATGACTGAAAGGATTCCTGTACAACTGTAAGGGAAACCCAGTCATCAGGGTTTACTTTGTGGCTTTATTTCACACTATTTTCCTTCATAATGATAGAAATAGGGACTGAACCTGTGATTTCATTAGTACAGGGGACTTTCAGCTCAGGAAACTATCCACTTATGCAGATCTGTACTATTTTTTTAATTGTCAAGCATGATTTATTACTCATATGTTAAAAATATATTTTATCTCCAACTAAATTATTTAACAGTGGTTTAAGCTGTGCAGAAGAATAATAAAATTTAAAAGCTTAATACCTCTTGGGTAGACAACAAATAAATATATGCAAGTTATAAAAGGACTGCAATAGATAGAGAGAACATGAACTGTTTAGTCTCTTCAAGATTAGTATCTCCTTTGCAACTTCGAGTATCATCAAGTTGCCTGCTACACTAAGAAGGTAAGCGACTTACCCAGGTCACAAAACCAGTATGTGTCATAGACAGAACTTGAACCCATATTTTTATTTTTCATGCTTGGAAAATAGCCTCCAAATCACCTTGTGTTAAATTCTTTTAATTCTTCAAGGGAACAGAAGGTAAAATACACATCTATTAAGCACTTACTAGGTGTCAGGCATATGTTGTAACTACTTTACAAATGTTATCTATTTGGTCCATGCAACAAACTTGTGGGTGCATGGTATTTTATCCTAAGGAACCTGAGGCAGACAGACTAAACAGTGATTTGACAAGGGTTATTCAGCTAGTAATTTTCTAAGGCTAAATCTGAATTCAAGCCCTTCTGATTCCGGACCCAGTCTTCTATTCCTTGAGTCTTTAGGTTGCCTCTATGTGCTATCCTGCCAGTTTTATCATTCATCAATGATTTTTGTGGTGACTTCTATATTTTTTTGTATATTTTTCTATTTTTTTGTTTGCTTCTTTGTAAAGTGACATCAGTTGTATGTAATCTATCAATTACCAAATACTTCCACTCTACCTTACAAAAAATTTCATATTCTACATACAAACTTTTTCAACTTCTTGATACAATTAAGGGTTTTTGGTTTGGTTTTTTTGCACGTTTTTTTGCACAGAGCAGTTTCTGGCCTCTTTGGTTTTTCAGCTGTGTTAAATGTTACATACTGTTTACATTTTTGCAGTAAATGGTGACAATTAAGATTAGTATTTTTTTGCCTTTTTTTCCATTTCTAAATTTCTGTCATTGAAGGGTCATTCAAACATACTGAAGTAATCACAAGTGTGTCTTCTTTACATTAACCTTTCTATTATAGTTTGGAATCAATCAATCCACGAATTAATTAATACATATGACGGGAGAAGATATGAACCCTATCATCAAGAATCTTAGGAAGTAGTTAAGGAAAGAACTAAATACATGAAAAACAATGTAGAAATCAGTTAAATGACAACATATAATCTTGGACTTATTTAGAGGAAGGAGGGAGCTATGTGGTTGTATTTTTAAGGAACACAACACTTCAAGGAAGACATAGAGTTTCAGATAGGTCATGGGAGATGGTTAGGATTGGAAAAGGGGAAGTAGAGTTATAAAGAAAATCCATATTTGAAGGTCAGGGGAGATAGCCCTAAAAAAGGCACTGAAGTGGAAAAATATATGCATTTATGTATGCATGTATGTATGCATGTGTATATGTTTGTATGTACATATATATGCATGCACACATATATAGGGACACTAAGCGGCCCTTCTTGAAAAAAGAGAAGAATAGGGATCAGAGAAACTGGGAAATGAAATTGTATATTTAGAATAGTGTCCAATTATGGAAGACTATGAAAGCAGGGAAGATTTTCCCTTCTGAAGTCCTATCCCCTAAATTACTTTGTATTTACTTCTATACATATATTTTACTTTCTCTTGGCATTTGGTATTTCATTCAAATGGAATGTAAGTTTCTCGAAGGCAGAAATTGAATTTCAGATTTGTCTTAACAGGTGCTAAGCAGAGTGGTAGGTACTCAACTATTGCTTATTGTATTGAACTTAATCTTCTATTAGGCGGTAACAGGAAACAAGAAGGAAGCATTCCTTTCACTCCATCACATTTCTTTTGGTAGTTGCTATACAAAATCATTACTCTCATTCGCAGCTTGTCAATCTGCTTACAGATTTTATTTAAAAACAAAACAAAAACTTCCATATCCAATAGGAAATTACCATGGCTGATGATCCTGTAACTACTGCCTATCTGATTGGTAAGTAGGAAGTTTATAGAGATCTCTTTACCTCCTTTGTATTCCTTTGTTATCTCTCTCTTTCTACCAGTAAAAGTAAACATCCTGACATACCAAGGAGGACATGTAATCACAGGGTTTTTGATCTGCTTTTTTAAAAGGAAAGGCAACTTTTGAGGGGACAACAATCACTTTAATCAAGCACATATATCATTCCCTTAGTTCAGGGGAAAATGTCAACACCCTGAACTTCAGAGAAAATATAAACAGAGAAATAAAGACAGACAGACAGGGCTTCCAAAGGTCTGACTATAAGCAATACATATCTTATTGATGAGCAGACAGATACTGTCTGACCATACATACATAGTTACTAGAGAGAAAAACACCAACATCTGGGTGTTTCAAACCCCGGGGGCTTGTTCACAGCTACCCATAGTCTCATTTGACCAAACAAACATTTCTAAGAGTAAGTCCAAAAGTAAAACCTCACCTCAGAGTACTTATACACTTTTCAGAGCCAGAGGGCATCACAACACCTGAGAACCAGTATATTAGGAATTAACGAAAGATGTGCCCTTTCCCCCTAATTCCATTTATTTATTTTTTTGTTTTTGCCCAGACCTGTGATTTCATTGGTTCAAGGAACTCTTGAAGTTGAAACTCTCTCTGGCAATTCACATCAGCAAATTTTCTCCAATTTATAATCTTAGAGAATTGTCTGGGGGCACAGTGAGATTAAGTGACTTACTTAGAGATCACATAGCCAGTATATATCAGGGGCAGAAATTGAACCCAAGTCTTCTTGACTCTGAGGCCACCTTTCTATCTATTATATTACACTATTTCATTAGAATTCTGGGTATTGCATTGAATGTCTACTAATCTTTTAAATCCTAAATCAAATGTAATCTCCTCAATGAATTCTTCCTCATTCTTTTCAAGTATAAACATCTATTTTGTCTGCGTCTGACTTCATCTCTGTCACTGCCTCTGGCTCTCTTTCCCTCTGGCTCTGAAAATCTAACAATGTTTTACCTCCCTCCATGACAGAGAGAGAGAGAGAGAGAGAGAGAGGAGAGAGAGAGAGGAGAGAGAGAGAGAGAGAGAGAGAGAGAGAGAGAGAGAGAGAGAGAGAGAGAGAGAGAGAGAAATTGTAGATAGCAAATTAGTCTTGAAGTCAGCCCAAAATATGTTTAAGATCTAACTTTTGACACAATCTGGCTGTGTGACATTGGGTAACACTCATAGCTTCTCAGTTATCAGACAACTCTTTGAAAACATAAGTTTCAGAACAAGTGCCAACTTGTATAGTTAGAATGAGTTTTCTCATTGGGAACTCTCTTTAGCAATGAAATCATGGTTCTGGTGCAAAAAAAGTGAATTTTAATAGATAGCATTCGGAGCTAATAGGTGAAATATTCTCCCCTCTCCTTTCCCCTAGGAACTGTATGCCTTGAAAGAATGCCTTTACCTCTGGACTGATTTCACCTTAGTTGTGGCTAATAACAGGATATGATGATTTGAATAACACCACCTATTTGCCTCCTTAAGATTCTTTGGCACTTAAATTGGTACGAGGGAAGAAAGATACTTTGCCAGCTCCTGAACAAGTGGTGATAGCTTATTTGGGCATTGGGCCACCCTCCTATATAACATTTACCATCTCTCTGTCTTTGCCCTGGCTGTCCATGCCTGAAATGTACTCGTTGCTTATCTTTATTTCATACAAGTCTTTCTTTTCCTTCAGCCTCAGCATCCTTGTTTTGAGTAAACCTTTTTTTTTCTTTATTGGTGTTTTCCCTCCTTGTTCCTTAATTATTTTTTCTTTAGATTTTATTTCCCTTTTTTATTCTTTATATATTCACAAGACTCTCCCTCGTTAGTATATAAGATCCATGAAAGAAAGGAATATTTTATTCATTGCATGCATATAGTAGATACAGAGTAAGGGAGACCCAGATTTGGATCCTGCCTGAGATACTTACTAGCTGTGGGGTTTTGGGCAAATCACTTAACTCCTCTGGTCCTCAGTTTCCTCTTCTGTGAAATGAAAGTTGGATTCAATGACCACTAAAATCCCTTGCAACTCTAAATCTATGACCTTATATTGATTTTTGGGAGGAAGTTCTCACTGGAAGATATCCTTAACTTCAAAGAGCTTATTAAAGAATTACTATTTTCTTTTCCTTCTGTTAGTAAACTTTATTTAGAAATATTTGAATTTTATCAATGTAAGTAGAGGAGTGAGTCTTAGGAAGACAGGGAGGTACATACCATGTATATGTTTGACATTTTCTCATGGTTTGAAGTGGGGGTGGTGAACTAAGAGTGTAATTGAATCCCCTGGTGGATAATGAAGCCCTTTGATCATGAGAGTCTCTGACAGAGGGGTTACACATTTATCTTTGTATGTGTCTTATTAATACTGTTAGATTAAACTTCCTAAGGGCAGGGATTGCCTTCTTCAATCGTATATATCCCTCATCACCTAGAAGGGGGCTTTGCATATAGTAAGCACTTAATAAATTCTTGTTGAATTCAACCCAGAAAAGACAGTGTGGTATGATGAGAGCACTGACTTTGTATTCAGAGAACCTGGGTCCAAATCCTATCTTTGAAATTAGTTATGTGACCTTGGGCAAGTCCATGCACCTCAGTTTCCTTATCTGAAAATGAAGCGGTTGGACTAGGGAGCTTTCAGTTTTCTTTAGAGAATCCTATCATCCAGAGACTTTGACTTCTGATCTCTGATATTCTGAACTGAACTGCTCAATGAATGAATGTGCTTTATGTAATATTTTTCCCTACAGGTACAAAAGAGGACCCATATACTTCAGGAATTATTTCCCTTTTCTGGAAGCTCTTACCTACTAATGTGATTTTCTAATAGTGGCCTAATAATTTAGTTATAAAGCAAACAACATACAGAAGATTAGCCAGAAAAAAAACACAAACTAGAAAGATCTGAGGCAAAAAGATGGGAAGAGATGAGAATGTGATCCAGAGCAGGTTTTCTGAGAGCCCACCCCACATACTCCATACCCTTATGTCCTCTGCTCTTGCCTATTCTGTAATTCATGCAAAGGGCAGCTCACCTATCAGAAGATGTTTAAAGCTATGGTGTTACTGCAATGATGTCAGTGGAGATTTATTTGAAATTATAATAACATTCAGAATATATTGTGTATGTCAAATACCAGCTTGTCCAAAAATGTAAAGAATGGACTTAGAATTTTTTTTTTCTTTCTTTTCTCCAGAAGCTCAGAGATTTCACAATATGGGAAATTCACACCATTACATGGCAAATAGTTTCCTTTGAGGGTATCTGAGTCCAAGTATTTAAAGGTTGTTCAGGTTTTTCAGGTGAAAGAGATCCAGTTTTTCTTGCCATAGACATAGACAACTCTTCTTTGGTTATCATTTCCTTTCAATCCAATACAGTAAGAGACAGTCCAGTCGTCAGAGAGCAACATCATTCTGTCATTCCAGGATTGAGAGAGGAGGAGGAGGAGGAGGAGGAGGAGGGAGAGAGAGAGAGAGAGAGAGAGAGGAGAGAGAGAGAGAGAGAGAGAGAGAGAGGGGGGAGGAAGGAGAGAGAGGAGAAGAGAGAGAGAGAGAGAGAGAGAGAGAGAGAGAGAGAGAGAGAGAGAGAGAGAGAAGAGAGAGAGAGGGAGGGAGGGAGGGAGGAGAGAGGAGAGGAGAGAGAGAGAGAGAGAGGAGAGAGAGAGAGAGAGAGAGAGAAAGAGAGAGAGAGGGAGGGAGGGAGAGACCACAGGACAATATGACCTAAAGACTTCTTTGTGATGTCCTCCTCACCCAAACCTCAGTCTTCTCTAGAAAAGCATTTAAACTTCTTATGTGCCACAATGAACGAAGTCATTTATATGTTTTCCAAGAACATTTGCTAATGGCAGTAGAATCTAGCCCATAGATCACCAGAATGGGAGCTAAGGAATGTAGATTCATTTTTAGTCTTCACAGTAAATGTTTGCTGTGACTTTAGGAATAGTCACACAATTTTTTAGTCAGTTAATTAGCATTTATTAAGCAGTTATTATGTGTTAAGCTCTGTGGTAAACTCTGGGCCTTACCAACTACAGATGTAAAATAAGGATAGTCATAACTATTCTTTTTATACCTCACTAGAATTTCAGTCGAGTGTGTGTGCATGTGTGTGTGTGTGTGTGTGTTGGGCGAAGAGTAGACTAGGCATTCCTATGGGTCTAGTGAAATTTAACAGTTATTGAGTGTATACTATGTGACAAGGACTAGGCTAAGTTTTGGGAATGCAAAGACAGAAACAAACCAGTCTCTGTCCTCATGAAGCTTATACTCCATTATGATGGGTCATTATAATAAAAAATGTCTCATTTATTTATTTGGATTTACCTTCATCAGTGTCACAAACACTACTCTAAAGATACTTGTTAAATAGCAATTTGTTGAATATGATGGAAAACCTGAAGTTTGAAAATTTATTACTTTCAAATCTGGTATGTAAGCTGATGAGTCCTTTTGCCTTTTCCTGGTGGTATCCGAGCATATATTAAGCACCTACTATATAAATGTCTGCTTGGCATTCAAAACCATTCATAACCTGGCCTATTTCTACCTTTCCAGTCTTAAACTTTACTCCCCTCTAGGTACTATAAAATCCAGCACTAATAGCCTACTTGCTAATTCCCCTCACACAACAATCTGTCTCCCATCTCCGCAGTACCTAGAATATTCTACCTTATCTCCACCTCTTAGAATCCTTGGCTTCTTTCAAGACTCAGGTCAAATATTGTCTTTAGCAGGAGACCTCTCCTATACCCCCCAGAAGCTTCTTTCTTTCTTTCCTTCTCTTTGTTTGTTTCTATCTTTCTCTCTTTTTCTTTCTTATTTTTCTCTTCTTCCTTCCTTCCTTCCTTCCTTCCTTCCTTCCTTCCTTCCTTCCTTCCTTCCTTCCTTCCTTCCTTCCTTCCTTCCTTCCTTCCTTCCTTCCTTCCTTTCCTCAACTATTTAATCTAATTTCCATTCTTTCCTTTAGAACTCTCATGTTTTCCTAGTCTGTTTTGTACAGAATTTTCATTCCATTTATATAATCATAAAATAAAGCACTCTTCCTTCATTTATTCTAGCAACTTCAATAAAACTTGTGAAACATCTATGAATTTAATTGAGACTTCACTTATAGATGATGTGGGGTTATTCTCTTTGTTTTCATTTGTTTCTTGAACATCTTTGATTTAATAATATCTATGTTTTATCAGTATTTTCTTCTATTTATTCATTTCTCCAGGCTTCTTGAAATGGAACCTTGTCTTATGAATATAATTTGTATATTTTGACACTGACCCATATTATCTTGGGTTTTGGTATTACATTCTATATTCTTCAAGCACCTTGAGAAGCATAATGAACTGGTAGTTGTGCGAAGTAGTAGGTTTCCTTTAGTTGCCTACAAGGATGAGAGAATTAGGAGAGCAGGTATAGAGACCATCATGAAGAAGGACAGAGGTAAAAGAGCATGGAATCTTAAGTCAAGAAAAGAAAAGAGGGTAGGGTGGTGGAAGAAAAAGGTAAGGGTAGAAAACAAAGAGAAAGAAAGGTAATGGAGGGAAGGGATTGTGTTTTGTTTCAAATCTGCTATACTGATCTGAAAATTTTGTATAGTTTTGAAGCTTTCCTAAATTAGTTGCTCTAAAGTTTATACTATCTTGTTGGTCTTCCTAATTTCTCCTTAACTTCATTTCCTGCCTTGAGCTTTCTCCTTATGTCTTATAAAAAATATCTTGTTGACCTTCTGAAATATTATGGGAAATATTGTAGCTAATTTATGAATTTATGGGAAATCTTTCCATAGTTGTCCAATAGTTTATATTTTATCAGAAGATTATGTAATTATTTCTTCAACTATGTATTATGTATTTCTTTTTATATTGTTTTATCTTTAAGTTTCCTAAATTGATATCTTTCATGTTTGTATCACCAAAATTTGTTCTGGTATTCTACTTGCATATCAAAGAGACATCCCATGTGGTCAAGAAAATTTTAAAGAAAAGAAAAAAGTTAACAAAATTGATCAGTATGTCATTTTTTCAAAACTTATTGAGATAGCATGTGACTTTCTATTTTTTTTTGTAATAATTATGTTTTTTCTCATTAATACTGAACTAACCTTGTGTTCCTAATATAAGTCTAACTTGGTCACAATGAATGATTTCTTGGATAAATTGCTGTTGTTCACTTTGACAATTCAAATAAAAATTTGAATCAATATTCATTTGTTATTGACCTATAGTTATACCTCCTTTCTTATTTCCTTTGAAGTGATATTCATTGTGTGAAATGGCTTGTTTATGGGATGCATATTTTGAGGTTGTATGTACATTCTTGTTGCCATTGTGTACGTTATTTTTTTGATTCTGCCTACTTCAGTCTACATCAGTTCATGTAGGTCTTCTTTTTTTCTTTTCTTTTTCTTTTCTCTTTACTATATAAAGGTTAGCTATTTTTTCACTTTTATTTCACATTTTATTCCCCAGTTACACTAAAAACAATTTTAAACATTCATTTTTAAAACTCTGAGTTCCATATTCTCTCTTTTCCTCCTTCCCCCTCCCCATTGAGAAGGTAAGTAATCTAATATAGATTATACATGTGTAGTCACGCAAAACATATCCATAATAGGCATGTTGTAAAAGAAAACATAGAGAAAAAACTCAAGAAAAATAAAGTAAAAAAAAATATGCTTCAGTCCGCACTCAGGTATCATTAGTTATCTCTCTGGGGATGGATACCATTTTCCATAAATCCTTCAGAGTTGTCTTGGATTGAGCTGAGAATAGCTGTCATTCACAGCTTACAATATTGCAGTTACTTTGTATACAGTACATTTCACTTTGCATCAGCCCATACAAGCCTTTCCAGGTTTTTCTGAGAGTATCCTGCTCATCGTTTCCTTTTGTTTTTGAAATTTTTTTTCATTTCTATGTTTTTATTTTAGATCGTGTAAAGTTTTTTAAATTATTAATTTTTTTTCATTTTTTGACAATCACTTCCATAAGTATTAGATTTTTTCCTCCTCTCTCTCCCTTCCTTCCTGAGACAGCACGCAATCGAAAAATGGGTTCCGCACATACATTCTTACTAAAAACATTTTCACATTAGTCATGTTGCACAGAATTATTATAACAGCATGGAAGAAACCACGAGAAAAATCCAAACAACAAAGTGTAACACAAGAGAAAATATTCTGCCTCATTCTGCATTGCAATTCCATAGTTCTTTCTCTGGATGTGGATGGCGTTTTGTCACGAGTCCTTTGGGAATGTTTTAGGTCCCTGCATTGCTGTGAAGGACTAAATCTACCAGAAATAGTCCTCCCACACTGTGGTTGTTGCTGTGTACAAATTCTCCTGGTTCTGTTCCTTTCACATAGCCTCAGTTCATATAAATCCTTCCATACCTTCTTGTTCATCATTTCTTATAGTACAATTGTATTTCATTACATTCATATACCACAACTTGTTCAGCCATTGCTCAAATGATGGTTGTTTCCTCCATTTCCACAAAGAGAACTGCTATAAATATTTTTGTACATGTGGAACTCTTTTTCATTTTTATGATTTCTTTGGGATACAGCCCTAGAAGTGATATTGCTGGATTAAAGCAATTGAATGCCTACATTGAATCACATGTGATCACGTAGGCATTCAATGATACAAATCTTCCCCTAAGAAGTGTTTTTGCAGTATCCCATAAGTTTTGGTAGATTGTGTCATTATTGTCATTTTCTTGAATGAAGTTGTTGATTTTTTCTATGATTTGTTATTTAACTTACTCATTCTTTAGGATTAGATTATTTAGATTCCAATTAATTTTTGGTTATCTTTCCATGGCCTTTTATTACATAAAATTTTTATTGCATTATGATCTGGGAAGGATGCATTGACTATCTCTGCCTTTCTGCATTGGATTGTGAGATTTCTATGACCTAGTACATGGTCAGTTTTTGTACATGTGTCATATACCTCTGAGTAAAAGGTATATTCCTTCTTATCTCCATTCAGTTTTCTCCAGAGAGCTATCATATCTACCTTATCCTTATTCACCTCCCTAACTTCTTTCTTGCTTATTTTGAGGTTAGATTTATCAAGTTCACAGAGGGGGAGATTGAGGTCCCCCAGTAGTATAATTTTGCTTTCTATTTCTTCCTGTAACTCCCTGAACTTCTCTAAGAATTTTGATGTTATACCACTTGGTGCATATATATTGAGTGATGATATTACTTCATTGTCTATGGTGCCTTTTAGCAGGCTATAGTTTCCTTTCCTATCTCTTTTGATTAGATATATTTCTGCCTTTGCTTGGTTTGAAATTAGGATAGCTACCCTGCTTTTTTTTACACCAGCTGAAGCATAATATATTCTGCTCCAACCTTTTACCTTTACCCTGTGTGTATTCCCCAATTTCAAATGTTTTTGTAAACAACATATTGTTGGATTGTGATTTTTAATACATTCTGGTATCTGCCTCTTTTTATGGGAAAATTCATCCCATTCACATTCACAGCCATAATTACTATCTGTGTCTTTCCCTTCATCCTATTTCCCCTGATTTATGCTTTTAGTTCTCCGTTCTCTCTTTCCCTTCACAAGAGTTCTAATTTTTGACTACTGCCTTACTCAGTCTTCCTCCCTTCTATCAGTCCCATCCTTTTTATTCCCCTTTTCCATCACTATTTCTTCCCTTTCATTTACTCTCCCCAAACTTTTTTACCCCTTTCCCCTCCTACTGCCTATACAGCAAGTTAGATTTCTATACTTAACTTAGTTTGCTTCTCCCTCCCTCAAGCCAAATCAGATGAGGGTAAATCTCATACAGTGCCTATCTTCCTCCCCTCTTTTCCTCTACTACAATATGTTTTTGTGTCTCTTCCTGTGATGTAATTTACTTTTACCTGCCTCCTCCATTTCACATTTCCTGTTGCAATCTCTTCACATCTTTAAATCACATTTTTCATCATTACATCATTTATTTTATACCCACTCCCTCTATCTATATATATATCCCTTTTAAATATCCCAATAAAAACACAATTCTCAAGACTAAAAAGTGTCATTTTTCCCTTTTAGGGATTTAAATAGTTTGCCCATATTGAATAACAAGTTGTTTTTTTCACCATTGACCTTTTAATACTTCTCTTGAGATTTGTATTTGAAGATCAAATTATCTATTGAACTTTGGCCTTTTCATCAGGAAGTTCTTGAAATCCCTTATTTCATTGAATGTCTGTCTCCTTGCCTAAAATATTATTCTCAACTTTGCTGGGTAATTGATCCTCAGTTGTAGTTTAAGCTCCTTTGCCTTAAGGAATATTATATTCCAATCCCTCAGATCTTTAAATGTAGAAGCTGCAAGGGCCCATGTGATGCTCACTGTGGCTCCTCAAAATTTGAATTGTTTCTTTCTAGACGCTTGCAGTAGTTTTTCCTTCACTTGATAGTTCTGGAATTTTGTAATGATATTCCTTGGTGTTTTCAGTTTGAGATCCCTTTCAGGAGGTGAATGATAGATTCTTTCAATTACTATTTTGCCTTCTACAGTTAGGACCTCTTGGCCATTTTCCTTGATGAATTCTTGGAAGATTTTGTGCAGGCTCTTTTCTCATCATGGCTTTCCAGTAGACTAATAATTCTTAGATTTTCTCTTCTAGATCTATTTTCCAGGTCAGTTGTTTTTTCAATGGAATATTTTATATTTTCTTCTATTTTTTCATTCCTTAGATTATGTTTTGCTTAATCTTGATGTCTCATAGTCATTAGTTTCTACTTGCCCAATTCTAATTTTTAATTGATTGTTTTCTTCAGTTAACATTTGCATCTTCTTTTCCTTTTGCCCAATTGTTTCTTGTAAGGAGCCATTTTCTTCAGTTAGCTTTGTACTTCCTTTTCCTTTTGTCCAATTTTCCTTTTTAGTGAGCTATTCTCTTCAGTGAATTTTTTTCCATATTTTAAAAATCATTGGTTAATTTTTATTCTACCCTTCTAATTTGGTTTTTAAAATCCTTCTTAAGCTCTTCTAAGAATCCTCTTTGGGCTTGTGACCAGTTCATATTCCCTTCTGAGGTTTTTAGATGGGAGTAAAATCTCAATGCTGACGTCTTCAATATTTGTGTTTTGGTCCTTGCGTCCATAGTATGATTTTATGATCTTTTCTTTTCTGATTTGCTTCCTCCTCCTGATTATTGCCTTTTTCCTGGTTTTTTAAGTGGATCTCTGCTTCTAGGACACAGGTAATTCTGTGTCATGGTTCTGGTGCTTAGAACTTGAGGCTTTGTGTATTGTGTATTGTGGCTTCTGATTCTTTCAGCTAGAAACTAGAATGCTGCAGCTTACATGGTGCTGAGCTGACCGGTGTGCCAAAGCAGAGGCCAGGTGAAGTTTTTCTGAGTTTCCTCAGAGTTACCCTGGAGCTTGCTGCATAAGGTATGAGGGAGGGGTGGTTCTGGCTGCAAGAGGTTTCCTCTCCTGAGCTATAGCACAGTGGTTGGTGTATCTCCATCTGTGCTAGTGTCTTCCCAATTCCATTTGCTGTCCGAGGGCATGGAAATGTATTCTTAAAACAACAACAACAAAAGAGGTAGAGGCAATTAGAAATGGCAAAATTAAGAAATGTGATTGTTTGAAAGCAAAAAACTTATACACAAAAAACAAATTAATGAACTTAACATAGAAAGGTTAGTGGACAAATGGAAAAAAAAAACCAATCAGATTTCCCTAGTAAGGGTTTGGTATTCAAAGTAGGTAAACTATTTATCTATCTCTCTACCCATACACACATACATACACACACGTGTGTTTGTGTGTGTGTATGTATGTGTGTGTGTTGTTATGAAGGGTTTTGAATGTAAAAATGTAGATTTTGTAACTGATACTAAAGCTGATGAAAATCATTGGAATTTATTGAGTGTATATGAAGATGCATTATGGCATGGTTTGAACTGTGTTTTAGAAAAATAAATTTGGCAGCTGAAAAGAAGATGAACTTCAGCCAGGGAGATCAATCAGCAAGCAACTATAAAAATGCCAGCATGAGATGAAGAGGGTTTGCATTAGGATGGTGCCAATATCAGAGTAGGAAAGGTGGGTTATTCTAGTGATGTTGTAAAAGTGAAATTGACAAGTATGGCAAACGATTGCACATGAAGGGAAAGAGGCAGTGGGGAATTAAGGATAACATCTTATTTGTGATGTTTGGGGACTGGGTGGATGATGGTGCCCTTAACAGTAAGAGACAAATTTGGAAGGGGAAAGGTTTGGGTTTGGAGAGACAATGAGTTACCTTTTGGACACATTGAGCAATTGCATTATCTTATTGAAGCTCTCATATTCCTTACAAACTATTTCTTTATTTCTGTGAACTATATGACTAGGACTCCTCCCAAATCCCATTTATCACTGTAGGAAAAGTGGGCCTTCAAGCAAAGGATTAGACAGTGCTGCATGTACTACCCAGTTCCTGTACTTCCCTAATGTACAGTACTCAGGTCAAGCACCTTTTATCACATTGGCTTATATTTCTGATGGTCCCACCTGAACTTTAATAGCATCAGTATGTTTGCTACTGAATAACTGGAGACTCAGTATTTCAGAAAATGGTGAGATGGTCTGATGGTAAAAATATCATCTCTTGTGGGGTCTTTTTTTCAAGTGAAATGATGAGAAATGTTTGGTTTCTCAGTTGAAAGAATTTCATTTGGCATACCCTCCTATGCCCATTAAAAAATCTATTTAAAAAATATTACAAAAGTCTTTCCTTGTCCCATCATCTGCTTATTCTTTCCTCTTGGGTACTTTTATTTTGATTGATTCTTTTCTTAAAAGAAATATTTTGAGTTCTTTCTTTTCCCTTTTATCTCCTTTCTTAAACCTATTTCCCTCTGTCCCTATAATTTTCATTCCTTTCCTAAGTTTGACCTCACCCTTTTCCATAGTTTTGACCTCCTGTCTTCCTTGATTTCTCCTTTACCCCAACTCCTCTTGTTCACAAAGTTGTTGTAAAGAATTTGATTATAAAGCACTTTAAAAACATAAAATATTGATAATCATGTTTAGAATAATTAAAAATCATTCTCAATTTCCTGATCTCACATTCCCACATCCTTCTAGTTTGGAAGATTTTCTTATGCTCCTTCAACACCTTATACTTACCCAGATTAAAATAGGAGCAAATAGAATTATCTGTTTCTCAATTTCTCTTTCTCTGGCACTAGACTATCTTTCTCTTCACACATTTTTCATCTTCAGCTAATATTTATTCAGCATCCCAATATGTTAGGGGCTGAAAACATAAAAGACCATACAATGACACTTTAGCTTCTGTTGCTGTAAGAATTTTCTTGCCTGAAGTTCATGACTTTTGTCATATGTTATCTATGATCTAACACATACATAACCTTATAAAAGGTCATTTTTTTCTTTAAATTTCAGTTCTCTTTTGCTTAGTTATGATTTAACATTTAATACTATATGTTTTTATTTATTTGAATCCTGTGTAACATTGACAGTTTTTTTCTTTAAAGTTGACTGAAAAATTGTATTATATTCTACCTGCTTCATATGATTCTTAGAGGATTTTGTGAGGCATAAGCATAATTTTACATTCTTGGCCTTAGCCCCAAATGTAGCCTGATGACTTCTGCTTTAAGCCATAGGATCATGGAGGGAAGGGATTTCATAGATCAACTAGTATCATCACCATTATTTTAAAGATCAAGAAACTAAGAATAGGGTCATTTAAGAGACTTGCTCAAGGTCACACCAGTAGGAAACAGGAGATACTGTTCACCTAATTCCTCAATTGGCCTGCTTTTACCTATATGATGGCACTTCCTACTTTTTTCTTTGCATATTTATCTCATCCTTTCTCTCAGTAGAAAAGAATAATGACAATTTCAATTCTCTCATCACCACTTTAAATACCATAAACACAAGTTGCTACATTCTATTATGTAGCATAGCAGAGCACTGTTCCCTGGAATGGTCTCCTAGGATTTAGGTATGGAAAATATGGAAAAGATATGGAAAAGACCCATAATTTTTGTACTTGTGTCACATGGCAAGTAGTTTGAGAAAAGTACAGCTATCAATTTTTAAAGGCAAGGTCAGTAGGTGGAAAGCCCTTGGGCAGCTAGTTCCTTGGGATCCATTACTCTGAGATATGGACTTAAGAGGTGTTCTGCATAGAAACTATGCCATGGGTGGGGAACCTGTCGCCTCGAGGCCACAAGTGGTCTCCTAGGTCTTTGGGTGTTGTCTTTTGACTGAGTTCAAGTTTTACAGAACAAAATTCCCTTAATAAAAGGATTTGTTCTGTACAACTTGAACTCAGTCAAAAGGTCACAGTCAAGGACCTAGAAGGCCCCATGTGGCCTCAAGGCCACAGGTTCCCCACCCCTGAATTATGTCATCTGTTTGCTGTGTATTTTAGCTAATTATTCTTACTAAAATAGATACTAAGCTCTGTGTCTGTTCCTGAAGTACTTTAAGCATTGTCAGTGTCTTTTAAATTTTGTGCCGTGGGAAAAAGCTGAGAACCCACGATTCTAGTTACATCACGTCCTAGTTCTCCCATAGTGATTATTTGTTAAACCAATGGTTTAACCTAAAGACACATGGTATGAGTGGAAGGTGATGGGGGATGATGAAAGAGGGCAAAGTTTTGCGTGTTCTGCACGTCTGTTTTAGGCATTGGGGCTCTAATTCCTCTTACCTAACCAAGGTTTCCTACCTAACCAGACCAATCAGAAAATTATAAGGATATAGAATCATGGCTATAGAAGAACATTGTGTAACAATAATTTAAAAAAAAGAAAAGCAACTCAGGTTTACAAAATGCTTTCCTTGGGGCAACTCTAGAATAGGTGGCACAATTATCTTTATACCCATGTTGCCAATGAAGAAATGGATCCTCTGAGAGCATGTGACATTTCATACATCTATTAAGTATTTAGGGAAACAATAGTACCCTCGTCATTTGAATTTAAGCCTAGAACTTTAGCTATATTACACCACCTGCATTCCAGGCTAAAATATATTTAAGTCCACCTAAGTATTAGCCTAGAGAGTGTGGAAAGTAAAAGAGAGGAGTAGATGAAAGCTTTCTCAGCCCTCTACACAAAGGGCTTGTTATATACCTCTTGGGTTATCAGGGGAGAATCCCTTATGCCCAGTATTGCTTTCATAGTGCCTCATTAAAGTGTCAGGAAGATTGCTGAGAGGGATAGTTCATAGTGAATTATCCTTTTGCTCCATTACTGTAAAATGTAGTTAACCAGCACAGACATAGACCAAATTGAAAATTATCCCCTCCCACAAAATTAAGTAAATTCACATGGGCAATGACATTCATTTGATTTTGGTGCCCTGGTGCCATACCTTGGACTTGTTAGGTGGTGAGCAAGAGATGGAGGGTGATTTCTATTGACAAAAGGTTGTCTGTTACCTTCATTTAAGCATTCCATTGTTGTTTTATGGGGCAGTAAAGCAGGCCTTGTAAAATTTCAATTAGCAAGCTAGAGGAAACATGAAGGCAGGTTCAGGATGCTAGGCTTTGACTTGAGTTGGAGAAATATATCTGTTTGGATGAAACAAAATGAATATCATAAAAAAGAGAAAAAGAAGTTTCTGTTACAATTTTATTCTCTTAAAAATTAAAGAAAAGGAGAGAGGAAAAATTAGGAAGAGACAATGATGATAAATGTCTTCCCTAACACCTAGTATGGTACAATAGCACAAGGTCAGTACTTAATGAGTGTTTGGTAAATGAATGAACAATACGTACCTACAGTATCAATATAAGGGACTGGAGATATGCTTGTAACTTATAAGCCAGTTTTAACTAAAAGGAATTTAATGAATTGTAGGAGATACAGACATCTAATTGACTATCTTGGAAAAACTCAGATATTTATTAGTCAAAGGTACTTAATATATATTTTATATAATTGAATTCGTTAAAATGAAATATCTGTAAATTCTTCCAGAAATTTCAAATGGAATCAGTAATATTTATTTATCTAGTGTTCTTTTGGAATTCAAAGCCCTTGTCAATCAGACTCCAAACTATCTTTGGAGGGTTTTGTTCATATCCTTCTTCCTCATGTACCCATACAGCCTCCCTAGTTTCATCCCTTTACTTAGTGCTCTATATGCATGACATTTCATGCCCCTTTCCCTATGTCCCTGATTAATGGAATAGTCTCTTTCCCCCTTTCTGCTTTTTACAATCTCTGATCTCCTAAAAGGCTCAGCTCAAGGGTCCCTTCTGCTAGAGGACTGTGGGAAGAAAGAAAGTTCTGTTTTCCACATTCCTAGGTGATAAGGGTTATAACCTAGCATGGACAGATTAGAGGTCAGAAACTAATGCTAAGGCCCAAGGAGCTGTGTGAGGAAGGGCCTATTTATCAGAGAGGAGAATGTAAAGTCACATAGTCAGGGCACAGTATCGAGGGAGATCCAAAGTTAGGATAACAGTATAAGAAGCCCCATCTTTCTGCACATGTTGCAGTCTTCCTGTAATTTTATTGGGGAGGCTACTTGGTTATTCAGGGGGAATGGATATAAAGAATAATAAAAGCTTTCCTGATTTGACAACAGGTATTGTCCTTTGTTTAAGGTAAACATGTTTCTCACTGTTGGGGGCTTGTTGGATGGGCTAACTTCTAACAAAGACTCTTCAAATTATCTCAGATAATTTGAACTCTATCAAAGGTAATTTGGATTTATTATAATTGTATACATTTATATTTATTCATTTGTATATATACTGATTCATCCAATAGAAAACATAGTTCTTCAGAGCAAGTTCTGTTTCCTTTTTGTCTCGCTATTTTCCCAGCACTTAGTAGTACCTGGCATACAGTAAGTATTAATTAAATGTTTGTTAAATTGAATTTAGCAGAAGTAATACACACATCATTGTGATTTGGTTTCCCATTAGTGTAGTTGAATACATAAGAATTATAATTGTTCAATCATTATTTCAATCTTGAAAGAATGGGAATAAATATGATTATAAATTAATAGATCTACTGTGAAGACTTAGCAATCTACCTACTATAGGTCTTTCTATCAAATAATCATGACAGAGGTGAACTTCCTTGTGAGAGCTAAAGGAGGACATAGAGAAGTCCAGTGGAAAGGGCATGTGAGTCATTTCTGAAGGATAAGTGATTATTTAGATTCAGGTAATGAAGGAATCAATGAGGAACTATGTTTTCTTTTCTTTTTTTTTAGCACCAAATCATCACTTCATTATTCTGTAGATTTATATTTTCATTAGGTTCAAGAACAAGGGATTCAGCCTAAATGGGAAAAGAAGTGTAATGATAATCTTGCCTGGAAAGTAGATGGGTATCTTGTCTATATATAGGGATCAATAGTTTAGCTTGATCCTGTAGTTTCACTGATGTTGGAAACTTTGAGGGAGATAATTCTCCTTCATGGTGTTATTCTACTACTTTTAGTTGTAGAGAGTTGGCCAGGTCACATAGAAGTTAAATAGTTTGCTCAGGATCACACATTAACATATATAAAAAAGTGCTTGAATTTTGTTATTTTGGAATCTCAGACTGGCAGTTCATCCATATACTACTGTTCTCTTAAATTCATTTTTTAAAAGTAAAATTTCATAAATTATCTTTGTTGGGGAAGAGGGTTGTACAAAAATGCATTGCATGGAGACAAATAATTTATTTGTCTAAAGTGTTCATTTTTTAATGGATTTTAAAGACATTGTTTGCACAGCTGTGTTTTTTTTTCTTTTGATGAAATGAGCATCAAATATGAATATTAATTAAAAGATTTATTCAAGAACAAAATGCAAAAAAATGGCATATGCACAAAGGAGCAAGTGTCAAATGAACTCAAAAGGATCCAAGAATTATAGGGAACAACAGTTTGAGAAGCAGTCAGCAAGGTAAGATTGTCATTGATGGAATTAGGCCAATTATAGACTTAGAAAAGATAATATTTGGCTTTGGATATTGCCTTCCCAACTTGTTGCAAGATTTCATCACTTCAGTTTTGCTGTGATCATGATAAACTGAGAATCAGTCCAAATAATTAGAATAATGTGATTACATTTGGCTAAATATGAAATTCAAGTATGTGGTGCTAGCCCTGATAGTACTATAGTGGAATAGGAGAAAGAAGTTTCTTTATATTGGAATTCCAGGAATTGGGATATAGGGAGAGGGGCAGTAGGGTGGAATGTTCAAGTGTACTCAAAGGTAAAATGACCACCATAAACAAAATATTAATCAAGAGAGCGTGGTAACCCAAGCTGACTCATAGGACGATAAATCAAAGCCTAACTAGAGTGGCCATCAAATTTATTTTTCCACTTTCATTAAAGAATACTTTTAAAAGGATCTTTGACAGACTAGTCTATTCTGTTTCTAAAGACTTCCAGAGATAGTAATTAGGCAACCACCCTTGGTAATCTATTCCAGTTTTATTGCCACATTAGAAGGAATTACATGGATGGGTAGAAGTTGTAAAAATAATGTTCTGTCCTTCATATATGTGAGCAAAGGTTGTGGTGTCTGGAAGTTATTGCTAAGAATCTTGAAATTCTCAATGAGGAATTTGGAAAACCAGGAAGCTTCTGGGGTTAAAAGTGTTTAAAAGAAAGAAAATCCATTTCTTGAGAAAGCAGAAAGGACCCTGGACTAGAAGTATAAACTCTGTGTCCAGTTCCAGTTCCAACACTCACCATATAACCTTGTACATGCCACTTAGACTTTATATTTCTAACTTCCTTTATCAGCAATATAAGAAAGATGAGTTCATTTGAACTATAAAGGTATGTTTCTGTCATAAAAAAATCTTATACTCCTATGATGAAGTATCAAGTTATTAAAATGAATTAATCTGAAATAAGAACTGGAAATGTAAAGTAGGGATTATTCATATATTGTTTTTCTGGTCATATAATCTCTTCTTGGGAGGTAGAATTTATGAGGTTAGAGAAAAAGCTATCCTTTGTCAATAAAGCATCTCAGTTTCTTTCCCCCTCCCTTTGGGCCTCAGTTTTCTCCACCGTAAAATGAGATGGTTTTTTGAAAAATGCACAGGATACCTTTCTAAACCTAATATCAATGGCAAGAACTTTCTCACATCTTATAGAACAATAAAATGTAGATTTAGAAGCAGCTTTTGAGAACACTTATTCTACTCTCAGATTTTACAGATTAGTAAACTGAGGCCTGCATTTTAAATCCTGTTAATCTCTATTGCTAAATTTTGTTGCTTTAAAACACATTAATCTTTAAAGTTTTGATGCATATATTATTCTCCCATTCGTTAGAATAGTTTTAATTGGTTATTCAGGAATACGATGCATTCTGTCTACTTCTAAATCACATTTCAGACCTGTGGACAGGGTTACATTTACCTGAGTTTTAAGCTACCTGTTCCATTGACTAAGATTTAGAGAAAGTAGAGATTATATTTTACATATAAGAATCTGATTTTTTGGGTTGACTCTGTAATATCAAATATGATGTCTAACTAAAAATGATAATTTACTAAGGTACTGTCACCTCTTCCAGTGATAATGGTGACAGCTTAGTGCTGATTCATTGCTAGTGTCTGGCTTGGTCTCCCTTGTGACCAATAGCAATCAGTTAAAACATGACTGTATGGGGTTAGGAGTGCAGGCCACGGGAGTTGAAAACAACAAATCTAACTGGCCCTCATGGGAACTGAACTTATGACCTTGGCATCATTAGTACACTACTTTAACTATTTGAGCTAAATGTCAAGAAAGCATATCTGTGGAGGATTCCTCTATTTCTGTATGGTTTTCCTCCGGTAGTCTATGAAAGCAAACAGGAATATCTGTTTAAAACAAACAAATATTAGAAATAACAAAAGAAATTTGGTATGATGTATCATTAAGGGTTGATGTTTTTTTCTTATTAGTCAAGATATCACCAGATTTGTGTTTTAATTAACCTTTTAAGCTTTACATTATATTACATAATACTGGAACAAATCCAACCAAAACATTGGTAATTCAATTTAATTCAACAAATATTTATTAAGTATCTATAACAAAAATATCAAAAAATGAATTTTGCAAAATAACTAAGAACACATATGTCATTCAAGAAGAGATATTATAAAATATTCTCTTTCCACCCCACTGCAGATGTAGGAGGTCCAAAACACTGATGCCTTACATATATATTTTAGCTCCTTTAATGTACTGATAAGTAATACTGATTCCTTTCTCTTTGTTTCTGCTTTAAAACTATTAGTTATTATGTGGAATGACTCTGTGGTTTGGTGAAGAATACTGGGGTAAATTACAGTGACATAAAAAATACATCAAAAAAGATGTAATTTTAATAAAACATCTATAATGAACAAGGTTTCAAATGTAAAACAATAAGATAATGAAAACAATAAAAAAAACAGCCTCTGATTGCCTTAGTTTTGAGCTGCATAGTTTTGAGGTATGAATTCTAAATTAAAGATCAAGATGTTATACAGAAAAGCCAGAGTTGTTCACAACTTCCCTTGAAGAAGGTGACTCACTACAAAAAATAAAATAAGAGATTTCAATGGGGGAAAAACCCTAGTTTTCAGATTTCTAAACACACCCCATTTAAGCTACTTCCTTCTTCAAGGCACTACCTACCTATTGAGATTACAAAAAAAATTAGAAATGAAACTAGTCTTGTATGTAGGAAGAATGGACCAGTTTTGGAAATGAGACCTGAAATTGAGAGGTCAAATTTTGTTTTTAATCAAATTTTGTTTTTAATTTCTGTATGGTTTTCCTCCAGTAGTCTATGAAAGCAAAACAGGAATATCTGTTTAAAACAAACAAATATTATCTCTTTCTCTAGGCGATTAGATCTCAAACTTTTCACCACATGGCGGCCTTCAAAATTGTTGCAATGCCCCAACACTCTCTTTACAAAAAACTTCTCTCTCTCTCTCTCTCTCTCTCTCTCTCTCTCTCTCTCTCTCTCTCTCTCTCTCTCTCTCTCTCTCTCTCTCTCTTCTCTCTCTCTCTCTCCCTCTCTCTCTGTCTCTCTCTTTCACACACATACACACACACGTGCCTACATGAGTGTGAACACACAAGTACATAACAAATGGTATTCTAGAATTGCCTTGATGTTCAGAAAGGGAAAGAAATGGCTTTATCTTTCCTTTTTTTCTTTCCAGAAGAGCAGATATGGAAAGAGGACTGAGGGAGAAAAGGATAAAGCTATCTATGAGAAAGGTTATAAGAATAGTTAGACCCTCAGTAAATGTAGGTGACTGGCTGTTGACAAGTAGAGAAATCTACTCTGGAAGAGAATAGGGATGGGACCTTGAATTACTGATCTCTTCAAATAACTATGGGGAATTCTGGAAATACAGACTCCTGGACACAACTAAGACTTCTGCAGGTTCTCTCAAAGCTCTTAACGGCAACTTTGTACTACAGGGAACGGTTTAAAATCATTATCCTCTAAGCACCAGTTTGATAAAGCAGATTTAGATGTGTATGCATCAGATTTTAAAAAATGAATAAGAAGAAAAAAAGGCAGGAAGGTGTAGTCTCTGACAGAACTAACTCTAGGTTATGTTCCCTAGGTTGGAACATTAGCCTTTCAAAAGCAGGATGTCAGGTCATTAATCATGAATGAGGAACTTTGGCAGCTAAATGTCAAGGTGAAAGAGGCAGCCCTAGCAATTGTTACACTTTGATGTTCCCTGAAAAGTTGCAAAGCGATTACAGCATCACCACTAAGAATTTCTGAATCTAAGTCAAAAAAGGAAAAACCCTAGCCACATTCCTAGTACCAAATGGTACTTTTTGCCTTGAAAGGAAAAACAACAGCATCTCGCCTCTTCAGCTTATTCCTCATCAGTGAACTCTTCCCAAAACAAGACACTCAACATCAGCTATTTGGTCTCACTTCTATCAGTGCTGTAATGATCTCTTCTATACAGTTTGTATTCACTGTAAAATGTACACAAGCCAAGAGAAAGGAGTTGGTAATCTGGGCAACCACAGTTGCGATGAGACATCTTCAGTGCAATCGTCCAAATCAAATATTTGGCTGGGCTTCTTCAGATGCGATATCTCATATTGTCACTGTTGCACTGGCAGAGGAGCAGGGATCTTGCAAAAGGATAAGCACATCAGAGAGACGGCAGCTGAAAGGGGGAGGGGGGGAATCCTCAGAGTATGCATCTCCCTCTCCCTGTGGCTTCTTCTGATCACCATTCATCTCAATCATCTATCTGAAACTGCTGAAACACTTGGACAGAGCCCAGAACTCAACACAAACTTAACTAGGGATAGGAGAAAGACACTCCACTGAGGGTAAAGCCTTCCTTAAGCAATCAGCGATTAGTTTTGGACTGCTGAGGAAGACAAATGATTTCCATTCAATTTGGATGAAAAAGATTTAAGGACATTGGAGGAAGCATTTACCTTCACTGTACCATTTAAATGAACTATTTTGATTGACAGATTGTTGGCTCAAATCCCTCCGAATCCATTGAATTTAGAGTCAAAACTGACGTTATGCATCCCTCACTTTCCTTTTGCTTTTGGGCAATAACGGAAACATTTTTTTCTATCTCTGTAAAAACAAATCTTTATTTATTACTGTAATATATAATACAATGAACTTTCTTTGTAATTCTTCTACTAAAGTTAGGAGCATTGAACTTGTTAAGTATGGATAAAAGCCAGTTATTGGTAGGAAGTTAGAGTTAAAATTCCTTGAAGACAGGGACAATCTTAACTTTTGTCTTTATATCTCCATCTCCATATCTGGAACACAGTTTTGTACTTAATAAACTATTGTTGACTGACTGATAATGTTTCAGTTTGATTGAGTTTAGACCAGAAAAGGTGACTATTAAAAATCAGCTGTCCAAGAGTTTCCTGGGATCTCCTAACCTGGACAAATCATTTGTTTTTTCTCAGTCTTTATGGTGATGTAAAAAATATATCAATCAATCTTTTACAGTGAACTGCAAACATTTATTGATAATCTACCATGTGCAGAGGACCATGAGAGTATGAAACATGTTCTTTGCTTGAAAGCTCACTATTAGATTATGGAGAAGGAAAGAACGAATGCTGAGAAATTAGAGGACAATTAAGTGCTCAGTGATATTGCATATAGTATGAGAGCTATGATTTCAGATGGGGGAAGGAGAGGTTCAATCAGTGTGGAATCCATTAGGTTGCAAGAAAATTCAAGGAATAGAGAGGATTTTTTGTGGATATTTGAGACTTGGCTATAAAAGTCAGAGGAAAGGGAGTTAAGGAGTAGGAAGGGGGTTGGTAGGGTTCTCAAAGGTACATGAGTGAATATAAACTTTGAGCAATGTTTAGATCATTAAAATCTGAGGTCATGGAGCCATATCAAAGTATTTTTGCTTGTAGGTAGAAGGAGTATGAAATTGAGCCATAGGTGAGAGGTAGAGACTGTGGAGACAAATTTGGGAGAATTAGTGAGCAGTTAGAAATTTTAAATCAGGAAACTGAATGAGTTTTTCAAGTGGATCAATTCTAGGAAGAAAAAAAGAAGGCTAAGGGCAAAAGGTTGGAGAATATCCGAAGTTAGGGGCAGGAGAAAGTGGAGGATCTAGTCAACAAAAGAGATAATGAGCACAAGATAATGAAAAGAGAGAACATTAATAAATTATAATGATGGTGAGGATAACTAATGAATCTGTAACACTATAGTAAAGGTATCAATTCCTTAGACAACCATAGGTAATGTCTTCTTATCAAAAACATTGCAGTCAAAACATGTGTGACATGCCTTAAGGAAAATTTTATCCATTAAAGGTAAGAGAAGCAACAAGGGGTACAGTTTGGAATTATGGATCTTATCAGGACCACAAAGTAGAAATTATTATTGAAATAGAAATGATATCAGTGCTGTTACTCTTTCACAGAAGAATGTTTGTGATAGAGAGAAAAAAAATCCTGTAAATGACTTTTATATTAATTTTTTGAGGGTAGATATCAGTGTAATCATAAAAAGAAAATCCCCACTATCCTAATATTTTGAAGAAGAATTTTCCCCAGAGGGGTTGGGCAACCTTCAATAATGAAATTCTGGAGACTTAAGCAAAAATTGAATCAAGACCATTAAAACCCCAAAGAAGCTGGAGCTGGCAAAAAATGCTAAGGAAAATAAACATTTTCTATTATAGTTATCCCTTTTATTTTAGTTATTAGGAGTAAGAAAAAGAAACAAGAGGTGTAGAAAGGACTATAATGACACTTAATAGTGAGGACACAACTGTTCAATTTTTGTTTTCTTTTATATCTTGCAAAGATAATTTTATCTGAAGTGGGAAGGATAGAATAAAAACAGCTAACAGAGTAGAAATCCAAAATAAATGACGGGGGCAATGTATCCGATTAGATAGACCACTGGGCTTAGAGTCATCAAAACTTTAGTTTGACTCCCTCCTCAGATATTTACTGTATGACCCTAGGTAAATCACTTAAACTCTTTCAATTTCAGTTTCTTCATCTGTAAAGTGTGGCTGATCAACAGAGGAAATATGAATAAAATGCTTTAAAGGCAAATGTTACAATACTATATAAATGTTAGATGCTATGGTTACCTATGATTAATCAAAATGAATTAAAAACTGCACCCTAGGACACTGAAGGAACTTCAGGTATAATTGCTGATCCTTTGTCAATGGCTTTGAAAAAGCTTGGAATGGGAAGATGCCTCATGAGTAGATGAGGAAAAAAGTTGTGAAGTCTATTTCACAAACTATGGGGATACGTGTTAGATATTCTGAATCAGCCTTCTGCCAGTAGAAAACATCCACAGCTATTTGAAACCTTCTTAAAACTTGTTTTCCTCTAGTAATTCACACACCATTTTAAACTAGGAGTAAAATTCATTTGAAGTAATAAAAGGTATAAAATCTCAATGGAAATAATGAAAGAAGTTAAGAAGGAAGTTGACATGACAATACCAGAATTCAAATTATATTATAAAATAGTATTTATCCAAACTATTACTGGTGAAAAATATGAAAGGAGATCTATAGAGTAAGCAGAAAAACCATTTGGGAGAAATAATGGTGGATTGGCTCCTTTTATATTCCAAAAGACTATATGACCTAAATATAATAGGTCAATTCTTAAAATTATTAGAGGAAAAGAAGAGGAGGAACCTTTCACATGTTGATGGGGGCTGGGATTCATAGCCAAATAAGTGATAGATGAGATCATAAAAAACAAGATAGTAAGCTTCTATAATATGACATTGAGAGTGTTCACATGGTAGGGGGGCAGGGAGCCAGAATGACAGAGTAGAAACAGGGACTTGCTCGAGCTGTCCCTCAAACCCACCCAAATACCTGTGAAAAATGACTCTAAACAAATTCTAGAGCTGCACAATGCACAAAATGACAGAGTAATACACATTTCCATCCCAAGACAACCTGGAAGGTGTACAGGAAAGTTCAACCAGTCTAGGAGAAAAGGGCAGTTCAGTGCAAAACACACCAACACAAACCAGGCCCTAGGAAACCTGGAGCAGGTTTCAGGAGACTGAATCATTGGCAGTTGTGGCAGTTTCCAGAATTCTCAACCCGCAAATGCCAAAGACAGCTTAGAATGTCAGCTTCTGCCTCTGGATCTCTGGGCCCACAGACAGTGAGGTTATTGAGTGAGGTTGCAGGGATCTCTTTGCTGGCACTGAGGCAGGATTCTCTTGTTTTGTCCCTGCTTGGATCTGGGTCATAGTCCTAGGTGGCGCTCTTGGGACAAGGAGTAACTGTGTGATAGAATTTGTGATGGTGATGGAGAGGGAATTGTTGTCATGGTTCCAAGTCAGAAAAGAGTGTGTATGGTCACTCACAGAACAGAACACAGAACAGCAGAGGAGTTAACACCTCTTTTTTGATCATACTGTCTTGGAAGAACTGAAATTTTACAGTTCTCTAGAATTATCTCTTAAAATAGCTACACAAAATTCCTTGAAGTTGAGGACAGTACACTCTCCACACTGGAAGGAGAACTCCACCTTACGAAAGAATTTAAAAAGTCAATGAATTGGATGGGAAAGTGAGCAAGAAGCAGCCCCCCTCCCCCCAAAAAAAAGAAAAGAAAAAAGAAAAAAAAGGAAAAAAAAAACAACCTCTTACTTTGGTGACAAAGAAGATCAAAACATACAACCAAAAGAAGACAACAAAGTCAAAGTTCCTACAAGAAAAATGCCTCCAAGAAAAATTTGAATTGTTTGCAGGCCAGGGAAGAGCTCAAAATGGATTTTGAAAATCAAGTAAGAGAAATAGAGGAAAAATTGGGAAGAGAAATGAGAGTGATGCAAGAAAACCATAAAAAATGGGTCAACAGCTTGCTAAAGGAGACCCCCAAAATACTGAAGAAAATAACACCTTATAAACAGCCTTAGACAAAATGGCAAAAGTGAAGTGTTCCAAAAAGCCAATGATGAAAAAAGTTGCCTTAAAAATATAATTGACCAGATGGAAAATAAAATCCAAAAGTTCACTGAAGGAAATAATTCCTTCAAAATTAGAATGAAGCAAATAGAAGCTAATGAATATGAGAAATCAAGAAATTATAAAACAAAGCCAAAAGAATGAAAAAGAAATAGATGTCAATGTGAAATATCTCATTGGAAAAACAATGGACCTGGAAAATAGATCCTACCCAGGACAGATAATTTTAAAATTGTTGGAATACCTGATACACAATATCTGAAAAAGAGCCTAGACATCATCTTCCAAGAAATTATCAAGGAAAACTACCCTGATATTCTAGAACCAGAGGGGAAAGTAGAAATTGAAAGAATCTACCAGATCACCTCCTGAAAGAGGTCCCAAAAGGAAGACTCCTTGGAATACTGTAGGCAAATTCCAGAACTCCCAGGTTAAGGAGAAAGTATGTCAAGCAGCCTGAAAGAAACAACTCAAGTCTTGTGGAAAGACAATTAAGATAACATAAGATTAAGCAGCTTCCACCTTAAGGGATCAGAGATATTGGAATGTGCTATTCTGGAGGTCGAAGGAGGTAGGATTAAAACCAAGAATCACCTACTCAGAAAAACTAGCTATAATAGTTTTGGGGAGAACATGGAAATTCAGTGAAATAGAGGACTTTCAAGCTTTCTTCATGAAAAGACTAGAGATGAATAGAAAATTTGACGTTCAAATAGAAGACTCAAGAGAAGAATAAAAAGGAAAACAGGAAAAAGACATTATAAGGGGTTTATTAAAGTTGAACTGTTTATATACATATATGGAAGGATGATATTTATAACTCATGAGACTTTTCTTAATGTTAGGGTGGTTGGAGGGACTCTCTGTGTATATGTACATATGTAGCTATATATATGATAGATAAGTGTGTATGTATGCATGTATGTACACATACATACATATTCATATAAGCAGAGGGCACAGGGTGAGTTAAATATAAAGGGATAATATTATAAAAATAAAATTAAGAGGTAATGGAGGACTGTACTGGGGAAAGGAGAAAGGTTAAATTATGTCACATACAAGAGGCAAGAGAAAAATTTTACAGTGGAGGAGAGGCAGGAGGACGTGAAAGGGAATGAGTGAACCTTGATTTCGTTGTATTTGGCTTAAAGAGGGAAGAACATACGCACTTAATTGGGTATGGAAATCTATTTTATCCTATGGAAAAGTAGGGGAGAAGGAGATAAGAGAGAGAGTGGGGAATGATAGAAGGGAGGGCAGTTTGAGGGAGGGATTAATAAGAAATACTTTTGAAGAGTTACAGGGTCAAAGGAGAGAAAAGCACAAATCGGGGGAAGATGGAGGGAAATACACTTTGTTCATAACATGACTATTGTGGAAATGTTTTGCATGACTACACATGTGTAATCAATATCATATTGTTTGCTTTCTCAATGAGAGAAGATAGGAAAGGAAGAAGGGAGAGAATTTGGAACTCAAAGTTTTAAAAATGAATGTTAAAAATAGTTTTTACATGCTATTGGGAAATAATATATACAGACAACGGGGTATAGAAATCTATCTTGCCCTAAAGAGAAATAGAAGGGGAAGAGGATAAGCGAACTGGGGTGGGGTTGACAGAAGAAGGGCAAATTGAGGGAAGGGGAAATAAGAATGCTTGCCATCTTGGGGTGGGGTGAAAGGGAGAGATGGGGAGAAATTTTGGAACTCAAAATTTTGTGAAAGTGAAAGTTGAAAACTAAAATTTAATTAATTTTTTAAAAAAGGCATTCACATGACCAAAATTAATTAAGATATGCAAGAAGAAAAAACTATGAAGCAAAAAAAAAATTTGCAGCAAATATAACCAGTAAAGGCTTATATTGAAAACATAGAGGGAACTGATAATTAATTGCAAGAGCTCTTTTACAATAAACCACTAACTTTTTCATGCCTTTTAAATGAAAAATTCCACTATTAGGAATCTCTCTCAATAAATTAAATTCAGAAACCAAGTTACAAAATGTTCATGGTACACCTTTTTGTAGCACCAAAGAGCAGGAATGCCTGCAAAAAAACAAACAGAAAAAACCCAAAAACCTACAGTAAGTATGTGAATGTAATGAAACGTAATTACATGGTAATAACTGTCTTTGCATCTCATTTTCTCTGTACTTTTAACTTATGACCTACAGATTTTCTGTAGATTTAAAATAGGCAATCCTTTAAATTTATTAGTATCATGTTTTAAAATTTTAAACCTACTTTCAAGGACAATTGAGAGGTGCTCTATTTAATACAGTTTCTGTTTGAAGAAAGACAAATGAACTGACACATTAACTAAAAACCCTTGTTGAAGGAATGTATTTAAAACTGTACAAAGTTGGCATATGTGACACCTCAATATACAGAATTCTTTTTCCTGAAGGTGATCAAACATCTGATGACCTGAAAAGAGGAGGAAATCCATTTGCCAATAATATTATTGGGTAGATTCATGCATTATCAGTCAAGAAATTGGGATAGGCAATTTCCAATATCTTCTCCAACTCTGAAATTACAATCCAGTACTCTCCCTCTTGTCAAAACATATATTTGTCTATCCTTATTTATCCTATTCCCCTGGCAAGGCTTATGATTGTAAATTTTTTTTCAGAAATAATGAATACTGACATGTTGTTGGTTTTTAAAAGGGTGGCATGAAAAGAAAAGCTCTTTAAAAAATAAAGGAGTAGCACTTATGTAAAAGGGATGAATAAATGGATTTTTTTTTTTACTTTTTGGAAAGATTAAACACTTCATATTTATTGACAGCAAAATAAGGAGGGGGTAAGTCTGGTGATCAGTGCAGGTTAAATTTCAGAAGGCCATATTTAGGGTTAGGCAAGCCCCTTTTTTCCCCATTCTCCACTTCAATCAATGCCAACAGATCCCTTCACCATTTCCAAAGGTGCCTCGATGCCCTCTCCCCACTTTAAAGGATGGTGTTTATTTTTGGTCTCTAAAGGAGAATATCACCAGGGGGAAAGGAGAGGTGGGTTGTGTCACTCAGGCCACACTTTGAGAATTAAAAAAAAAAAAAAAGAAAAATTTGGCCACTGTATTTTAAAAAAAAAGGCTTAGAAAAAACTTTAAAGTTGGGCTACCCGCCCCCATCCTGGAATGAAATAAAATGACTTTTAAAATGGTTTCACCAAATTTCAAAGGATCACAGACTTAGAACTAGAAAGGATCTTACAAGGCCTCATATGCCAGGTCATTTTACACATGAGAAGGACCCAAATTTTCTCTCTGTCACTACTCAAGGTCACTCAGGTAGTAAAAAGAAGATCCAGGATTGGATCTAAGGTCCTCTGATAGCAAAACCATGCTGCAATACACTAAAACATTTGGAATGAAAATTAAATTTAAATGCACACATGTATGCACAAATATAAGAAAATAAAGTTAATAAATACATATAAATAAACTTTTATATAAAACATACTTATATACCAAAACACATATGAAAATTATGCAATGTAGTCTAGGTTAGACTTAGAAGGGCATAATTCACATTCTGTGACTCTGGACAAAAGAAAAACTTGCTAATAAGATTTTTCTTTCCCTGAGGAAGGAACCACAGACATCTAGAGATTTCCCTTTCAGACTATATTTGGTTTGAGAAAGTATCTAAATTCTCTGCTTTCTCTATTCTCTGTAGTTCTAGCATTCATTCTTTCTACTCAGGCACCTTGAGAAAAGCCCAGGAGGGGTACTCCTGCAGGGGAAAAATAAGGACGAAAAGAGAAGCAATCAGATTTTGAAACTGTCTAGGGTTCCTGAAGTAAAGAACCTTATTAATAATAGTTTGATAGGCTGCTAAAACTATGTAACAGAGTGTCAGAAATATATACTTAGAGTCACTCATATTATCAAATAGAATGTAAAGTCCAGGAAAATAGGGATTATTTCACTCTTTCTGTTTGTATCTCCAGCATCTGAGTGTGCCTGGCATACACTAAGCACTTAATTGATTTCTGTTCATTAAATAGTTAATGACATGCTGTAAGGTAATGTTATATTAAAACATTTGAAGGAGACACATATATGCCTGTCATGTACTGAGAACCCCAAGAAAAGAGATATTATTGCTTGGGATTTCAAAACCATTCGGGTGAATTCTAATCAGTCCAGGTAGTACTTGAAAACTTCAGTCTCATCTCAAGATTTTCCCTTTCTTTGACCCATGCAATTTATCTAACAATCAAAAAAAGCATAATGGGAGAGGCAAATTGGTTTGAACAAGTATTTTGAAAACATTTGGTCAGTCAAATATTATGACTTTCTGGCATGTGGCAAATATGTTTCTTTTAGCAAATGGAGGCTTACATCCTTTCCATGGCCAGTAAAGAATCAAGACATATTGATAGTTTCCTAAGATCTTAGTTTCATTGATAACCAAAAGAAACTCGTGAGCACTCTGTTATTTTGTTGTTAACAGTAATACTATTAAATCTGTCTTGCCCTACAAGAAAATAGAGGGGGTGGGG
Source organism: Bettongia penicillata ogilbyi (assembly GCA_023548195.1). Taxonomy (NCBI): domain Eukaryota; kingdom Metazoa; phylum Chordata; class Mammalia; order Diprotodontia; family Potoroidae; genus Bettongia; species Bettongia penicillata. The sequence continues at coordinate 85,550 of JAJHZJ010000141.1, forward strand.
ATAAGAAAAGGGAGGAGTGTGATAGAAGGGAGGGCAGATTGGGAAAAGTGGCAATCAGAATGCACACTATTTTGGGGTGTGATGGGGAGATAGGGAGAAAATTTGGAACTCAGAATCTTGTGAAAGTGAATGTTGAAAATGAAAAGTAAATTAATTAAAAAAGAAAGAAAAGACCCTCTACCAGAAAAACAAAACAAAATAAAACAAACAAAACAGCGATACTATTGTAAGGTGGATGATTTTTTTTTAGGATCGGACCTTGATGCTTGAAGATAGAATGTTGCATATGCTGTTAAATGAAGTTGATGTTTTCATTTTGTTGATCTCTCTCTCTGTCTCTCTATCTCTCTGTTTCTGTCTCTGTCTCTCTCTCTCTCTCACACACACACACACATACAAACACAAATATTTGTTTGCATGTTGTCTCCCTCATTTGACTGTAAGTTCCATGTTGTCAGGGACTGTCTTGTTTGTTGACTCTTTTGTATCTCCAACACCTATACAGTGCCTGGCACATAGTATATATTTAATACCTGTCTATTGGTGCATGCATGCATGTATGCATGTGTGTATGTATGTATGCATGTGTGTATGTATGCATAGATATAAAGACAGAGATAGAGGTATGAAACGTGTGTGTATGAAAGAGAGTGAGAGATAAGAAGAAAGAAAAAGAGCTTTTCAATGATTGTTGCATGTCTGTTTCCACTTGTAGGTTTCAGGTGCTGTTTCCTAAGTACAACGTAAATCAATCAGTAAATGCTTATTGAACATCTATTAGGCTGAACATATACTATCTGTCAATTAAAGAAAAAAAGCAAATTTTAAGGTGAAAAATGTACTATTTTTCTAGTTTGAATGGCCATTCCGCTTAGAAGCCATTTAAATAAAATATTTAACTGAGAGGTATATAACAAATATTATTTCTGAAAATATAAAGACAATGTTAAGGAATTTGCATTCTTTCAGGAAAAAATGAAGTTTTGTGGCATCTCTCTTTATTTAAAAATTCTACCTAGAAAATGGACACTAATGACTTCTTGAAAGAAGACTGAGACATCATTGCTGAGAGGTTCTAGTGTACCACCTCAAAGTACCAAGAAGTGTATTAAATATAATAAATATATAATTTATATAAATACATAATATTCATATATATGTGTGTATAATATGTAATAAATATATAATTATACAAATATATAACTAAATATAACAAATGTAACAACAAACTACAAATAGTATGAGAAAAAGAATCATGAGAGAGAACATAGAGGAGGAAAATGTGGCAAGAGTCTGATGCTAACAGCGAGAAAACCATTTAAAAGATTTTATTAAGATAAATAAATAATACAGATATCCTGGACACATTGCCAGCAAAGTACAGTACTAGACAACTTCTGATTCTCATAACCTTTCAAAACTCCACAAAATAATGAGTATGCCCATGAAATAAGGTGATTATAGCTGTAATTAGTCAAAAAAGGTAAGAATATGATGAATTAAGGGCAGCAAAGGCTAAAATCTAATATCCAGCACATTCATTTAGTACTTAATACCTACAAGCCACCAAGCTCTTGGAAGGAGACAAAAGGAGACAAAACTCAGCTATTTCCTTGCTGCTGCCTCAATCTTTGCTAGTACTCCCTGCTCATGGTTTTATCCTTCCTTCTCTGGAAAGTATTTTCTGTATCCTCCTCAACAGGAAAAAAGGCCTTCAAGTACAAAGGAAAGGGAATTTGAATAGCAGAAGATTTTTCTGCACTCAAGAAAAATCAGAAGAAAATGAAATGTGGGCCCAGGAGCAAAGGATGTCAAGATGCTACCCAAGGTGACATATTTCATAGGCTTCAGCTTACTCATCAATGAAAAACTGATGGACATTTTAAAAAAAGAGAAGCATGTGAAACATTCATATGAAGAATACTAGATCAAATCATCAGATTGGCTTGAAAACATCTCAATTGAAGAAAAGTAAATAAATACCAGGGAAAGTACAAGAAATAAAATCAATTACCTAATAAAAGGAGGGAAAAGTAATATTATAATGAGGGAAAAGAACAAAAACAGAAACTTAATTTTGAATATGTTAGAAATATCAGTAAGATTTTTAAAAAGAATAAATATAGGTAAGGAAGAGATAAAACTACACTGATTTATTCATGAAATGATGGTTTATTTAGAAAATTCCAGAGGATCAGAAATATGGTAATTGAGAGGATTAACAGTTTCAAAAAATAGTTTTAGGATTCAAAACAAACCTATGCAAATGGAATTTCTTTATTAAAATGACAAATCTAAGGAATAACTACAGAAAGGGAAATCACATGAAGGACAACTAAAAATGCATAACATATTTTGGGGATCAACCTATAAAAATATAAAAAATACTTGAATGGTTTTAATTACAAAGCATTCCCTAAAGAAATAAAGAAAAATTAAAATAACTGGAAGAATATTGAGTGCTCATCACTGAGCCATGCCAGTATATGAAAATGGTAATTTTATTTGTATACTGTACCAAAGTATCAATGAGACACTTACAGAATTCAATAAAATAATAAAGTTAGTTTAGGGAAATGATTGTTCTGGAAATTCAAAGGAAATAATATAAAAAATGGTAGGGATGAATGGGAAATGAAGGATGAAGTACCTACAGGTCTCTAATATTATGAAGCACTAGTCATCAAATTACTTTGTTTTTCTCAAAAAATAAAGAAGTGAATCAATGCAACAGACTACACAGGGAGAATTAGCAACAGTGGGAATCAATAAATTATTCTTTAAGAAATCCTACAAAATATATCACTTAGGAGAGCATCCCTATTTTTAAAAACTGCTGGGGATCCTAGAAAATTGTCTGGTGGACTTACAACAACATCTTAAACCATATTCCAGAATAAATTCAAAATGGACATATGACCTCAATATTAAATACCATATCATAAGAGTGAGAGAGAGAATTAGTTCAAATACCTTTCACTAGTAGAGGGAGGAGTTATATTCTTAACCAAATAAGAGACAGATACAATAATAAAATATAAAACCAATAATTTTAATAGAATGAAATAGAAAACTTCTATAAAAAGACAATGCATCTACATTAAGAATGGAAGTATTTGAATGAGGGAAAATCTTTTTATCAAGTTTTTCAAATAAAAATAGTAATAAAGTGTATTTACAAAATATTGTATTACAAAAATTTGTATTACAAAAAATTGTAATAAAGTATATATATGTTTATTTACATATGTATGCATGCATATGTACATGCATACACATACAAGTACATGCACACATATCCAAAAACTGTGCCCCAATGGATTTAGGGACAAAGAATAGGAACACAGATTTTTGAAAATAATTATAAAATATTAATACCGATATGAAAAGATGCTCTCAATTATCAATAAAATTATGAATATAAGTGAAATTCAAGTCAAAACAATCCAGTTTAACCTCATCTAACATATAGACAAAGATGGTAAAAGATGGTAAAAGTCAAATCAGAGGTGTTACGCTAAGATTAACATACAGGGACATTTTTGATATAGTTGGGAATTAGCATGACAACTTTGGAAAGTAATTAGGATTTATGGAAATAAAGTGACTAAAATGTCTATATCCTTTGACCTGGAGATTCTATTATTGGGCATATAAATCAATGAAATTGTTAATAGGAAAAAAGCTCCTGTATACAGTAAAGTATTTACAGAAGCACTGCTTGTAGTAACATAGAAATTGAAAGAAAGTAGATACTATTGGAGGAAGCTATCCAAATCATGGAACATCATTACAATGATGTCATTATACTTTAAGGAATAATATGATAGATATAGAGAATTATAGAAAAACTTACATGAACTGATGCAGAGCGAAGTAGGCAGAGCCAAGAAAATAATATTCATAATGGCAACAAAAATGTACACAAAACCCCCAAACACCCATCTCATAAACAAGTCATTTCATACAATGAACAACATTTTAAAGGAAATAAGAAAATGAGGTATAATTACAGACCAACAACAAATGAATATTGATTCAAATTTTAATGTAAAATACTGCCAAATAGACCAAGAGCAATTTATCCAAGAAATCATTGATTGTGACCTAGTTAGACTTATATTAAGAACACAAGGATAATTCAGTATTAATGAGAAAAATAAACATAATTATTAAAAACAAAAAATAGAAGCACATGGTTATTGCAATAAATTTTGAAAAAATAATATACTGATCAATTTTGTTAATTTTGCTCTTTTCTTTAATTTTTTTTCTCTTTACATATTTCTCAGCACATGCGATGCCTCTTTGATAGGCAAATAGAATACCAGAACCAATTTTGGTGATACAAACATGAAAGATATCAATAAAAAACTTAAAGATAAAATGATATAAAAAAAGAAATACATAATATACAGTTAAAGAAATCATTACATAATCTTCTGATAACTATTTTACAACTCTGGCAATATTTTCCATAAATTCAGAAATTAGCTAGAATAATTCTCACAATATTTCAAAAGATCATTTAAAAATATTTTTATAAGACATAAGGAGAAAGTTTAAGGCAGGAAATGAAGCTCTCTAAGAAGAAATTAGAAAGACCAACAAGATACTATAAACTTTAGAGCAACTAATCTAGAAAAGCTTCAAAATTATGCAATATTTTGAAATCAGTATAGAAGATTTGAAACAAAATACAATCCTCTCCCCCCATTACCTTTCTTTCTCTTTGTTGTTTCCCCTCTTTCTTTTTCTTCCACTACCCTATCCTCTCATCTTCTCTTGGCTTAAGATTCATGCTCTTCTACCTCTGTTCTACTTCATGATGCTCTCTATACCTGCTATCCTAATTCTCTCATCCTTATAGGCAACTAAAGGAAACCTACCCCTTGCCACAACTACTAGTTCATTATACTTCACAGTTACTCCCCAGGTGCTTGAGGAATATAGAACTTATTACCAAAATTCAAGATAATATAGATCAGTGTCAAAGAATGTCTCATTATTCTTTTCAGAAATATACAAAACATATCCTAATATAAGATCCCATTTCAAGAAGCCTGGAGAAATGAATAAATAGAAGAAAATACTGATAAAACATAGATATTATAAAATCAAAGATGTTCAAGAAACAAATGAAAAATAAGAGAATTACCCCACATCATCTATAAACAAAGTCTCAGTTAAATTCATAGATGTATCATAAGTTTCTTGAAGTTGATGGAAGAAATGAAGGAGGAAGTTTGTTTTTTTTTATGATCACATAAATGGAATGAAATTTCTGGGAAAAAAGGCTAAAAACTAAATAAGAGTACTAAAAGAAAGAATAGTTGAGTAAATAATGTACAGAACTCCTGAAATTAAAAGCAAAATCCTTGGATGTTAGGTGATGAAAAGTAATTTGAATATTACTGGACTATCAGAAAAACATGATAAACAAAAAGAACCTAGACATGATATTTCAAGAAACTATAAAGGAAAACTACTGTGATATCCTAGACACAAAGGGTAAACTAGAAATTGGAAAGAATCCTGAAAGATATCCCAAAATGAAAACTCCTGGGAATATTGTAAACAAATCCCAAAGTTTCCAAGTGAAAAAGAAAATATTTCAAGCTTCCATGAAGAAACAATTCAAATTTTCTGGAGCCACTGTCAGGAGCGCACAAAATTAGCAGCTTCCACCTTCAGAAAAAGTAGAGGGCTTGGGATATCATATTCTAGCAGGAAGAAGAGCTAGAATTACAACCAATAATAACCCATCCATTAAAAGTGATTACAATCCTTCATGGTAAAATTGATATTTAATGAAACAGAGGACTTTTAAGCATTTCTAATTGACTTTCAAACACAAGATTCAAGGAAGCAGGAAAAGTAAAGATGAAAGAGCAATCATAAGGGAATGAATTTATTTTAACTATTTATATTCCTATATGGGAATATGATATATGCATTTTTAATCATTAAAGCTGTTATATAAAGGACAGAAATATGAGTTGATTATATTGTGATTATTTCTGAAAAAAAAAAAGAAAGTAAGAAAGTGAGATGCACCAGGAGAAGGGGAAGGGAGAGGTGGAATGTGGTAATATTTTTCATAAAAGAGGAATGCAAGGAAACATATACAGACAAGGAAATTATGGATGAGGATGGGCAATACTTGAATCTCACTCTCATTGGAATTAGTTCAAAGAGGGCAGAATGTATATGTACACATACATATATATGTGTGTGTATATGTATGTGCATATATGTATGTATGTATATATACACACACAGTACATTGACTCACGTGGGCATGGAAATATATCTGACTCAATAAAGAAAGGCTAATGAGATGGGATATGAGGGGGGTGATAAAAGGGAGGGCAAATTAAGGAAGGCAAGGTCAGAAGAAGAACCACCTTTATAGGAGGGACAGGATAAAAATAGAAAGAGAAAAACAAAGAGAAATAGAATGGAGAGAAACAGAAAGTTAGTAATGAAACTATGAATGAGAATGGGATGAGCTTACCCATAACACAGAAGCATATAGCAAAATAGATTAGGAACCAGAATTTATCAATATGTTATTTACAAGAGACATACTTGAGGCAGAAACATATAGAATTAAAATAAAGAGGTGGAGCAGAATCTATTATACTTCAGTTGAAGTAAGAAACAGAAACAATGGGGCTAACAATTAGCATCTCAGATAAGACAAAAGCAAAAATCGACCTAATTAAAAGACATGCTCAGAGAAACTACATTTTCCCAAAATGTGCAATAAACAGTGGAGCAATATAAAAATTTTACAGCAGATTTCTCTGATAAAAACCTCAGTTCTCTAATATGTAGGGACTTGAGTCTAACTTATAAAAAAGTATCCCCCAGTTGATAAATGGTCAAAGGAAATGAACAATTTCTGAAAGAAGTAAAAGCTATCTGTAACTCTCTATAAATCACCACTGATTAGAGAAATTGAAGTTAAACCAACTTTGAGGTAACTCTTTACACTTATCAGAGATGAAAAATGCTCAAGGCAGACTAATAATAATTGTTTGTGGAATTATTCATTCGTCCAAACATTCTGGAAAACAATTTGAAACTACAGTCAAAGGAGTATTAAACTGTGCATATCCATTTGACCCAGCCATGCCACTACTAAGTCTGCGCTTCAAAGTGATCAAAGAGAAAGGAAAGTAAAGTAATAAATTTGTATAAACAAATATATAAAGAACTAAATTTGTACAAATATATATATATATATATATATATATATATATATATATATATATATATATATAGTAACTTTTTTGTGGTGGCAGAAAATTGGAAATTGGAAGACTTTATCATTTAGGGAATAGCTAAACAATTTTTGCCATATTATTTTAATGGAGAACAATTGTTATAAGAAATGATGGGTGGGTGATTTCAGAAAAAAAACATGTTAAAAGCTGTATGAACTGATGCAAGGTAAAGTGAGAAGAACTGGGAGATAGTTATATACATAATAGCAATGTTGCAATGAAAATCAATTCTGAAAGACTTGACTACTCTGATCAATACAATCCAAGAAAATTCCAAATGACTTCTAATGAAACAATGCTGTCAACCTTCAGAGAGAGAATTGATAAACTCTGAATCCAAATTGATGTAGTTTTTTCTTGCTTTTGTTATTTTTGTGATATAACTAACATGGAAATGTGCTTCACATGATTTCCCCTGAATAATTTATTAATAACATTTTCCTTGCCTTCTTAGTGGATGAAGGTGGTATGCAAGGGAGGGAATGAACTTGGAACTCAAAAATATAAAAAGAAAAGAATGTTAATAAATAAATATTTTTAAATGGCCTGGAAGAAGATCAAAGATTCCAAAAGAGAGTGAAAAATACTAAAACAAGATTGAAACACTGAAATAATATTTTTAAAAATGTAAGCTATCTTCTATCAAAAAAACTAACCTAAAATGCTTGTTAAGGAGAGATCATCTCATTATTGAACAACTTAAAGATTTCAGCTACAAAAATATGTCCAGATAGAATATTTCAAAAAAATCATGAATGAAAACTGCCTAATCTTATTAGGGTCTGAGATTTGAGTTAAAATAGAAAGAGTATACCATTCATTTCCTAATAAAAACACAAAATGAAAACAACCAGGAACTCACAGACAAAGTGCAAAGCATCCAGGTTTATAAAAATACTATAAAAAGAACAGTTAAAGTACTTAAGGAGTCAGAGTCAGAATCATAGAAAATCTGGCACCTACCATTATAGAGCCAAAATGACCTTGAAATATGATATTAAAAAATACATAGGCTTAAAATCAAGATACTTTACCTGGAAAAGTATAATGTTACAAGGGGGAAATCGATTTTGAAGGAAAGGACTTGCAAGTATTTTTTATTAAAAAAAAAAACTAAGTAGATATTTTGAAATATAAACATAGGAGTCAAGGAGATAAGTACATAGAAAATGTATTAAAATTGAATCATTGGAAGGAATTATATGATGATGAAGTATTACTATTCTAATAAGCATTTCTCTTGAGAAGCCTAATGTCTTTAAGGTAAATAGATAGAGGAAAAAGGGTAGAAGAAGCAGAAAGAATTTTCTTATATTTCGATGACCTTAAGAGGAAAAAAAAAACGCAAAAAATGAAGAATGAAGGGAAGTGAAATACACTAGGGAAAATAGTGAGAAAAGGAATAGAACATTTATCTCATATGATGGGGATACATATGAAAAATAAAACATTACAATCATACAGGAAGAAATTGTGGATACATGTACTACCTCATTTTCAATTGATTCTGACAAAGGAGAGGCGAGCACATACATATAGAATTTCATATAGATATACATTATACTCAAAAATTGTCAAGGAGAGAAGAGAGATTAAGAGATATATTCATTTTAGAAGGAGATTAATCCAAACAAATGGTATCTTCAAAAGACAGAGCATGAAGGAGAGGGAAAGGGAAAAAAGAAGGTATTAAGAACCTATAAATGGCCAAGAGAAAACTAACAGAATTACTGAAATGGAAGCAAATTTGATCCAATATAAATCAATTGTGTTAAGGATACTCTTTCTTCCTAAACACTTTGTTCTCCTTTCCAAAGACTGGGGTGAGAAAAGAACATAAAAGTATATGACATGATAGAGAGAAAAATCAAATTAAAAGTGAGAACAGAATATGGAAACAATGAACACACATATGAATTTGATGTTTAGTATCAGATTAGATTGGAAATCAAGCATAATATTATTTCCAAGAAATAAAATTGAAACAGAAGGATTTATGCATCATTCAAATAAGGGTCTGAAGCAAAAATTACTATATACTTAGGAGTCACAGTCAGAATCATAGAAAATCTGGCAACTACTATTATAGTGCCAAAATGAACTAAAATTCAGGTTAACTAAAAACCAATTAACAGTAGGGGCAACCATGTTCTCAGATAAGGCACCAATAAAACTAGGCTTGATTATAAGAGATAAACAAAAAGATTACACAATGCTTTGAAGACATTATAAAATATGAATTAATATTAGGATTTTATTATGCTATACTTAGATGACAAAATCTAAATATTTTAAATAAGTCAATTAATTTATATGAACTAGTATATTTGTATTCTTTCTCAAACCTAAACAAGTCTAAAGAAAAATAACAAAACCAATAGCCTTATAAAATTTCAGACAAGTTAGATGTAATATATTTATGGTGATTATTGAATGAGACTAAAATAGAACATATGTATTTTTCATCAGTCAATAGCATATTTTTTAAACAATGGCCACATATTATCAAACTCACAAAAATGCAAAAAAATCCAGAATTATTAAACATCCTTTATTTACCACACTGTAATAAAACAATGTTAAAAATAAAACGTTTGGAGAAAGAATTACAATTTATCTGGATCCTAAATAATTCAATCATAATAAATGAGTGGTTAAATAAATCACAAAATATGGTCAAAGTTATTAAAGTAATTGAAAACAATGAGACAGTGTTGAAATGTATCTGAAACATTTCATATTTCCAAGTAATTTCATCAAAAAAGAGAAAGGAATGGTAAATTAGTCATTCAGTTAAAAAAAAAGACAAGAAATACAAATTTCACTAAAATAGAAATTTTGAAAAGCAAAAATGCTCCTAAAAATAAAAACTACTAAACAAAAGAAAAAGAAATATTGGCAAATGAAGAAATGAAGCATATTGTTAAAAACTATTGATTCAATTACATGCCAATGGTATGGACAATTTAAATGATGTAGATGAACAGTTTTTCTTGCTTGCTATATATATATATATTATATATACATACATATATGTGTGTGTGCATGTGTGTGTATGTATAATATTCAGTTTAAGGCAGCAAGAAAAAGAGAATTTAAATAGCCTGGACTCAAAAAAAGGAAATTTAATAAACCACAAGCTAACTCTTAAAGGAAAAAAATTAGAACCAGTTGGATTTAACATAAATTTCCATCAAATATTTGAAGAGCAATTCATTTGAATACTATATAAACTGTTGGAAAAATGGGAACGTAAAGAATACTTCAAAATTACTTCTATGATTCATAGTGTGGTCTTGATAGCAAAAATGAAGCAAAATAAGAAAAATAAAGTTGCTGACCAACATCCTTCACAAATAGACAAAAAATTTTAAAATATAATAATAACAAAGAGGTTTCAGCACATATTTTTAAAAATATGCCTTAGGATTATGTAAAATTTGTGCCAGGAAAGCAAGGTTAGTTCACTAATAATAAGAGTATAAACCTAATAGGGCATGTCAATGACAAAAATCATCAAAACTATGTGATTTTGTCACTGAATACAGAAGAAGCTTTTGACAAAATAGACAAAAAAATTAAAAACACAAGAAAGAATAAAAACAAATGAACATTTTTTCTTAAAGTAGTAAATAATATGTACTAAAAATCAAGAACCATCATAATATGTAATGTATATAGAGACCTTTCTTATTAGATGAAAGATATAGTAAAGATGTATATTTTCAACACTATTGCTTTACATAAATGACTTATCATTTGTTTAACATAGAAATGCTATCAATAGAAATATTAAAAGAAAAAATGAGATAAGAATAAGAGAAGAGGAACGTTTATCATTTTTCCATATTATATGTTGCTATTATGTGTGGTTTTTTATGTACGTACACACACAACACACATAGAGATAAATTCCTTCAAATTGATTTTAAAAATTAGTAGATTTAGCAAGTTTACAGGATTCAAAAAACCCTCCCCTCAAATCATCAGCCTTTCCATATTTTCACCAAAAACTTCTGCTGAAAGGACATTTTACCTTAACTGATGAATGTATAAAATACTTGAGTCTACCTATAAAGACATAGAGACAGGGACTACATAAAAAGAAAAAAAAAATCCTATTAAAAATACTCTTCACAGAAATAAAAACAGGCTTCAATTTCACATAATAAAAATGACAATACCATCTAAATTAATTCACCATATCTAGCTACCCTGAAATTATTTTAAAGATCTAGAAAAAAGTCATCTGAAGGAACAAAAACTCAAGGAAATAAGTGGAAAAAAGTTGGAATTAAGGGAGACTAGTCATGTAGGATCTTATACTGTATTACAATATAGTAGTCATAAAAAGTATTAATTAGTGGTAAAAAAAGAAGGAAAAAAGGAAGGAAAGAAGCAAGGAAGGAAGGAAGGAAGGAAGCAAGGAAGGAAGGAAGGAAGGAAGAAGCAAGTGATTAGAGTAATGCAGTGTTTAAAAAGTCCAAAGACTGGGATGAAGTCTCATTAAATGATAAAACCTGCTAGAAAACCTTGAAATTAGGTTCAGACCAGGAACTTATACCACAGATGACAGTAGGATTCAAATGTATTCATGACCTAAACAAGACTACACAATCACCAAAGTAGAGGACCAAGGAAGACATTGCCCTTCACTATTTTGAATGTAGGAGGTTTTTTTGACTAGACAAAGAATAAAGTAAATCAGAGGGGAGAAATTCATCACCTTTTCTATGCCATGAGAAAGTATGGAATAAGGCCTTAGTGGAATGCTAACCTTAATTTCTCATTTCATATTCTTATTGAATCCATAGAGATTTCTCTTGATTACCAGACCCTTTTCTAAATCCTCTGAAACCATAAACCAAAGAATTTTACCAAGAATTGACAGCAGACATGCTGTTTTACAGACTTTAGAATAGGTTCTTTGAACAGATTATTTTTTTCCTGTTTACAGTCTTCTATCTCATTTCTCAATTTCTATGAAATCTCAAATATCTCCCACATTGACTCTAGGGCCCTATATATAAGCTCTCTTCGTAGCTGGCAAAAAATTCACACAGGATCATAAATGTGAGCTAATTTAAAATCTATAGATAATTCCTTACTATACCCTTACCTATCTTGATAAACAATTGCCTTTTCCTATTACTTTTGTATTCACAAATTCATGCTTTCCTCCCCAGCAATTTTGAAGTGCAGAGATTCTGAGTTTAACCAAATGTGCCTGCTCAAGAACCTCTCAGGTGACCTCCTAAGATTAAAAGGAAAATTAAAAATTAATAAAGTGCATTTTCCATTAGAAGAAAACTTCCTTTTGGAGAACATTGGAGCAATATATGACTTTAGTAATACTGGTTTCTTTCTCTCATTCAATTTAAGCAATCATTTATTAAGTGTCTCCTATGTGACAGGAAGTTGTGCTGAGGATACAGAAATAAAAATAGTTTTTATCCTATTATAAGAACCCAATATAAACACACAGGTAAATACAATACACAATAATTTGAAAGAGGAGAAAGTATTAGCAATTGAGGTATTAGGAAAAGCATCATGGAGAGGATATCACCTGATCTATTTTTAAGGAAGAGACATATAGAAAAGGAGAGATATGGAGAGAATATGTTCTAGATATGGAGAATGACTCCTATGGAAAACAAAGATGGGCGAAGCCAGATTACATAAGAGAAGGAGCTTCTAGTTTAATTTGACTGGGATGTATCCAAAGCTTGGCATCAAGTTCCAGGCCTGGAGTTTGGAACTCATTACCAGGAAAGCTGAAGTATTTTAGCTTCTAGTCAAAAGAACCAGAGACCACAATAAATAAAGACTCAAGGTCTAAGCACAAGAACCATGGAACAGAACCTCCTGTGCCCCAGAAGCAGAGGTCCACTTTAAAAGCCAAGAAAAAGGTGATTATCAGGAGCAAGAAACAAACCAAAAAAGAAAAGACCATGGAATCTTTCTATGGGGACAAGGACTAAAACATGACTACCAAAGAGGACAGCCTTGAGACTGTACTCCCACCCGAAACCTCAGAAGGAAATATGAACTGGTCTCAAGCCCAAAGAGCATTCTTAGAAGAGCTCAAAAAGAATTTTAAAAGCCAAATTAGAAATGTAGAAAAAAACCTGGTCAGTGATTTAAAAAAATATATGAAAAAAGAAATCATTGAAAACTTAAAAGGAAAATTGGGCAAATGAAAAAGGAAGTAAAAAAACTAACTGGAGAAAATAATTTCTTAAAAGGAACAACTGGACGGATGGAAAAGGGGATGTAAAAGTTAATTTAAGAAAACAATCTATTAAAAATTAAAATTGGGCAAGAAGCTAACGACTCTATGACATATAACTAATCAGTCAACCAGAATCTAAAGAATACCAAAAAAATAGAAAAAAATGAAAAACATTGGAGAAACAACCGACCTGAAAAATAGATCCAAGAGACAAACTCTAAGAATTATTGGTCTACTGGAAAGCCACGATGAAAAAAGAGCCTGGACAATATCTTCCAAGAAATATTCAAGGAAAACTGCCCAGAGGTCATAGATCCAGAGGGCAAAATCCTCATCAAAAGAATCCATCAATCGCCTCCTAAAAGGAATCAAAAACTAAAAACACCAAGGAATATCATTAACATTTAAATCCCAGAACTATCAAGTGAGGGGAAAAAAATACTGCAAGCAGCCAGAAGGAAATAATTCAAATATAGAGGAATTACAGCCAGGAAAACAGAGAACCTTGCAGCTTCTACATTAAAAGATCAGAGAGATGGGAATATGATATTCCTTAAGGCAAAGGATCTAGGACTATAACGGATCAATTACCCAAAAAAACTGAGCATAATATTTCAGGCAAGGAAATGGACATTCAATGAAATAAGGGTTTTCCAGACCTTCCTGATGAAAAGGTCAGAGGTCACTAGAAAATTCCATCTTCAAGCACAAGTCTCAAGAGAGGTATAAAAAGGTAAACTGGGAAAAATGGGGGAAAAATATTCAATATGGGCAAACTGTTTACATACCTATAAGGCAAGATGATGCTTTTTAATCTGGAGAATTGCATATTTATTATGATATTTAAAAAAGATATACATTGATGTAGGGAGTGGGTATAAATTAAATGATGTGATGGTAAAAAATGTGATTTAAAGGTGTGAAAGGATTGTAATGAGAAATGTGAAAAGGAGGAGAAGAAAAAGGTAAATTATATCAAAAGGAGAGGCACAAAAGCATTACAGTGGAGAGAAAAGGGGTGGGAGATGAGCATTGTTTGAGATTATCATTTGATTTGATTTCAGGAGGGAAAAACAAACTCAATTATGTATAGAAATCTCACTAGATCTATGGGCAGTAGGAGGGGAAAGGAGAAAGAAAATGAGAGGCCAAAGGGAGGGAAGAAGTAGGAAGGGAAAGGGGAGTGAAAAGGAGGGGATCGGAAAGAAAGGAGGGAAGACTGAGGGAAACAGTGGTCAAAAATTAAAACTTTATCATGGAGGGAAAGGGAGAAGGGAGAACTAAGAACAGGAATGGGGGGAAACAGGATGGAAGGAAAGACATAGATATCAGTCATAACTAAGAATGTGAATGGGATGAACTCTCCCATTAAAACAGAGGTGGACAGCAGAATGGATTAAGAAAACATAATCCAATAATATGTTGTTTATAAGAAACACATTTGAAACAGGGGAATACACACAGGGTAAAGGTAAAAGGTTGATGTAGAATACATTGTGCTTCAGCTCATGTAAAACACGTAGGGATACCAATCCTAATCTCAGACAAAGCAAAAGTAGAAATAGATCTAATCAAAAGAGATAAGGAAGGAAATTGTATCCTGCTAAAAGGCACCATAGACAACAAAGCAATGTCATTTCTAAACATATATCCTCCAAGTGGTATAGCATCCAAATTCTTAGAAGTGAAATTAAGGGAGTTTCAGAAAGAAACAAACAGCAAAACTATGCTAGTGGGGACCTCAACCTCCCTGTCTCTGAACTTGACAAGTTCAACATCAGAATAAACAAGAAATAAGTTAAGAAGGTCAATAGAACTCTGCATATAGTAGATATGATAGATCTCTGGAGAAAATTAAATGGGGATAGAGAGGAATATATTGTTTTCTCAGCTGTACATGGCACATATACAAAAACTTACCATGCACTAGGGCACAAAAACCTCACAATCCAGTGCAGAAAGACAGGGATAGTCAATACATCTTTCCCATATCATAATGCAATAAAATTATTTGTAATGAAAGGACATGAAGAAATAGACCAAAATTATTGGAAACTAAATAATCTCATCCTAAATAATAAAGAATGAGTGGATGAAACAATAAATCATAGAAATAATCAACAACTGCATTCAAGAGAATGATAATAAGGAGGCCACTTACCACAACTTAAGGGATATTGCAAAAGCAGTTCTTAGGAGAAGCTTTATATCATTGAATGCATACAGTAATAAAATAGAGAAAGAGGAGATCAATGAATTGACCATACAGCTAAAAAAGCTAGAAAAAGAACAAATTGAAAATCCCTAAGTAATGCCAAATTAGAAATACTGAAAACCAGAGGAAAGATTAATAAAATTGAAATTTAGAAAATTATAGATTTAATAAGTAAATCTAAGTGTTGGTTTTATTTAAAAAAATCAACAAAATTGAAAAACCTTTGGTCAATATGATTTAAAAAAAGAAAGAGGAAAACCAAATTACCTATATCAAAAAATGCAAAGAGTGTACTCACCTCCAATGTGGAGGAAATCAAAACAATAATTAGAAACTACTTTGCCACCTTTATGCCCCAAAATTTGACAATCTAAGTGAGATGAGTGAACGTTAAAATAAAATAAATTGCCCAGATTAACAGAACAGGAAGTTGAATACTTAAATAAGCCCATCTCAGAAAAAGAATTTGAGCAAGCCATCAATGAACTCCTTAGGAAAATATCTCCAGTGTCCAAAGGATTTACAAGTGAATTATATCCAAATATTTAAAGAACAGTTAATTCCACTACTATATAGACTGTTTGTAAAAATTGGTGGAGACCTATGAAATTCTTTTTATGATATAAATATGATTCTGATACCTAAACAAGGAAGAATCAAAACAGAGAAAGAAAATTATAGACCAATTTCTTTAATGAATATAGTTGCAAAAATTTTAAACAAGATATAACCAAAAAGAATACAACTTATCGGAGGAATAACACATTATTATCAAATAAGATTTTATTCCAGGAA
Source organism: Bettongia penicillata ogilbyi (assembly GCA_023548195.1). Classification (NCBI taxonomy): domain Eukaryota; kingdom Metazoa; phylum Chordata; class Mammalia; order Diprotodontia; family Potoroidae; genus Bettongia; species Bettongia penicillata. The sequence continues at coordinate 102,087 of JAJHZJ010000141.1, forward strand.
TGCATAGTTGGTTCAATATTAGGAAAACTATTAGCATTATTGATCATATGAACAACAAAACTAATGGATCTCAATAGATGAAAAACAAAGCTTTTGACAAAATAGAACAGCCATTCCTATTGAAAACACTGGAGAGCATAGGAGTAAATGAAGCCTTCCATAACATAATAAGCAATATCTAGTCAAAACCATCAGCAAGCATTATATATAATGGAGATAAACTAGATGCATTTCCAACTAGATTGGGGGTGAAACAAGCTTGTCCATTATCACCACTTTTATTCAGTATGGTACAAGAAATGTTAGCTCTAACAAGAGTAGAAAAAGAAATTGAAGGAATTGGAACAGGCAAAGAAGAAACTAAGTTATCACTCTTTGCAGATGATATGATCATATACTTACAGAATCACAGAGAATCAAGGAAAAAACTACTTGAAAAAATAAACAATTTTGGCAAAGTTTCAAGTTGCAAAATAAACTCACATAAATAGTTTGCATTTCTATATATTAGTAACAAAGCCCAACAGCAAGAGATAGAAAGAGAAATTCCGTTTAAAGCTATGGTGGACACTACAAAATACCTGAGAGAGTGTCTGCCAAAACAAACTCAGGGACTCTATAAACCCAATTACAAAATCCTTTTTGTTCAAATAAAGTCATATCTATATAAGCAGAAAAATATCAGTTGTTCATGAGTAGACCAAGCTAATGTAATAAAAATGACAATTTTACTTTAATTAATATACTTATTCAGTTCCATATCAATCAAACTATCAAATAATAATTTTTTCAAAATATAAATTTATTTATTTAACTTTTTACATTCATTTTCACAAAATTTTGGGTTCCAAATTTTCTCCCAATTTGTCCCCTCCTCCCACCCCAATACACCAAGCATTCTAATTTTCCCTATCACCAATCTGCCCTCTCTTCTATCATGCCTCCCTTCTCTTGTCCCCATCTTCTCTTTTGTACTGTAGGGCCAGATGACTTTCTATTCCCCATTAACTGTATTTCTTATTTCCTAGTAGCAAGAACAATACCAAACAGTTGTTCCTAAAACTTTGAGTTCCAAATTCTCCCCATCCCTCCCTCCCCACCCATTCCCTTTGGGAAGGCAGGCAGTTAAATATAGGCCCTATCTGTGTAGTTTTGCAAATGACTTCCATAATAGTCGTGTTGTGTAAGACTAACTATATTTCCCTCCATCTTATCCTACCCCCCGTTGTTTCTATTCTGTCTTTTGATCCTGTCCCTCCCCAAGTGTTGCCTTCAAATTGCTCCCTCCTCCCATTGCCCTCCTTTCCATCATCCCCCCTCACCCTGCTTATCTCCTTCTCCCCCCACTTTCCTGAATTGTAAGATAGGTTTTCATACCAAAATGAGTGTGCATTTTATTTCTTCCTTTAGTCGAATGTGATGAGGGTAAACTTCATGTTTTTTTCTCAGCTCTCCTCTTTTTCCCTCCACTAAAAAGTCTCTTGCTTGCCTCTTGAATGAGATATAATTTACCCCTTTCCATTTCACCCTCTCTCCTCCCACTACATTTCTCTCTCACCGTTTACCTTAATTTCTTTTAGATATGGTCCCATCCTATTCAATTCACTCTGTGCTCTCTGTCTCTGTATGTGCGTGCATGTGTGTATGTGTGTGTGCATGCACACGTGTACGTGTGTGTGTGCTTGTGTGTGTGTGTGTGGTCCCACCAACTACACAGATACTGAAAAGTTTTAAGAGTTACAAATATTGTCTTTCCATGTAGGAATGTAAACTATTCACTTTTGGTAAGTCCCTTATGACTTCTCTTTGCTGTTTACTTTTTCATGCTTCTTCTCATTCTTGTGTTTGAAAGTCAAATTTTCTTTTCAGCTCTGGTCTTTTCATCAAGAATGCTTGAAAGTCCTCTATTTCATTGAAAGACCATATTTTCCCTTGAAGTATTATACTGAGTTTTGCTGGGTAGGCAATTCTTGGTTTGAGTCCTAGTTCCTTTGACTTCTGGAATATCCTATTCCACACCCTTCGATCCCTTAATGTAGAAACTGCTAGATCTTGTGTTATCCTGATTGTATTTCCACAATACTAGAATTGCTTCTTTCTAGCTGCCTGCAATATTTTCTCCTTGACCTGGGAATTCTGGAATTTGACCACAATGTTCCTGGGAGTTTCTCTTTTTTGGATCTGTTACAGGCAGTGATAGATAGATTCCTTGAATACTTATTTTGCCCTCTGGTTCTAGAATATCAGGGCAGTTTTCCTTGATAATTTCATGAAAGATGATGTCTAGGCTTTTTTTTTAATCATGGCTTTCAGGTAGTCCCATAATTTTTAAATTGTGTCTCCTGGATCTATTTTCCAGGCCAGGTGCTTTTCCAATGAGATATTTCACATTATCTTCCATTTTTTCATTCTTTTGGTTTTGTTTTGTGATTTCTTGGTTTCTCATAAAGTCATTAGTCTCCATCTATTCCATTCTAATTTTTAGAGAACTATTTTCTTCAGTGAGCTTTTGAACCTCTTTTTCCATTCGGCTAATTCTGCTTTTGAAAGCATTCTTCTCCTCATTGGCTTTTTGAACCTCTTTTGCCAATTGAGTGAGCCTATTTTTCAAGATGTTATTTTCTTCAGCATTTTTTTTGGGTTTCCTTTAGCAAGTTATTGTCCTGCTTTTCTTGCATCTCTCTCATTTCTCTTCTCAGTTTTTCCTCCACCTGTCTAACTTGATTTTCAAAATCCTTTTTGAAGTCTTCCATGGCCTGATCCTACTGGACACCCACCTCAGATGTCTGGGATACAGAGGCCCTGACCTCCACGTCTTTCCCTGATGGCAAGCATTGTTCCTCTCCATTGGAAATGAAAGGACGAAACATCATCTGTTCCCCAAGAAAGTAGCTCTCTATGGTCTTATTTTTCCTCACTCTTCTGGGTATTTTCCCACCCAGTTACTTGACTTCTGAGATTCCTCTCCACCCCTGCCTAGATCTGCCCAGCTAGTGCTTGGGGTTCTGAGATTCAAATGCTGCTCCCCAGCCTCAGGGCTTTCCAAGGCGGGCATCACTGCCATTCAATGTGAGCTTAAGTTCTGGTGCTCAGGTGGGGGTAGGGCCACCTCCAGGCTCAGTTCCCTCAGGGGGTTTATGCAGAGATGTTCAGTAATGACCCTGAGCTACTGTCTGCTCTGAGAGCCCCTGGTTGCCACTGCCTCTGCCCCTGCCTTGGCCACTGCCTCCCGAGGGTGCCTGAGTCATGGAGACACCCTGCTCTCCTCTCATCCAGCCCAGAAATCTCTCTCACTGACCTGTAGTGCCTGTGGGTGGAGGGACCTTTGTGGCCGCCGGAGATTCCGTCCCTGAAGCCTGCTCGGATCTGCTCCTCTGGGGCCGTAGGGGCCAGGGCAGTGCAGGGCTGGGCTCTGCTGTCCAGTGCATCACAGACCCCTGGGGATGGCTTTCCAGGGCTCTCTGGAGCGGAAATCTCTTCCACTCTCTTTCTGCTTGGCTTGCACTGCTCCAGAATTTGTGGGGAGTTCTTTTCACAGAAAATTTATGGGCTGTAGGTTTGGAGCTAGCATACGTGAGTCTTTCTCCTCTGCCATCTTGGCTCCTCCCCCAGATAATTATTTTCTAGAGCAAGAAAAAATAACATCAAAATTCATCTTGGAGAACAAATGGTCCAGAATATCAAGGGAATTAATGAAAAGAATGCTGGGGAAGGGGGCCTAGCCTAACCAGATCTCAAATTGTATTATAAAGCAGCAATCATTAAAACCATTTGGTACTGGCTAAGAAATAGAGGGGTAGACCATTGGAATAGGTTAGAGATACTCAAGACACAGTAGTTAATGAATATAGCAATCTAGGTTTGGTAAACCCAAAGACCCAAGCTTCTGGGACATGAACTCACTGTTTCACAAAAATACTGGGAAAACTGGATAATACTGTGGTGGAAACTGGGCACAGACCAATTTTTGACACTGTACACAAGAATAAAGTACAAATAGACTTATGATCTAAGCATAAAAGTCAATACTATGAGCAAATGAGGGGAGCAAAGAATAGTACATTTGTCAGATTTATGGAAAATGGAGAAATTTTTGACCAAACAAGAGACAGAAAACAATAAGAAGTGCAAAATGGATAATTTTGATTGCATTGAATTGAGAAGTTTTTACACAAACAAACCCAATGCAACCAAGATTAGGAGGGAAGCAGAAAACTGAGGAACAATTTTTGCAACTACTCTCTGTGATAAAGGCCTCATTTCTAAAATATATTGAGAACTGAGTCGAAATTTACAAGAATACAAGTCATTTCCCAATTGATAAATGGTCAAAGTATATGAACAGATAGATGGTTTTCAGAGGAAGTCATATGAAAAAATGCTGTAAATCACTATTAACTACAGAGATGCAAAAAACAACTGTGAGGTACCATATTACACCTATCAGATTGGCTAACATGAAAAAACAGGAGGAAAATAAATGTTGGAAAAACTGTGAGAGAGTTGGGACAATAATTCATTGTTAATGGAGCTGTGAGCTGATACAACCATACTGGAGAGCATTTTGGAACTATGCTGCAATTGCTACAAAAATTTGCATATCCCTTTGACCCAGCATTATCCCTTCTAGGACTGTATCCCAAAGAGATCATAAAAATGGGAAAGTATCCCACAAGTACAAAATCGTAGCCAAGGCTACTTTGTGATAGCCAAGAACTGGAAATCAAGGGTATACCCATCAATTGGGGAAAGGCTGAACAAACTGTAATATATGAATGTAATGGAATACTATTCCACCATAAGAAATGATGAACAAGAAAACTTCAGAGAGGCCTGGAAGACTCATATGAACTGATGCTGAGTGAAATGACCAGAAACAGAACTTTGTACACAGCAATGACCACAGTGTGTGAGGAGTTTTTATGGTAGATTTAGCCCTTCACAGAAATGCAAGGACCTAAATATTCACAATGGACTCTTGAGGCAAAATGCCATCCACATCCAGAGAAAGAGCCATGGAATTTGATTGCCGAATGAAGCAGACTATTTTCACTTTTGTGTGTGTGTGTGTTTTGTTTTTTTTAATGGTTTCTTCCATTCATTTTAATTTTTCCAAGCAACATGAGTAAGGTGAAAATGTATTTAATAAGAATGTATATGTACAACCCATGTAAGATTGGACACCATTTCAGAAAGGGAGAGGGAAGAGAATGAAAAGGAGAGGGAAAGAAGGCAGAGAAACTCTAAGATTTATGGAAGTGATTGCAGAAAACTAAAACAAATACATTAATTATTTTTTTTGAAAAAGGAAGCACTGGAGAGCAATAAATGTAGCTTTTCTCAAAATGGTAAATGGTAAATACCCAAAATCATCAGCAAGATTTATATATAATGGGGAAAAGGAATGCATTTCCAGTAAAATCAGGGGTGAAACAAGGATGCCCTTTATCAGCACTTTTATTCAATATAGTACCAGAAATTTTAGCTTTAGCAATAAGAGAAGAAAATGACATTAAAAGAATTAGAATAGGCAAAGAAGAAACTAAGTTATTACTCTTTGAAGATGATATGATGATATATTTAGAGAATCCTAGAGAATCAAGTAAAAAAACTATTTGAAATAATAAACAACTTTGGCAAAGTTGAAAGATACAAAATAAAACTGTCATAAATTACCATTATTTCTATATATTACTAACAAAGCTAGACGGCAAGAGATAGAAAGAGAAATCCCATTTAAAGTTACTGTAGACACTACGAAATACTTGTGAGTCTACTCACCAGAACAAACCCAGGGACTCTATGAACACAATTACAAAACACTTTTCGCATAAATGAAGTCAGATTTAACAAAATGGAAATGCATCAGTTGCTTACGGGTAGGCTAAGCCAAAATAATGAAAATTACAATTCTAACTAAATTAATTTACTTATTCAGTGCCATACCAATCAAACTACCAGATAATTATTTTCTAGAGCTAGAAAAGCAATAACAATATTCATCTGGAAGAATAAAAGGTCCAGAATATCAAGGGAATTAATAAAAAAAAAAGGTAGGGAAAGGTGGCCAACCCGAATGAAATCTTAAATGTTATTACAAAGTAACAATCATCAAAATCACTTGGTATTGGCTAAGAAATAGAGAGGTATATCATAGCAATAGGTTAGGTCCTCAAGACATAGTAGTCAATGAATATAGCAATCTACTGTTTGATAAACCCAAGGACCCCAGCTTCTGGGATAAGAACTCACTGACAAAAACTGCTTGGAAAACTGGAGAGTAGTGTGGTGGAGAATGGGCATTGATCAAGGCCTGGCACCATACATAAGAATGAAGTCCAAACGGGTACATGATCTAGGTATAAAGGATGATACTATAAAGAAATTAGAGAAACAAGGGATAGTGTATTTACAGAGCTATAGAGAGTGGAGAAATTTATGAGCAAACAAGGAATAGGGAACATTATGAAATGCAAAATGGATAATTTTGATTGCATTAAACTGAAAAGGTTTTGCACAAACAAAGCCAATGCAGCCAAACTTAAAAGAGAAGTAGAAAACTGGGAAATAATTTTTACAACTACTGTCTGTGATAAAGGCCTTAATTCTAAAATATATAGAGAATTGAGTCAAATTTGCAATAGTACAAGTCATTCCACAATTGATAAATGGCCAAAGGGTAAGAAAAAGTAGTTTTCAGAGGAAGAAAGTAAAGCTATCTTTAGTCATATGAAACTATACTCTAAATCACTATTGTTTAGAGAGGTACCAATCAAAACAAGTCTGAGGTACCACATCACATCTATCAGATTGGTTAACATGACAAAACAGGAAGATGAAAAATGTTAGAGAAGATATGGGAGAGTTGAAACAGTAATTCATTGTGAGCTGATCCAACCATTCTGAAGAGCAATTTGAAACTATGCCCAAAGGACTACAAAAATGTGCATAGCCTTTGATGCAGCAATATCACTTTTAGGGCTGTATCCCAAAGAGATCATAAAAATAGGAAAAAGTCCCACATATACAAAAATATTTATAGCAGCTCTTTCTGTAGTGGCCAGAAGCTGGAAATGGAGGGAATGATCATCAATTGGGGAATGGCTGAGCAAGTTGTGGTATATAAATGTAATGGAATATTACTGAACTATAAGAAATGATGAACAGGAAGACTTCAGAGAGTCCTGGAAGGACTTATTTGAACTGATGCTGAGTGAAATGAGGAGAACCAGGAGTATATCATACATAGTAACAGCCACAGTGTGCAAGAACTATTTCTGATTGACTTAGCCCTTTACAGCAATGCAAGGACAGAAAATATTCCCAAAGGAATGCCATCCACATGCAGAGAAAAAACTATAGAATCACAACACAGAAGAAAGCAGACCATTTCCTCTTGTGTTATATTTTGTTCTGGTTTTGTTTTTCTCATAGTTTTTCCCTTTCATTTTAATTTGTTTATGCAACATGACTAAAGTGAAAAAGAGTTTAATAGGAATGTATATATAGAACCCATGTAAGATTGCATGCCATCTGGGGGAGGGAAGAGGCAGGGGAAAAATTTAAAACTTATGGAAGTGATTGTTGAAAATCAGAAACAAATGAATTATTTTTTTAACAAATAAGTGTAGCCTGATGTGTGAAAGCAACCTAACAGAAGGGAAGTCAACTTAACTGGAACATAGGATTCATATTAGGGACATATAGATTAGGTGATAAAAAAGAAAGAATATTGGCTTTGGAGTCAACTAATTGGGTTTGAATTCTATCTTTGCTATAGACTGCCCATGTGATTGTGAACAACTTACTTGATATCTCTGTGCCTCAGTTCTGAATGTTAATATTCATACCATTTGTCTTACAATTTTTATATCAGGAAAGCACTTTGGGACCTCAATGGGTGATAGAATCAGGAGTTACTATTATTTAATACTTTGCTAGGAAGTTTAGACTTAATCTAATAGTAAATAGGGAGTCATTGGGGCTTCTGGTTGCACAAATGTCACCCTTTGATAATCAGTACCATTTTCAAAAGCATTATTCTTTCAAATGCTCTCAGTGCTTACTTCATATACGTATTAGACACACAGACATACACAGAATAAAACACAAAGCAGATTCTTTTTAAAAAGTTGCATTAAATGTTGTTCATCCTCCTTAAAATGGTCTTTTACTACTTTAAGAGATTTTTCTCCTTTCCTTTTCTCTTTTTCTCTCCTTTTCTCTTACTTTCTTGTCTTTTTCCTACATAGGCTGTCTGAAGCATAGGATTTGTTAAACAATGCCTGAATATAATGACTTCTTTCAGTGGTTCAGTAGATTTTTTTTTTTTAAATCACTATTAAATTAGGTAGCCTCAGGCAGGCAGCCCGCTACAAAACACTGGGAAAATCTGCTAGATCCAATGGCAGTAGAAAAAATTCAGCTGGCTGAAACTGTGAGGAAAGGTTCTTTATCATGTGCTGTCTGACTCAAGGTTAAGCTTTCCTTCCAGAAGCTTTGTTGATATTGAAGGGTCTAGAAATGTAGTCAGTTAATAATGAGAAACTTCCTTTTGTCCTACATGCCACTTCCGTGTAAAACACCTAGGTTAAGACAATAATGATAAATTCAAGGGAAAAAAAATATCATGCCACAATATTCCAAGACATTACTTTATCATATCTGTGCAGAAATGCTTCGCTTTAAAATGCCTACATATGTATACTGCGGAGGTAATATGCAAAGTATGATGGGACCTCCCATTCAACAGATTCATTCCAAAGATGTTATATTAATCCTGCACATAACCCCTGTCCTACAACCTTATGGCCTGGGTGAGACTGTCTGAGGATCTGGTCCCAGCTCTAAGCAGGTTCAGCAATCAAGTCTTCTAATACTTTCTTTGAGGACTTCCCTCGTCACAAATGCTAAAGACCTGGAGATTAAGATCATAGAAACAGACGATCATAAAATTCAATTGGGGTGAAATCTAATGCAATCTTGTTAGTTAGACAGATGAGTTTAAATGATTTATCCAAGCAAAAAATAGACGAGTTCAAAAGTGTGTGTGTGTGTGTGTGTGTGTGTGTGTGTGTACGTGTATGTGTGTATAGGGATTGTGGTGTGGCTCTTGCTTTCTATACATCTGTAGTCACACCTCAGTTGTCTTATAGGGGCTGGTGTAAAACACTGTCAGATTGTGGCTTGTTTGTTTTCAGATTTTCCTCAAAAGTAATTTTACCTTCTTAATGGATTTAGTATTGAAGAAAGGGAAGACTGTTTTTGAGCTCTCCCTGGAGGCACAGTAGTAATGTAAAGTAAACCAATGAAATGAAACAGGAGTATAAGGTATTGATACCCCAAAGAGTGCTAACCCCTCAATTTACCAGTAGAGAAAATGACCAGCTGGCAGAATGTTTTATTTTTTCCCCAGGTGACTGATAGGGTCAAGGATGGTAGATATTTATGCATTAACAATTTTCTTTCCCTTGCTGGTTTTTCCTTAAAAGTCACACAATGAATTTGGAAGAACAGGTTCAGTTCAATTATTCCTTTAAATGACTAATAAATAAAAGAAACACAAAGAAGTTGATGTGCACCTTTCTGGCATGGATTGGTAGGTAACTAGTTTCGTCCATGCTCTGTGGAATGCAGACTACCTATAGGTCAGAATGTCTTGGCTGCTATGATTAGCTAAGAGAGACCAAACATTGATGCCGATCACAAAATGTCTATTTCCCATCATAGAACTGTAGCCAGAGGGTGGGAAGATTGTGATAACTGTGTGCCCTGTGAGTTGTTTACTTCCCTCTTCTAGAACCAAATAATCTGGAAATCACCCAAATCTGGTATTGCCATCAAGAGCAAGAGCAAAAGCGTAAAGAACACAGGATCACTAAAGAATCTGTTCATAGTGGAGCATTGTGGCAGACATTCAAAGTAATAGTGGACTTGAAGACTTAGACTGGAGTTTTCCTTCCAACATTTATAATTGAGATGACCTTCAACAACTTACTTTGTCCACGGGACCCTTTGTTTCTTCATTTGTAAAATAGAGGAAAAAATTGTCTCATTGGGCTGTTATGACAAAAACATCATGGAAGCTTTGAAGCACTGTATCATTATGGAGTGAGTTATTGTCTAGTACAGGCAGTAACTAAAAGGGAGGGGCAGCTAGATGGTGCAGTGGATAGAGCATGAGTGCAGGAGTCAGGAGGACCTGAGTTCAAATCCCACCTCAGACACTTGACACTCAGTAGCTATATGACCTTGGACAAATCACTTAACCCCAATCACCTCATCCTGGGTCATCTCCAGTCAACCTGGTGAGTATCTGGTCACTGGATCCAGATGGCTCTGGAGGAGGAGACTCTGGTGACCTTGCACAGCCCTCCCTCCCTCAAAACAAAGTCAAGTACAAGTCATGTCATCATTTCTCTGATGGCATGGTCTTCTTTGGAAATGAAGGATGAACACGCTTAGCTTAAAGGCAATGGCAAAGAGCAACTAAAAATGTTATTGGCCAGGGGAAACTTCTGTACTGGTTCACTAATGTAAGATGTTTGTAGTACCTATCACTTGTTCTTTTCCATTTCAGAGCTAACACTGTAAGGCAGATGGCAGTCAGTACTTGACTTTTGAATATTCTAAAATAGGAAAAATACAAAGGAAGAAGGAGGATCAGAGATCACAAACATAGAGCTAGAAGGGACATCAGAGGTCAGTCATTGTGTCCCATCTCCTTATTTTCCAACTGGTAGAAGTAAAGTCTAAGGAAGTTAAATAACTTGTTCAAAATCACATAATCAGAAGCGGAAAACTGAGCCCCATATTCCTTATTAATTTTTTTCTTTTCCTTAGCAGCTTTTCTTCCTTCCTTCCTTTCTTCCCTCCCTCCTTCCTTCCTTCCTTCCTTCCTTCCTTCCTTCCTTCCTTCCTTCCTTCCTTCCTTCCTTCCTTCCTTCCTTCCTTCTTTCCTTCCTTCCTTCCTTCTTTCCTTCCTTTGCTACTTCCTTCTCTCTTTTCTTCCTTCCCTTCTTCCTTCTTTCTTCCTTTCCAAAGTTACTGTGCCACGGTGAGTGGTCCTGTGCTCTATGAGCAAAGCAGAATTGAAACAACTCAAAGAAAACACAAGATATGCAAATTTAGAATATTCACCACAGATGTTTGCATGAACCATTTGTGCCTGACCTGTGGTAGAGCATTCCAAAGTCACATCGGTCTCATCAGCCAGCCAGACACACTGAACTTTGACTCCAGCTTAGTGATATCCTTTTGGTCCTCTAGGAGAGCAGAGGACAACAATCAACCAAAAAAGGTTTAAAGTGAAGTTTGATTTCTGATCTGAAAGACTTGAATTCACTGATTCCTACTATGGATTTAACACTCTTTTGTTTTTGTTTCTGTTTTTGTCCTGCATCACCCAGAGGTTGTCATTGAGAGGTTGAATTAATGCATGTCAATTACTGCCTCAAAAGACCCTTCTTCTCCTTGGATTATTTGATTCTACTTAGTGGCCCTGGCTAGTAGATAAGGTAGACATGACATTGTCACCTTAGTTGCTTCCTTCATAAAAATGCCAGTGCAAGTCACATTGATCTTGATGCCAGGCCCCTGAAATAGAGAGGAGAATTAGGTTTCATCACTCTTAAATCCATTTCCTATGAGTTATTTTTGAACATAAGTGAAAATCAAGTTTTGGTTGAATGATAAGAATAAATACTTCTTAAAAAGCCAATGTAAAAATAATTATTTTTTTTTCCTGAACATTACTTGGAGCAACTATTTTCATTTGCAGTGTAATAGGGTACAAAGGAAGACTTCCTCGTAGTAAGGGATACGTCTGCCAGGTTCAACCTACCAATACATCCTAGGATATAATGCAAATGGAGGTATAGATTGCATTAGCTAGATGATGTAGACTTTGTATACATGGAGATCTCCCCTACACTATTGTAACAGAGTCTGTTACCAGACCTTAAGGCTCTCTGCATACAAATCTGTGTTCCACATACCTGCCAAGGTAATTTTCCTGAAGTGCAGGTCTGAATATGTCATACTTAATAAATTCCTTATTATCTTTAGGATCAAATATAAATTCCTCCATTTGGTCTTTGGAGGGTTTTTTCCTTCTAGTTGTTTTGTTTTGTTTTGTTTTTACCAATGAGACCCTTCATATATTCTGCCCCTCCACACACTTTATAGTTTTGTTTACACTTGAATACTTGCTGTTTTTCACGACTAATACATCATCTCTCATCTCTAAGTTTTTACACTAGCTGGCTCCTATATCTGCACTATACTGCATTGTCATCTCCCTTTTAAAATCCCTGACTTCCTCCAAGATTCTGTTTAAATTTTACTTTCTGCAAGAATCCTTTGCTATATCCCTTCCTCTACACACACTTCCAGATCTCCTCTAAGGTAAATTTCCATTTACACTGTCTGTTATCTGTACTTAACTATGGAAATGCCTATACTGATTAAGCAATGTATTATCTTCCATATTCAAATGTAAGCTACTTTAGGGTGTTGCTTTAAAATTTTATTTGTATACCAGCTTTACCACAGTACCTAGCACACAGTAAACATTTAGCAAACATTATCTTATCTTTTCGCAAGAAAGTCTTCACCTCAGACCTGAAGGAAGTAGTGACTGCTGGAACCTTCCTTTTGCCCATGCCAAGAAACAGTACTAGAAATTTCCTAGTAGTTTCCCTTTGGGAAAAAATGGCTACAGAACCATAGGGTTATTTCTCTGCCTATTTTAAAAGCCAGTTCAATCCTAGGCACTGAGACTTCTGCCTAACATTTCTGGGTAAGTTATTCCACTTTTTCATCTCCTTAACTTGAAGAGTCTCACATTATAGCAAAGAGAACAAAGATTAGTAAATTTGTACTGTCCTGGGTCTGGAGGCATGAGAAGAGGTAGTTTGGAGAATGTCTCAATGGACATATTATTTAGTATTTAATTCCTTTAACTCCTTACATTATATTTTAAGCAAATAAGTTTTGCTTTGGTAACATGCCTCTGTCTATGGCTCAGAGGTGGGGAAATACCCTGTGAAGTTGGGATTCAGTCAAAGGGCTGCACTTGAGGACCTAAAGAGCCATGTAATCTCCATGCAGGAGGCTCCCCACCCTTGCTCTAGCTGTTCTGGAGGAAATTCACTGGAAAACAGGGATGTTGGAGCACTGGATTGGAATGGCTGGTGGAAATAAACATGCTATTAGAACCTAAATGGGTCAATTAAACACCAGAGCAACATAGGGGAAGGTCCTACCAAAGTGACTTAAAAGTTGTGTCAGGAAATACTCAAGTTGGGGCAAATATGAACTTTCTGAACATAACATTAAGAGACTATGTGAAGTTATGCAATTTCATTTTTGTATTGTTTTGTTTGAGAAGAAATAGTTCACCATATTTTATTTCTTAACTTAAAATTAGAGTATCATTACACTGTAACTTTGCTTTTGCTACTGAAAATTTTAAAACCACACCCTTGCTTTTGTTTGTCTATGCTTTGAAAAGGCACAAGGCTTCCATCTTGGTATATTAGCCATCATAGATTTCATCACCATTAATAATAGTTGATGTTGAGAATGAGCATTTATATAGTGCTCTAAGGTTTACAAAGCACCATATTTTATGTCCTTTGACACTGACAACTTGATGAGAAAAGTGTTGTTATTATCCCCATTTTATCAATTAAGAAACTGAGGTTGAAAGAGATTAGATAGATGACTTACCCATAGCCACATAGTTAAGTAAATTTCTCAGAAGAATTGGAACTCATGTCTTCCTGATTGCAAGGCTTACATACCAACTCTGTGTTCCATCCTTTATTTCCTATGGAACTTCTCTGCCAGAGCTTACCTTATCTCTCTGCTTGAAATCTCCCCCTTTTGAGCATCCCTATCCTCCAAATCTACTCCATGATAACTTTCCAGCTTTACTCCCTGTTATATGACAAACTGTGCTATCCTTCTCCAATAGTATCATTTATACTGAAGAGCACTTAAATTTTGTCTGCATCAGTGGCGTTAAACTCTAATAGAAACAGGTGTGTCATTATTCTGCACATAGGATCCTTAAGAGTCATATGTTGACTTAGTTTTAAAATGTAATATTATCTTGTTATTATATTTATAGCATGTCACATTATTTTATTAAATAGTTCCCCATAACATTTTTACATAATTTAGCCCCAGAGATGTAATGGGTTGTTTGAAGCCTTTAAGTCTCATGTTTGTCTTTCCTGGCCAACATCATCTTTGTCTTTTGCTTCCCAAAATGTTGTTGTTCAGTTGTGTTTAACTCTTTGTGACTCTATTTGGGATTTTCTTGGCAAAGATACTGGAATTGTTTGCCATTTCCTTCCCCATTTTGCAGATGAGGAAACCGAGGCAAACTGGGTGAAGTGACTTGCCCAAGGGTCACCCTGCTAAAGGCCAGATTTGAAGTCACGAAAATGTCTTCGATTCCAAAGCACTCTATCTATTGTACCACCCAACTACCCAAAATATCTCTTAAAAATTTCACTCCTGAGCTAGTACCTAGTCTTCAACTACCTACAATAAAGCAATGGTAGTCTACTTAGCTTAAAAATGACTAGAGATGCATACAAATATTAAAAAGATAAAATGAGGCGAGTGATTTTGGTTTTTGAATCAGTGGATGAAAACAGTGAGAAGATTATTATTAAAAATAACTATTATTAGTTTTTAGGTAACAAGGCAAAATAGAATAAGGAGAAAATGAGATGGGAGGCAGGTAGAAGTTTTGAGAGATCAAGAGATAATCAGGCATGTGGCAAAGGATGTGGCCAAATTGTGACCCTTGTGGCCAGATAAGCTCCTAGTGGAAAGAATACTTGTACTGGAATCCTTAGAATCTGAGTTCAAATCCTACCTTTAAAACTTAATACTACCTTTGTGACCCTATGCATAATGCCACCTATGAAGTCTTAGTTGTCTTATCTGTAAAAGGACTAAAGAGACTCTGAAGTCTCTCCTACCTCTAGATTTCATAGGACCATAGAATTTGAGCTGGAAGGCACTTCAGAGACAAACTAAGCCAGCCTCCTCATTTTACACATGAGGAAAGAGACTTCGAAGTATGCTAAAGAATTTGCCCAAGGTCATAGAAATAGAAAGCATCTGAGTTTAAGATTTATACCCAGATCTCCTTACTTCAGAACCAGTGTTCTTTCCTCTGTACCATATTATCCTGTGAAGCCTGAAATGAAATTCCTGCCCGTGACGCAGCAAGTAAGAGAGAGAACACAAGAAGCTGTGTGAGCAAGCCTACTGCTTAGCTGTGTTAATGAGTTTGAATGAACGAACTTGGTTAAAAACCTCTCTTCCATAGTTAGCCATCCCAACATAAAGGGGTCTACAGAACAGTTGGAGCAAATGTTGAGCCAGTAAACTAAAAGTCATTAAGACAATGCTCTAGCAATTGGACCTATCACATGCTTCAATTCATTTGTTTCCCTTTAATAGGCTTTCTATGCTTTCCTGAAGCATTGGCATAAAATCTGTTCAATGTGCTTCCTGGATCCCCACTTGTATTTAATTTCCATATAAAAATGTGTGAGGGAGCTATGGAGTATTCCTGAGTATACATTTAAGGGTCAGCAGGCATCCATTTCATCTTCCATTTACCAAAGCCCTGAGTGTGATTTAAAACAGTGTGACTTAGAAGGATTGCATGGGAACCCAGCAACAGTGATCACTTTGACCTCTAGGCTACAGTACAGACATCTCTATTGTCTCTGAGCCGCTGACATATTGTATGTGACAACATCCCGAGGCAGGTAGACCTGTTGCATGGAATTATGCAAAGCACAATTCTACCCTTTTAGCACTGCCATTTCCTCCCTTCACCCTTCTCCATCCTCAATACAGTCAGGAAGGAAGGAGGAGTTCCCTCTATCAGAGACCATTGTATCCAATTATCGAATATGAGCTAAATCCCATCCCCATCTTAGCGTCTGCGTCTCATGTTCAGAACAGCCTCAGGTACAGTGTCATTTAGCCACAGGGACATGCTTGTGTGAGTACGGAGACTCAGAGCAGAAGCACACATGAGTTCTCTTTCTTGCCTTGATGAATATTGCCCAGTAGGGGCTAATATGAAACCATCAGGTTCAGTGTAGACATCAGCCACAGGCTCCAGATTGGCTTGCAGATAAGGAGACTGCCTCCACACCTTTATGAATGACACACAGCTGCCTCAACATCTTTTAATATAATTGTAATTAAACTTTCTGGTCTGATTTTTTGGTTGAATCAAACAGGCAGTTAAATGAGTTATTTGATTCAATTCAGCAAGCATTATCATTCCATGTCATCCCTCATCTAGCTATGATTTGAGGGGTTAAGTTGGATGTTTTTCCACTGAAGAGAAGCCCTGCTACCTTAGAACCTGTTGTTTTGGATGTGATTAATTGTATGTCATGTGAATTTTAAAAGTTCTCATTTGGCATACCTTTCATTACCTGGACTTGTGATTTCCTTAGTGTACCAAACTCTGGAGAAGAAACCAGCCTCTACTAATTCAGACCTCCAACTGTTCTTGAACTTGCCTTTCAGAGTTGCCAGAGCCACTCAGAATTTAAGTGACTTGCCCAAGGTCACAGAGCAAGCAAGTTTCAGAGGCTATACTTAGACCTACGCCTTCTTGCCTCCAAAGAAGGTCTTCTATCTGCTCTGTTGTACTGTCTTTCAATAGAGGGCATAATGCCTGATAAAGACAATCTGAATGCATGTGCTTATATGCCTATACTCAACTTACCCAGAAAAGACTGCTTTGGACTAAGGATTTAAGTATGTAAGTTAAGAAATAACAAAAAAAAAAAAACTTTTTTAAAGGCATAACTTTACTAACACAAATAAGAACTCAGCTACATTTGAATTCACATCACACCGCACCTGGTAAGAATTAGTCTAGCACGGCATCATCAATCATACTGTGGTTGTCAGTTTTGACATCCTTTAAGTCTACGCTGTGTGCTTAATGACTACATTACAGAAAATGTAAACAGACACCAAACATACAGGTATGTGCCATATATGTGTGTATAAATGTGTGTGTGTGTGTAAATTTCTTTTTTCTTTTTTGTTACAAATTTATTTTAAAAAACATGCGTTCACAGAAAATTGGCTTGGGGAACTGTGAAAGCCAACAGCAACAGACCCCAAGCTATTTATTACTTGTAAGGAATTAAAGAACTGTAAATAAATGATGGCACTGCAAAATTTAGCAGAGACGACATCAAGACACAGATATGGATATGTGTCTACCTAGGGGTAGGCTACGTTGCTAATAGACACTGCTGGCATCCTTGAGTGTATCACTTCAGATTGTAACTTACTACTTCAGATTCAGGGACTAGGAATAGTGAGCCCCCCCCCCCCCCAAATCCTTATTAATAATTCAGAAGGTGAAAAAAACATGATGATAAAACAGTTAAACTGCAAACCCATTTGCACTAATTGTAGGATTCACACTCCTCATTCCCAGATTCCATTTTTTTGTATTATTAACAGATTGAAGCTTCTCGCTGATCGTATGTGAAAAGTTTATGCCTTTCAATTTTATTGATTCAATTTCCTTAACAGGACAGTACACTGAAAAGTCTAAGTCTTAGCAGTGTATCTGATAAGTATTCAAGAGATAAGGTTAATTAGAAGTCTTGGCAAGTGCTTATTTTCAGGTTCAGCAATAGCATTTTTAACAACTTAAAAAAAACCCAGGCATAAGGATGCAGTGTAAGAATGCATAGAATATTAAATAAGGAGGACAGAAGAGTTGAAGGGCCTGCCTAGGTAAAGCCAGAAGTTCTACTGATTCTATTGCATTAAAAGATAGAAAACACATTTCATCAAAATGTCTTTCTATTACAATCTTGAAGAGTAAAATATATTATTCTTTTTATTTCTGTTAATCATGTACACATCTCTAACCTACTAAACTTTCCAAGGAAAGACTCTTTGCAACCTAAATTAGAGTAGTATTCAATTTTTGCAGAACTCTCTTTTATAGAATGCATTCAGCATAATATTCAATTTTCCTAAAATAAAGTTTCCATTAAAAGGTCAGTGTCAGCTGCATATGTTTAACATAAAAAACAAACATGTCAATAAATCACAAAAGCCATTTGAAATGCAAACACTAACTGTTGTGCTCTTAAATATCTTCTTAAACCTGCCTCTGTAGTGATTATTTAATTTAAAACTGGATTCTTTAGTCATTTCTTTTTAAGATTCAAAAATCTGTGTCAAACCATCTATAAGTACTTTATTTCCCAATTTCGTCAGTTACCTTGAGCATGAATAACTTTTCACAGTTATTGGACGATGTGTGCTCTGGTCAACCCTGCTTGTTCCTTTTTAAAGTTCATCACACCTTCATAATAACAGGAGAAATCCTTCTTCCTCATCATAGTCATAATTTTGAAAAGTAAA
Source organism: Bettongia penicillata ogilbyi (assembly GCA_023548195.1). Taxonomy (NCBI): domain Eukaryota; kingdom Metazoa; phylum Chordata; class Mammalia; order Diprotodontia; family Potoroidae; genus Bettongia; species Bettongia penicillata. The sequence continues at coordinate 120,540 of JAJHZJ010000141.1, forward strand.
TAGAGGTGTCCACACACACACACACACACACACTCTCTCTCTCTCTCTCTCTGTCTCTCTCTCTCTCTCTGTCTCTCTCTCTCTCTCTCTCTCTCTCTCTCTCTCTCTCTCTTTCTCTCTCTCTCTCTGTCTCTCTCACAAGTTACTCTGGAAAAAACCTTGCTTGAAAAAAATTGCTTCCAAGAGGGATAGGGATGACAGGAAATTTTAAAGGAAGATTATGTGGAAGGTAACCCAAATATTATGTATTCATCAGAAAAAGTGGAATATTCTTTCATCTTAAGTTTAAATTAATTAGTATTTTTGAATAATTAGTTTCTTTTTTAAACAATTTCTACATATCTTAAATGCCAATGCTAGTAAGTTACCTTAGAATTATGGTTAATGCTTTATAGTTAGAGAATTTTACTCTATCATTTGAGAGAAGTATCAAAATTGCGCTTGAGATTACATTTAGGTAACCCTTTGAAGCTAGATAGTTTCATGCTAAGGTCAAGGTATGGTTAACATCTACTCTACATTATTTTGTGATTTTTAAAATTTATTTTCAATCCTACTTATTCTAAGAACCATAACTTGCCAGAGCCTCTGAGAAAAAAACTCTTCCAATCTACATTTAAACAAAGAATATATTACAAATTGGACATTTTTATTGGGAAATTTCACTAGAAGGAAACACACACACACACACACACACACACACACCACACCCTGAAAGCATCGTATGATCTATAAATAACTACTTTATCCACTTCTTTGCTCTTTCAAATGTTACTGACAATTACTTCTTTCAAGCCAAAGTTCGAACTGTGTTTCAGATGTGGGAATATTCTTCATACAGTATTAATAAAGGGTTACAGCAGAATTAATGAAAATGTACCAGTTCACATATAATAAATAAGTACCTAATTAAAAGCCCAGTTAAGCCAGAAGCACAGATATTGTCTTTTATATTAATATCTATTATACTACTTTAGCATTTAATGGGAGCCTCTTCAACTGACTGATGCCCGAAGGGAGGACTAAGAAATTGCTCAGCTGGTGGCTGACACTGGTCTTGAAGAAAGCTAGTATGGAACACTTTGCCCTCTTTCAGAGTCTCTCCACCAGCTGTCACCCAGCTATGGGTGCTGAAAAGCTCCTGTCACTTCATCCAAAGGGATTTACTTGGTCAGAAGGAAAATTTAAATACAAAGCATACAGCTAAGAAGCTAGTGAAAAGGATTATGAGTGCACAAGAGCACATGTGTATAAGACACTAATACATCTTTAGGAAATTTCAGACCCCCAAAGCCAGGATTAATGCCAGAGACAGGGTGGTATACGTACACAGGGACCTTTACCATTAGAGTTATTATCTTCTAACTATTCAACTTTATAGGTCTTTCATCAAGGCCAGTTTTTTTTCCCTTAACAATCCCATCACCCTCAATGGGAAACTAAGAAAAGGCATTCGTGTTCTATTTTTTTTGTGGGAATCACCTGCATGCAAAATACACTCTTACTTTATGCAATGAGGTCTAATTTTCTTGCCCTTATCCAAATTTATCAAAGGGATGAATCAGATTGTTTAATGATGATGAAGACAAATAAAGACATAAATTCAGCATCTCAGGCTTACTAAAATCTAGATACCTCACACAGGCATGGATCTAACACAAGAAATGTGGCTTTCTGAAGTTTCATGGCTGGGGCATATTGGGTTCTGGTTAGTTAGCTCTCTAACCTTTGAGTTCTGATTAGGTAGATGAGGTTGGCTCATGATAATATAATAAATTCCCTGATATCTATCAAAATAAAAGGTGGCTTGTTTATGTTTGCAAAACAGCACGCTAAGTAGAGAAAAGTGAGAACTGTATGATTCGGAGATGCCAAAGTTTTAAAGAAAATTGTTTGCTTATTTTTTAATGAGGTTTAACCCTGGACACTTAATATTAAAAACTTACATTTCCTCATCCAGATTGGCAAGGCAGTCAGATTCAGTCCACTGTTGCAGAATGTTGGTTCGCCCGTGGCAAAACAACCACCAAAAAAATTGTTTAGCAGAAATATATACAGCCTCTGGACTGCCCACTTAGCTCAAGGAGAGGTTGACAATAATACCAACTCTTTTTTTGGAAAGTGGAGAGGAGAAAAAAGCCCAAAAGGGGCAGCTGTACGTAATGCAAGTCTCCAGGGAGCCTTCTGCAAGTTGGAGTGTTGGTGGTAAACCCAAACTTGGACTCAAAAGTCGTTCAAGATTGATGTGCTTGCTAGACCCAGCTGTGATCGAAGTTGGTCCCTGATTTCTAATGGTAAACACGTATAAAGAAAAAACTACATGAATGGATAAAGACTGACCATGAAACTAGGCGAATGACAGCGCTCAACGAAAGTGAAAGAAAGAAAATTAAAATTCCCTTTCCATAAGAAAAATCCTAGGTCATCTTGTTAATTGTGCTTTTCCACCGAAATCTGCGGGGAAACAGCCTTCAGGAACATTAACAGCTTTTTTAACGTGAGTCCAGTAACTGAGACGAAGTGCTCCACAGCTCAACCCATCTGCCTTTAGAGGTCACTAGAACCTCACTTCAGTATTTACAGACTTTCCATGCAGGATTAGAACAGTTACACTACAGCCCATATACGCTACATACAGTTCCAGGGGATGCCGTATACTATTATCTAAATTTCTTCACACAGAATATCATGTATCGGGCCCAGCAAAGCTTATTAGTGGAGCAGCTTGAATCTGACATATCCTTTATGCCAGCCACAAGCTGCCTTGCACAGCCACCTTATTCACTGTGGAGACAGGCCCCAAGCAACATTGTAACACAACACATGCAAATGAGACGAGGCTTACACCACTTACACTGAGATGGCTATAATGTGTAACAGCTTAATGTGCCCACAGGAGTGATGGATACCCTTCCCTAGCTCTAAAGAGCTTTATTTTGGATACGTTCTTTTTATAAAACTAATATTTCTTGCTTAGCCTCTTGCTTTTATCCTAAGCTTGGGCATACACAAAACTAACTCAGGAGCTGGCAGGTACTACAGTCTGAGTTCCTGGCAAATTCAAACGTGTAAGTTTTCCCAACCAGTTGACGGAAAGAGAAAAATAATAAAATAAGAAGGAATTTGACCTACCTTACTTCAATATTATTTTTTTCCTAGTTAACAAAGTAACTGCTCATGGAAATTCTACATCTCAGACTTTTTTGTCCCCCCACCCCCCCCATAGGGAGGTTCATTGCCAACTCTTCCAATTCTCCAGCTACAGTTTCAAGAGACTCAAACTGACTATTAGACCAGAAACTAATTTGGATAACTGGCATCCAATCCAAAATCTGGGGGAAAACTTAGACAAATCAAATATCCAGTGAAAACATTACCAAATGCTGCAAAACTCAAACTGCCTATACATCTCTAATCAGTATTCATTTCCTGTCCTTAAAATAAACAGAAAACAGATTTCTGCGTTTTCCCTAAAATCAATCTTTCACTGTATCTGTCAGTTGCTTTCTCCCAATTAGTATTCTAAATTCATTTATTTTTGTCATAAGTTTAAAAAAATACCTTGGCACAGCAAATTCATTCAATACTCATAAATGACATGACAGAGTCATGTTGTGCAACTTAGGGCCTTCCCTCCCTCCCCATCATAAGTAACTTGGTTAATGAATTGAAATGAATCTGAAGTATCTTACTAATTATTGCTTGCCCAGTAGGTTAAGCTTTGGCTTTTCACCTCACTGGCCCAGAGAACATTTCTTGCCTTTGGCCATGTCGGAGGGGCTCATTAAATCATCTCTTGGGAACAGACAGAAATTGTTAGTGAAAAGGAATGGTCAGTGCCTGAGCCAGAAGCCAGCAGGGAAAGGATCCCCCTCATCAGTGAGAACTAACAAGGCTGTATGTATTACACCTGTAATCAAACTGCCCTGGAAATGCCTGGAGACCATGGAAGTCTCATTGTGATTGGTGAAGTTATCTGAAAAAGCTGAATCCAATCCATAATTGATGTGCACACACAATTATAAGCCTCCAGATAGCTCTACAATGTTGCACTTGCAAGCCTCAAGAAGTGGTAAACTTTAACATGCATAGCATAAAATAAGGTGTTTGATATAATAAAAGGTGAAACTGCTCGGCTTCTTTGCTCTGGCAGTGGGAATGTAATTGAATTTGCTCTGGTTGTTAACGGATGTAATTATAGACAACTCATTGGCAGGCAATGATCTATGGGAAGGGTGCAGGTAACATTCTTTGTTTTTATTATTTTTCTAAGTTGCAAATTTATTTCAAGTCATTTGTATTGTAAATAAAGCTGAAAGATGATAATCTTGTTTTGTTTATTTTTTTTCCTCAAGAAGTAACACTTGACTGCTACCATGAATGATATGGAGGCATACATTTGCAAAGGAGATACGTCCTTATAAGTTTGGAATGGATAGGGTGGGGGAAGTGAGATCTTTCAGTGTACCCAAGGTTCCTCCTATCCTAATTTTACTCATTAATTATAATAAAAAAGGATTTATTAAATTTTCAAAATGGCAGTTTTCCCTGTGTGTCCTATCCTTTCCTCACCCCAAATAATTAAGATCAGAAACATCTACATTTGACTAACTGCATGTGCCATGATCGTCAAAGTATTTATTGATTATCCACTGTATTCTGAGAACCATGCATAGCCAACTTGCTTATGTTATATGAATTAATATTAAATGCCATTGACCCTAAAAGGTCACGAGTATATTCTACTACTTCCATGAATAGCTACTTAAGTACAGCAGGCCAAAATAAAATCACTTCAAAACCTCCAATGACAAAAAGGTGCGTCATAGGGGGAGGGGAATTACTTGCTATTTTATCAACCTTCAAAGAAGAAAGACAACTGTCTATATTAGCTATTGCCAAGAGGGACTACTTCACTAAATAGCCAAAGAGAAATGGGGGGTTTGTCTAAGGCTGAGAGTTTTGTGTGTTTAGATTTCCAAGTATAGATATAGTCATATGTGTCTCTTCATCTTCAAAACAGAAAAATAATTTCTGATAGGATTAAGAAATAATCTGAGAAATTTTCCTAAACATTGAAGTCCATCCCTAATTATTTAATTAGATGAAAAGTAACAAGAACTGTGACTTTACTTTTATCTTATAGGACATGTAGAATTAAAAATAATATTGTCATCTCTTTAGGCCATAGAAGCTTAGTAAAACTCAACGCTCCTTTGAGAAGATACTCATTTATCCATAACTATCAACAAGGAAAAAAAAAACAACTATTTTTACCTTCTACAGATTTCTTCTTGCTAATGTGATAAAGCCTCATTATTTCAAAACAATGTTCAACATTTTTACTTCAAGAGATACTTTTTTTGCTTCTTTAGAAAATAAAGAAGCAAGAAGGATAATGTTGAAATGAATGGGTGAGGAAAATATATTGGTGAAGCTGCTTATCGCCTATCTCTCAAATCCTGAATGTAAAAATAGGGGTAAAATCTTGACATCAACAGTAGGTGAGAAATGCTTTAATGATTTTGGCAACAAGAGAGAATTTTTTAAAAAAAGATCCTACGGTAATCAGGATTTGGGGAATTTATCTTTATTCAAATTTTCTTATTATTACATAACTATGGTGGTGGATCCACTAATGTCAGCACTTTCACAGGTTATAAAAAAAGCCAACAACTGTCCCAGAAGAAAGTTGGAATTTTAAGCTACTGCTACATAACGTGTATATAGAAATATTTAAAGGGAGAAAAATGAAACAGAAAGTTAAAATACATTATAATTAGGACAATGACTATGTTTTCTCCATGGTTACCTGACCTTCATATCTTGTTTTATTTTTTAAACTCTATGAAATTCATATACTTTGCTATTTAAATAAACTAAATCCTGATGAGGGATCAAGGACTGCATATCATTTTCAGTTTCCTAATCCCCAGATACAATCATCTCCACTCTCTTTTCCCTTATCAGGAGATAGGTGAAAGAACTGGGCAGCACCAGGCTATGCAGTGAAATATCTTTCTGTATCTAGCAATACCATGTTAAAGAACCTAAAATGGAAATGACATACAGGAACGTCCGAAATTCATTTCATGGACTGGATGATGTCTATGTGCTTATTTTTTGCACGTTCTATTGCCACAGTATTACAGCATACATCACTGCACATTTGGCTATCCCCATGGTACAGATCTATTCAGGTCTCCAAAGTATATTGCTAGCAGGACAGTTAAATAAACAGCACTCCCCAAAGCAACCATTTAAACTGTAAGCAAACGATGCCTTGCAGCGAGTGGTGCCTATTCGGAATTGAAGCAGGTGAGAAATAGTGGTAAGTGCTTTTGATGTTGCCAGCTCCCAATTGCCACCCAACTTCTTCCCCTCCAAAACCTCTTAGCAAACTTCAAAGGCCTCGTTGCTTCTTGCTTTAATCCAGTGCACTGAGACCTCTAGTTCAAAGAACTTTCCTTAAACCCTTTTCTTAAACTGCAACCCAAACTTTTTTCTTTCCTTTCCACAAAGTAGCAATTACAGCTCCGTTGCATGGCGATTGGGCTTGGGCCGATCAGCTCCTGCTATTAATTAATCTCACAAAGGGGGCTCATTTCCTGGCATTCAAATTGACAAGAGACCAGAGAACAGAAAACCCTTTCAAGCAGTTCCAGCGAACTGAGGGGAAGAGGTATCAGAAGAAAGAGCCCCACAGTATTTGAGGTAGAGGGCACATTTGATACTGCCTATACGTCCTGCTGATTGAATGATTTTTGTTAAAGGAGAGCTCTTTACTAATCTTCTACCTGCAAAGGCTTAAGCAGAAGTAAATGCAGCACAAATATTGCTAAATTTGGATGGGAGAGTCTTCACAGCAGCTTTTCGATTTCAGCCTACCCATGCATTATAGTCACTTTAAACAGAAAGTGTTCCCTTTCCTTACACAGAAGAGCCCTTGGAAGAGGGAGATGAAGACAGGCAAGAAAGCAGAATAGCAGACAAGAGATTAAAGCTTTTTATTCAGTATCTCTTTCGTATTCAAATTGTGCTAAGGGCTCTGTGAAAGTTAGAAGCAAGCTTGTTCAGGAGGGCTTCTAAAGTGTGTACATGGATTTCATGGGAATAGAAAAGAAGCCACAGACTGGGTAATGAAAGAAAGATAAGATGTCCTATATAAAACAACTCAAGAGTGGTTCAATTACCTCAGCAAACCATCAAGGCAAGCTTTGAAGATTTGAGAAAACACTGTAAAATTTAACAAAAAACTCATGTTGCAGGTTTTGTACCAATAAATGTTTGTATACTCTGTGAATTGCTGCAGCTATATTCCCCACATGAATATTGTTTACTTCATCGGTCTGAAGGTAAGGAGGCAGACATACATTTATGAAGACACACACCTATAAGGTAGGAAGTTTCTCTAAAAAATGAATTTAATCTCTGATCTGGAAACATCTCAAAAAAGAAAAACAATTGAGTGTGAGTAAAAAATAATTGTAAACTTGGGGATCACTCAAGAGTAGGTCCTTTGGTTATTCCAGAATGACAGGGCCCTGACAAAGATTCCACGCCCTACCATGCATACAAACCAATGTTTTCAATGGAACTTATAAATCTACTAATAAGTGGACTGTACATTGCAGTTTATTGATAGAAAAACACTTGTTTTTAATAAAGCATGTCAGGCAGTGTCTAGGATTAACTAAGCAACCACCAATACAGCTTGGGAGAAATGCTTAACAGCTATGACCTGGAGCATCCTTTATCCAAAAGTAACCTTTGGGAACATTCCCACATGTAACATGTCTTGTATCTAGAGGGAATCTTTAAGCAGAACTCCAATTAGGAAATCTTTTATTTTTCTTTGCTTTTCCTTCATCCTCAAACAAGATTCTGATGGTTGTCATAAAACAAGTCTAAAATTCTGAGGCCTGAAAACTCTAGGGAACTCATCATTTTGTGATACGGTCCCAATAAATTTCATTAATTCTGCATATATTTTTTCCATACATAAGTATTGCAAAATATCAAAAGTTTATCAAATTTCAAATTTAAAGTACAACTATAGTTCTTCATAAATTATTTTGAAGAATTAATATTTACTTGATTAAAAGAAACATTGGCTTAGTCTTTTAAAAAACTGAAAAAATAATACAAGTAAAATTTTAAACATTTCTTTCAGAAAGTGGCTCAATTTAACTTAAAAGTTAAATTTGGTAAGTGATTGATTTCATATTTTAAAAAATTCTTCTTCCTCTAATCTTCTATCTTCACTCCTCTGGGCACTCAAGACTTTCTGGTCCTATTGGGAACAGTGATGACAAATTCCTGGTAAAATGATCAATAGGGTGGCAGACCGGTCTGGATGTTCCTTCTGCACTCGGAGACCAGAAAACTGATCTAGACTGTGAGCTTTATAAACCAAACTTTGAAAAGAAAACAATAGTGATAAGGAAAATGAAGACTCATGAGAATCAAATAAAATAATGGAAAAAACATTCTGTAAAAACCCAAAAGTGCTGTATAAATATCACTTATCACCATCAAATATAATCAAAGTGAAGGAATATGAGTATAGCTCAACTTAAAAAAAACACAAGAAGACAGTAGCCTTATGACAAAGACTTGTTTAAGTAACTGAAACTTTAGGAAACCAGGAAATTGCTTTGACCCATGAACCCACACTTAATCAGACAACAGCAAATAGATATCGACAGAACAGGTGGGGATTTGCAGGTAGTGGAAAGCAAAGAGGGTTCTACTCAGTCTGAACTTAAAGGAACCCTACTATGTGGGTTTCTGAGTTTCCCATTTGCAATGAAACCTACTTAATCCATGACTCCTCAGGATTACCTTAGAGGCATGTAAAGATGAATATGACATAAAGGAGAAAAATTATGCATAGGATATTGGGAGATAAAAAAAAAACATAGTTAGCTTTGCATGTTACTGAGATTTAAAATAGCCAAAGGTAATTTCACAAACATTTCTCAACTGCTTAGTATGTGTGCAATTGTAAATGAGCCACAAAAATGAATAAATCACAGTCCTTACCTTTAAGGAGTATATATCCAAGTAGGATACATAAGGCCTCTACAAAATAACTGCCATGAAGCAAAATACCATAAATACTAAAGAAAAGTTAAAAAATGATGCAGAGACTTACACAAATTTACCTATGTTTACCCATAAACATGGTCCTCCTTTTGGCTTCAACATTTCTGTCTAGTACCATGTGTTATCTAGTATCTATTTTTGTAACCTTGGGATGGAGGCAACTAGAGGATACAGTGGAGAGAGTGTTAGTCTTGGAGTTAAAAAGACCTGAGTTTGACACTTACGAGCTATGTGACTCTGGATTGGTCAGCTCTCTCAGGCTCAGTTTCCTTATCTGTAAAATAGGTTTAATAAGAATATCTATTCCTTAAAATTGTTGTGAGGGTCAGATGGATATCACTATGTAAGGAACATGCCAAACTTGAAGCACTAAGTAAATCCTTACTTTTTATTATCTTTAACTCTTCTTCCTCATCACTTTTTATGTTCTTTCAGTTACTACTCTTATTCTTCCTCCACTGCAACATCTCTTATCAACCATCTCTCCTCTACTATATTGCCACTATCTAGTCATCATGGCTCTCACTGCCATCTCTTTGACCTAATGAAACCATTTCTTGATATATTGTCTTCCTTCTTTCACTATTTCTTCCCTGCTTTCTGTTGTTTGTCCAACTTCCAGAATACTTTTTTTTTTCCTTTTACATTCTGTACGTCACATCATGTTTCTTAAAAATCACCAGTAGCTCCTTATTACCTAAGGAGTACACATTTGTGTACCTCACATTCATAGCCTTTGGGAATGAATGAATGAAACATGATAAAGCATTTTTTATGTACAAAAGACTAAAAGCTAAGGATATAAACATCTTAGGCGAATGAACATTGGTCCTGAGATGGACATGTTGAAGCTTGGAGGCCATCTTGTAAGGTCAAAAACTTCAGTAGGTCTGAGTCTACTGGGTGGAGCTTGCTGGTAGCAAAGGAAATTCTGGCATCATATATTACCAGCAAGGAAAGGAGTTCAACTCCTGGTTTAACTGTCCTGAAGACATAGAGTTTGAGGAGGGTAGTACTGAACTGAGGTGAAATATAAAATGTCTAATCAACAGGACTGAAAACTATGTTGGTTTTTATTTATTTATTTTGGATGAGGTTTAAGAATCAGCCTCCCAGGAGAATGGTAACTATAGACATAAATTTAGTTACTGAATGCTGTTTTAAGTCTTTCTGTCAATGTACTATAGATTTTGTACCATTTCTTTTGTGTCTAGAGAAAAAATACTCATACTGATATAAATATAATAACTGATCTAAAGTGTACAGTAAGTATGTTTTTTTTCCTACACTTTGAGGAGACCTAGATATAAACAAAAACCTGATCGAAAAGTATATTGAGCCAGGGTGTTAGAATAGGAATTTAAATAGTAAAAGAGAATATACACATACCTGTACATATACATGCATATCTGAACTTATACATGTATTGGCATATATGGTTATATGTATACATTCATATACCTACATAGACAGATATGTGATGTGGGGAGCTAAGTGGCACAGTGGATGAAGTGCCAGGTATGGAATCAGGACGCTTCATCCTCCTGAATTCAAATCTGGCCTCAGACACTTAGCAGCTGTGTGGGCCTGAGCAAGTCACCTAACTGTCTATCTCAGTTTCCACATGTGTAAAATCAGCTGGAGAAGGAAATGACAAATCACTCTAGTACCTTTGTCAAGAAAATTCCAAATGGGGTAACAAAGAGTTGGACATGACTAAAACAACTCAAGAACAACAACACACACATGTATTTGTGCATGCACACAATATGCATATTATGGTGTGTGTGTGTATGTGTGTGTGTGTATTTACATATGTAGGGAGAGAAAGAAAGGCAGAGGGAAGAGAATGACAGAGACAGAGACACAGTGACACAGAAAGACAGACAGGCAGAGATAGAGAGACAGAGAGACAGAGACAAAGAGTCTGGCCCTTTTCTTAGGAGATCAAACTTCCTTAGAACTTAACCCTCTCCAGACTGTACATTCATGGGTTCCGAGTGAAAGACACCCTTCAGAGGAGAAAGGAATAAGACCCTTGTGCCACTCCACCGCTCCAAGCACTGGTTATCATTTGACAAATGAAGCAGTAGATTCATTTTACAAGTAAAGAAATCATTTAAAATGAGTTTACCAAATATGTTCAGCTAGTAAGTGGGGCTTAAACCAAGGTCTTCTGAGTCCAAAGCTCTTTTCACCATACCATCTGCTTCAAAAAAAGCGTTCTGAATGTTTAGTACTTCTGATTTAGGGGCTCAGATAAAAGTTTGGATTTATGGCCAGTTTGGATTTTAGGACACCAAGAAGGAAACATGCTTCCTTTCTCTCCTCTTAGCAGATGAAAGGACAACCTGACTGGAATATAAAAACCTGGAAAAGTAAATTCGTTGACTTTGAAAGCACAAATGTTCCTTTTTAAAATAATGGACTTCATCATTTTATAGCTTGAGAAATTGTGGACCAATGAAGTTCAGTGACTGGGCTATGGTCATACGGTTAAGTAGGTTGGAGTCAAATATTGGAAGGATTTTTGTTTTAAAAAAGGAGAAAAGCAATGCCTCCTGAGCCCACGTGCAATTGCTGTGCCTCCTCCCTGTTCATAATCAAACTTATCCTTTTGCTAATGAACTTTCTTTCCAGAGAAACTTTGGAGATCTTCCATTTGTGAGTTCACCCAGTACATGATTCATTTGATGATAGCAATGATGATGATGATGACGAAGATGATGATGATGATGATGATGATGATGATGATGATGGGAAAGATGGTCAAGACCATGTTGTTGAGAATGATGATAGTGCCTGATAAATGCTTTAGGAGCAACACAAGAATTCTAAGCACATGCTTTTCCACAAGAATATCTGAGATCGTATAGTTTTTTTCAGGGTCAGTAACTGTCGCCTAAATGAATTTCAATAATGAGGTCCCAATTTTATTTTTATTTTCTTATATTTTTTATAGGAAATGTGGTAGAGAGAGTCTAGACTCTTGGTGTTAAAACTCATCGGTTCAAAACAACTACCCAATGATTTGTAATCTTTCATTACATCTAAGAGGCAGGAGTCAAATGAACTTTTTGTTCCTCTAAAGTCTGACATTATCATCTACTCCATATTTTCCCCCAAAGTCTACAAATTATACAAAAATCCCATATTTGAATTATGAGTACAAATATCAATACTTATTTTAGACTTCCTCAACACCTCTTAATTCCAGTACCTTCCAATTATTACCAATTTATACTGTGTATAACTTGTTTCTCACCCATTTGATTGTAAGTCACCTTGTGGGTAGGGAATGTTTTGCCTCTTTGTATCCACAACACTTAGCACAGTGGTACATAGTAGGGAAATAAATGGTTATTGATTTGTAGATTGGTTGATTGGTTAGTAGCTAATTTTGTAAGTTTTCATGAACAAAACAAAATTCATCACTCAGTGACCAAATTTCTGATGATGACTATCTCTAAATATATACTAATCTGGATAAAAGATAAATGATCTCACCAGTTTCATAATCAAAGCCTGTCAAGTCCTGGAGGATTTGCTATAGTTTGTGTTCTTCTACAATAGCCTCAAAGAGACAGGAAAGTGCAGTGGAAAGCAATTAATTTGAAATCTCAGGGTCTGTGCTGAATTCTACTTTTGTCACTATGTCTCACTTTATGTCCTGGGACCTCATTGTCTTTGAAATCCCTTCCTTCTCTAGATTAATGACCCTATGATTACTTCTGTATTATTAGGAGGCAATGGAAGAGGACTTTGATGGACAGACATCAATTAACAAGAGCTAAAATTTATATAAAACTGTAATATTTTCAAACCTCTTTCCATATGTTACCTCAATTGATCTTCACGATAATTCTGGGGGAAAGGTGCTGTTATTATCCCTGTGTTACAGATGAAAAAACTGAATCAGAGGAAAGTTAAGTGACTTCCTCAAGGTCACATGGCTAGTAAGTGTCTGACGCATAATTTGAACTCAGTTTCTCCATGTCTAACATTTTATCCATTGAACACTGATTAACAAAATCATGTACTTCTATCAAGGAAAGAAAATTTTCAATAGCCAAATTATGAATATAGTCAATTCTTATTAATACTAGGGCTATAAAATTAATAGATGTTCCCATAACTGATTCAGTCATTTTGTCCAACTTCACAGTTAATACCCATTATGGTGGAATCAGGTCCATTACAATTTTTTACTTTGAATATTAGCCTTGCCAAATAATTTAATGATTGTGTTGGGGTCCTTCATGAAAAGATGAGACCTTAGATGATAGAAATTAAGAATCAGCTTCAGAAGATAATTTAACGTATCTGTCGCTGTAAGAAAATTAAGCTATAACTAGATCACAACATGAATTAAAGAATTCACAAAACCCTGGTGTTCAACAACAGGAAAAAAATCAATTTGAAATACTATTTCTTATCACAGACTAATCTTTGAGCTTATACATTCAAAGGCAAGAAGTCAGTATCTGAGATTTGCAAATGGTATTTCAAGTCAAAAGATCTCTGGACACTGATTCCTAAAAAAATGCTCTTGTGGGTTAGATGATTCTAACCTATTGCTAAGAAGGGGAATCGTAAGCATTGTATTTTTTGCCCTACTTATTTTTTGCCTTTAGTAAGGCAGCAGCAGTAGGAAGGGAAATAAAAGACTTCTGTTGATAACACTAAAAAAGTGTCCATACCGACTGCCAGAAGATACATTTATCTTTTAAAAGCTTCCTTGACTTTTCTGCTTTTTTTCTTTCATCTTCCACGTACTTTTGGGAAAATATTTACTATAAGATGAATTATAGATATGTGCTCTTAGTTTGGGGAAAGGTGATTGGTAATAAAGAATTTTTCTGTGAAAATTTTCAACTCTCTTTATGACTAGTATTCAAATAGAATAGATCTTGCCACATATTTTTAACAGAACCTAAAATAGAATCTGTACCTAACAGTCTAACCTGCTGGGCATGGATCATAGAGCTCTTTTTTTCCCCTTCAAATTATATTGCTCAAAAATATGGAAACGTTTAAGTTGTGTGGCCTCTAACATATTGATTGAACAAATGAGTGACATTCTGAGCTGGGTTTTTAAGGAAACACTTCACCTCCATGTTTGTGGGAAGTCTAATTTAAGAACTAAGTCAATAATAGAGCCCTGCCCAGTTGAATCTACAACTGAGGAAATATGTGAGTTCCTAACCCATCAAAGCCAGCATATGTGTCAAAATCAATTTATTTAAAATGTGGTGGAAAACTCTAGTGATTCTCAGATTAGCATGAAACATCTTGTCAAGGTAAAGATACAATTGAGAAAGAATTATAAAAGCAGACCATGAGAAGAAAAGTAATTAGGATTACCTTCCTTCCTTAAATGAGCAGCTACTAGAACTATCCTTTGAACAAAACTTTACAGGGCAGGTATTAAAGTAATCTTCACAGTCCTGAACTGGAAGTAGAGAAAAATAACAGTATTGAGACAATCTAATGGATACCTTTAGATCTCCAGAGCATAGGAAATCCTCCAGAGATACAATCTTGTTTATGGTCAGCAAATCTTTTATTGGAAGAAATAAGAAAAAAAAAGGAAGGGGGGGGGGTCAAAGTATTCAAGTTCATTAGAGCAAAGATTGGCCTGAAGGATCCCTAATTTCTTAGGACTACCAAATGGATTGAATGGAAACCTAAGTCCTTTTTCAATTGTGGGACTAGAATAATAGATTGTATGGCAAGTATCTTGGAGACAGTAGAAAGGGCTGCTAGCTTTTTTTATGCTTAGTTGACTGATTAACATCTGCCTGATTGAACCCTTATAAACTTGGAACGAATTCAAATTTTATTGAGTAGCCTCAGTGAAAGGTCTCTAAAACACATGTATGCCAGTCTCTCAATTTGGAAAGCCATTGGCCCTTACTACTGTTAACCTGAGGAAAGAGTGGCAATAAAATTGGCTCAGTAAAAGACAATTTACTGTAAAGACCACCAGGAGAGCCAACTTGAGCTCATAAAAAAGAAAGAAAGGAAGAAATTGTGAAAGCATCAGTAGCCTAAAACTCAAAAGGGTAGAAACGGTTTCTCTGTATGGGCTGACTTGATTTCTCAAATAGTGGGGGAGGGAAAATGTCAAATCAATGAGCCATCCTTCCACCAAGTTCCCTACCACCCCATTCACAAAATGACAGACTCAGGAGGCACAAATAAACCTAATTCTATTACGAATTTTAAGTAAAACTAGCTCTTGATGAAGATTTATTGGCACATTATTATTATTTTATTATTGTCTTTCAAACATCAGACCTAGGATTTGTATAAAATAATAATTTGTTTTTTTCTTTCTCATGGTTCCTCCCATTTTTTTCTAATTCTACTATACAATTTGGCTAATATGAAAACATGTTTAATAAGAATGTATATTTAGAGCCTATATCAGATTGCATGCTGCCTTGGAGAGGGGGGAGGAAAGGGAGATAGGCAGAGGAAATTTAAAACTTATGGAAGTGAATGTTAAAAATTAAAAATAAATATATTAATTCACTTTTTAAATAGCAATTTGTTCCACGTGGCCCTCATTTGCGTATGTCACATTTAACTTTTGAAGATGTTTAAGGAAAGTGCAGAGTATAACAGATTTTTCCCTTTAGCCAGGTTGCAGACAAGGTAAAGGGAGGATTATCTTCCTTCCTTGCTAAAAACAGAAAAAAATTAAATAGAGGGCAAAATGTGAATAATCTCCTGAATGAAGGGGAAATGTCATCTACATGATGTAAATATAACTCATGTTTTGTGAGAATTTCTGAGCACCCTCATTTTGTTCTATGAATAGTTTTGGAAGTCAAAAGAATATTAAATTGATTTCTTTGTATTGAGAAAGGTGCATTAACTAGATGAAGACTGTGGAGAGATGCTCCTATGATCTCTAGTTTCTGTTTTTTCTATTTTTTTCTCATTTCATGTTTTTACTCCTAGACACCAAGGAATTCAGCAGTGAGGTCTCTTCTATATTTTAATTAAGCTATCTCTATCTAGTCTCATGTATATAACAGAAAAGAAGCAAATGCACCATGAGTCTACCCTTTCTTCATTCTCCCTTGTTTCTCTCATATAAATGCAATCTATCGGTGAGCATTTATTACATGACAGGCATGTACCAGGCTAGGTGCTAGAGATATAAAGACAGAGGAGACCATCCCTAGTCTCAAAAACCTTTTTATATACTAATCTCTCACATTAACATACCTACACCCACACTCATTCCCATAAACATAGATTATCGATTCTATCCTCTCTCCTAAGGGAGGAAGGAAATTGACCCAAAAGATATCTGAAATATACTCTGCTCAAGTCTTCTGTTATTTAGTGATGGGATCACGAGGAAAGCCTAAGGTTTTGAAGGTCTTATCAATAGAGGACAACTTCCTACAAAGCTGGAAAGACTTGAAATCTAGACCTGGTGATTTTTTTTAAATTCCCTGCACTTGAAAGTTTATTCAGACTTCTTATTTTCTTCATTAATTGATTTTTTATTGCTTTATAAAATTAGTTAATTTCTAAAATTAATGTTTGATAAAACAACTTTTTTAATAGTAAGCCTACTTATAAATGAATGCACTTCTAGAATTTCATCTATGCTGTAGGCAAGATGGCAAAAGAGTCTCTCAAAAATTAAAAATAGGGAGTAGTCATTATTTTTAGCCTGGGTTAGAATGGGACCAATACTTAGTTGCATTGATGCTGGAGAAAAATCTAGTACAGTAAAAGTTAAACTGAGAGAATAAAAGAGAAAATATTCACTGGGAGCTTGTAAATGAAATTGAAAAAAAGGAAAGCAAATGTTAAGTTATTCAATAAATTCGTAAAAAGTGTCACTATGGAAACCCTTATTCATCTGTGTTCCCCTAAGTACCTAACAAAGGGAACTTTGTTCCCACACTTTCACCTTCAGAATAATCTCAGTTGTTTCCCAACCAGCTTTGGTGAGGGGGAGGGAGAAGTGGTGTTCTAAAGTCATTCAACTTTAAACTTGTTACTCCATCATTTTGTGACCCTTCTGCTAAGCTCTTTAATTTTCAGAGTTCAAGGCTTTGCTTTGAAATAATTTTTAAATTATGTACAAGAGATTAAAGAATTTTATCCCATTTCCAAAATTGATTGTGATACTTGAAGTAATTTTGATACTATAATAATTGCATTTCCTATTGGAGGAAACAGACTCTTTTCCCTCTAGATAGCTGACTTTAACTGTTATTATTTATTACTTATAAAGAAGTTTTTGTGGGAATATACGACATAGAAGAGAAATAATTTATGCCTTTTAGCCTAACAACATATAGTATAATTCAGACATGAAGCTTTACATGTTGACATTCTTAACTTTCTGAAGACTAATGTTTACCTACAGTTATTTTACTCATTATTTTAGGGGAAGATTTCCTTGACTAAAAAGATCTTTCAACAAACCAACCAAGTCTGTGTTTTAGTGGGAAAAATTCTGGGTGCTCCAAATATGGCCACTGTACTCAAAAAGACTTTTGGAAGGAAAAAAAAAAGGATCAAGTAGATGGCAGTTTTCAGAATTTCTGGTCATTCCAAATTCTTGTAGGGAATAAGATGTTAACAAATGACGAACCAAAAAAACAAAAACCACTGGTTATATGGGTTGCATGCTATAATAGCCTAATTTCTGACTCTTTACTAACTTGTATTTCTAGTGGCTTTGGTCACCATCTCCTGAAGACTATGAACTTTGGGTAGCAAGGGAATCACAGGATGGATGTAGTGGAAATGAAATACCTTTCTAGAGGACTGTATTTCAGGTCATCAGAATAAGGGTAACTATTGAGGGAAATTAGTCTTCCCAGTAGAGTCCTTTCCAATATTATTGTACCATTCTCCCTTACTCTCCACCTCAACTAAGTCATAGTTCTGTATCTGTCTACTAGAACTCTGTGGCAAAAAAAAAAATGTCATTAAAGAAAACTCACAGGAATGTAAAGGAAAGGTAAGGTTTCCCTCGTAGCATTACTTGTTTTCACAGTACACAAATTATTTTGTTTTGAATCTAACCAGATATAAACAACTTTGGGCTTCTGAATCTTTATTGGACCAAATTATAGATCCCTAGTGATGTAGTATGATCTCTGAGCAGAAGCCTGGAGCTAAACTGACCTGATATATTTCAGACCTGGTGCCAGAGCAGGCTGGATCTGATTCCACAGTTATCATCACATCAGTACTTGCCCTTGAACCAATACACGTGTGGGCATAGTGGAGTAGCCAGCTTTGACTTTCAATTGAGATAAACAGCCTTGAACACTTCACATATGCATTAGTGATCACCAGAGCAAAGAAACTGAATCTTATGAAAACTACCTCCAAGTCTCTTGGCCTTACGCTTGGACTGTTCATACCCAGACACCCTGGTCCTTCTTCTATGCAACTACTGACTCTAGCATTACTCTGTTTCCCACGGTCTCCCCTCACCACCACCAATCACAGCATATTCACCTTCTTATTTCTTATTGATATTTCTTTGTAGAATTTGTAGGAGCTGTAGATCACTCTCTTTCTCCACTATTCTGACATGGGTTATTCTATGTGGACAAAACCTTCCCCTTTGATTTTGTGATTCAGAAGACTTACTGCCTGCATCACAGTCTTCTTTTACTGAGTGAGTGGGTAATGTTCACACTACAAACACAATAAAGAAGCCATTTGACTTGGAGTCAGGACTAATGGCATGACTGAAGAGACCAGGAAGGATATCTCTATGGCATGTGGGTCTGGCAGTATTATTTTTGGGGGCAAGTGTTGTCTAAATGAAAGAAAAAATAGATTTAAAACATATTACAAAATTCATGGGCCTATATAGGGTATAATGATTCATCAATGAAAATTTAGAATAATGTCCAGAGAAGAACTACTCACATATTTATTTATTTTCCCATCAGTGCATGTAAAGATTCTTCCTATGTCCAGGTGTGTGTGTGTGTGTGTGTGTGTGT
This sequence comes from Bettongia penicillata ogilbyi, assembly GCA_023548195.1. Classification (NCBI taxonomy): domain Eukaryota; kingdom Metazoa; phylum Chordata; class Mammalia; order Diprotodontia; family Potoroidae; genus Bettongia; species Bettongia penicillata. Next base: position 139,652 of record JAJHZJ010000141.1, read on the forward strand.
GTGTGTGTGTGTGTGTGTGTGTATGACTTCCAGATGGACTGAAAGGGCTAAAGTCCGTCTTTTTAGGGTGAAAGAGACTATGATGGACTGTTGTTGGGTTTCTCTCAATCACGGGGCAGGATCCAAGTTGTAGAATCTGGATCTCACAATTGATGTTACTATCAGGAGTAGAAGCCTAGTGCAATAACTGCTCCACCCTTTCCCCCACAGCCTCCATGGGAATCCCTGTGAGGGTTATATGTGTGTGGACTTAATGCAATTGGAGAACTCTCCACAGTGCCAGGAAAGATGATGGAACTCAATGTAGACCCTGGAGTAGCAAGGGTTATATATGTGTGTGTCCAGATCTGTTTCAGAATGGCAGGAGATAAGAGGGGCTGTTATGTGGTTTTGTGTCCATCTAGTCAGTTAGGTAGCATACTGAACAGAGACCTAGGTTTTGAGTTAGGAAGACATGAACTGAAATCCAACATCAGGCACTAATTGTATAAACCCAGGTAAATCATTCAACCTCTGCTTGCCTCAGTTTCCTTTGCTGTTCCCTTGTCTTGCAGGGTTGTTGTAAGGATTAATTAATATAATATTTATAAAACACTTAGCAGAATAAGGTATATAAATAATCATTTCCATCCTTCCTCCCACCTCAGTGGACAAGACTATCAACAGTTATGTGCCCTCAGGGTAGAGCCAAGATGGCAGAGTAGAAAGACTCATGTATGCTAGCTCCAAACCCACAGCCCATATATTTCCTGCAAGAAGAACTCCCCACAAATTCTGGAGCACTGCAAGGTGCGTAGAAACACAGTGGAAAAGATTTCCGTTCCTGAGAGACCTGGAGAGCCGTCCCCGGGGGTCGTCGTGCCCGGGAAAGCAGAGTCCACCCCTATGTTGCCCTGGCCGCAAGGCCCCAGAGTAGCAGATCCGAGCAGGCTTCAGGGATGGAATCTCCGGTGGCCGGGAAGGTACCTCTGCCCACAGGCGCCACAGGTCAGTGAGAGAGACTTCTGTGCTGTGCGAGAGGGGAGCAGAGTGTCTCCGTGACTCGGGCCCCCTCGGGAGGAAGCGGCAGAGGGAGCAGCAGAGGCAGCATCAGCGGCAGCCCAGAACTCCCGGAGCAGCAGGCAGAAGTTCAGGGCCATTACTGAAGGTCTCTGAATAAAACCACTAAGGGAACTGAGCCTGGGAGACGGCCCTGCCCCCACCTGCTCCATTACTCAAGGTCTCTGCATAAAGCCCCTGAGGGAACTGAGACCCCTGCGGAGACCCTGCCCCCACCCCACCACCAGAACTTAAGCTCACATTGAATAGCAGCCGCACCTGAAAGCCCATTTGAATCTCAGACCCTAAGCACTAGCTGGGCAGATCTAGGCAGCTGTGGAGAGGAATCTCAGAATTAAAGTAACTGGCTGGGAAAATACCCAGAAAAGGGAAGAAAAATAAGACTATAGAGAGCTACTTTGATGGGGTACAGATGTTCCCGTCTTTCAATTCTGATGGCGAGGAACTATTCTTACCGTCAGGGAAAGACGTGGAGGGCGGGGCCTTGGTACCCCAGACATCCCAGGGGGATGTCTGGTGGGCTCAGGCCATGGAAGAGCTCAAAAAGGATTTTGAAAAACAAGTTAGACAGGTGGAGGAAAAACTGGGAAGAGAAATGAGAGAGATGCAAGAAAAGTATGAAAAACGGGTCAATACCTTGGTAAAGGAGACCCCAAAAAATGCTGAAGAAAATAACACCTTGAAAAATAGCCTCACTCAATTGGCAAAAGAGGTTCAAAAAGCCAATGAGGAGAAGAATGCTTTCAAAAGCAGAATTAGCCAAATGGAAAAAGAGGTTCAAAAGCTCACTGAAGAGAAGAGTTCTCTCAAAATTAGAATGGAACAGATGGAGTCTAATGACTTTCTGAGAAACCAAGAAATCACAAAACAAAATCAAAAGAATGAAAAAATGGAAGAGAATGTGAAATATCTCATTGGAGAAACAACTAACCTGGAAAATAGATCCAGGAGAGACAATTTAAAAATCATGGGACTACCTGAAACTCATGATCAAAAGAAGAGCCTAGACATCATCTTCCATGAAATTATCGAGGAAAACTGCCCTGATATTCTACAACCAGAGGGCAAAATAAGTATTGAAAGAATCCATCGATCACCGCCTGAAAGAGATCCAAAAATAGAAACTCCTAGGAACATTGTGGCCAAATTCCAGAACTCCCAGGTCAAGGAGAAAATCTTGCAAGCAGCTAGAAAGAAACAATTCCAGTATTGTGGAAATACAATCAGGATAACTCAAGATCTACCAGCTTCTACATTAAGGGATTGAAGGGCGTGGAATAGGATATTCTAGAAGTCAAAGGAACTAGGACTCAAACCAAGAATCACCTACCCAGCAAAACTGAGTATAATACTTCAAGGGAAAATATGGTCTTTCAATGATACAGAGGACTTTCAAGCATTCTTGATGAAAAGACCAGAGCTAAAAAGAAAATGTGACTTTCAAACACAAGAATGAGAAGAAGCATGGAAAAGTAAACAGCAAAGAGAAGGCATAAAGGACTTACCAAAAGTGAACTGTTTACATTCCTACATGGAAAGACAATATTTATAACTCTTAAAACTTTTCAGTATCTGGGTAGTTGGTGGGACCACACACACACATACACCACACATGTACATGCGCGCACACACGAATACATTCACACATGTACACGTGTGCATGCACACACACATACACACCTGCACACACATACAGAGACAGAGAGTACAGAGTGAATTGAGTAGGATGGGACCATATCTTAAAAGAAATTAAGGTAAATGGTGAGAGAGAAAGGTAGTGGGAGGTAAGAGGGTGAAATGGAATGGGGTAAATTATATGTCATTCAAGAGGCAAGCAGGAGACTTTTTAGTGGAGGGAAAAAGAGGAGAGCTGAGAAAAAAACAAGAAGTTTACCCTCATCACATTCGACTAAAGGAAGGAATAAAATGCACACTCATTTGGGTATGAAAACCTATCTTATAATACAGGAAAGTGGGGGAGAAGGAGATAAGCAAGGGGAGGGGGATGATGGTAGGCAGGGCATTGGGAGGGGGGAGCAATTTGAAGTCAACACTCTTGGGGAGGGACAGGATCAAAAGACAGAGTAGAAACAATGGGGGGCAGGATAGGATGGAGGGAAATACAGTTAGTCTTACGCAACACGACTATTATGGAAGTCATTTGCAAAACTACACAGATATGGCCTATACTGAATTGCCTGCCTTCCCAAAGGGAATGGGTGGGGAGGGAGGGATGAGGAGAATTTGGAACTCAAAGTTTTAGGAACAACTGTTTAGTATTGTTGTTGCTACTAGGAAATAAGAAATACAGTTAATGGGGAATAGAAAGTCATCTGGCCCTACAGGACAAAAGAGAAGATGGGGACAAGAGAAGGGAGGCATGATAGAAGAGAGGGCAGAATGGTGATAGGGAAAATTAGATTGCTTGGTGTATTGGGGTGGGGGGAGGGGATAAAAGGGGAGAAAATTTGGAACCCAAAATTTTGTCTGAATGAATGTAAAAAGTTAAATAAATAAATAAATTAAAAAAAAAAAACAGTTATGTGCCCTTTTTCCTTCTTTTTTCCATCTTAGTGAGCCAGATACAACTGGAGAGCTCCCCTCAGGGTCCATTAAAGGTAGTGGAAGTCAGTTGAAGATCATGGAGACAGCTAATATAGCCCTTATCTAGGGTCCAAACCAAAGTCCCCAAACCAAAATAGCGAGGGTCTCCCTCTTTCAGACATTTGATAGTTACCAGCTGTCAAGTTAAGGTTGAACACAGTTAACTATATATTTTTTTCCAAACAAGATTGAAGTTCATTTTTTCAAGTATATGTAAGTCATGAAAATCTCCACTGAAAATATGCTATTTACATAGAGTATCACAAGATTAAAAAAAATCACAATATTTGTATTTTAGTATGTGTCCCAAAATAAACTACAATTGTAGGATACAATTAATTCTCTGCCACTAAGCATCAAGTTAAAAAAAAAAAAAGAGCCAAGTGTTCAAAGTTTCCATTAATTTAGAAACGTTACCCAGAGATGTAACTAAAGTGGAGGTAAACTTTGGCAGTGTTATTTCCCAACAGTCAAACTTCAAATGCTTATATACATGGTTATCCATTTGTAGGTAAAGAAGCATGTCTTTCAACACATGTGTCAGTCTGGTAATTTTATTCAAAGTCTCTGTCTATTTCTTTACCTCCAGAATCAGAATCATCAAATCCTGGGTTGTTTCATGGTTCAAAGTTTTATACAGACTGGCCTATCTTTTTTTTTTATCATATGTGCCATATATTGCATATAGCCTGCTGGTTCTGCCAGTTCCTTATTTTCTTCATTTAGATGGACAATTCCATTGTCCTCCTGTTCAATTTCTTTGTGTAGTTTCTCATTTTCTTGTAATACTTAAGGTCTCTATTTTTCTGCTGCTTCTTTCCAGTACTAAGAAGAGTTTTCTCTAATCATGAGATCAAAAGCTTCTTGAGAGACTCTTCCAAGGTTTTCATTATCACTCTGCTCTGGGTCTATGGCAACATCAGTGTTAAAAAACTTGGGTGTTACTTGGTCATTCCAAAGCTTCCTTTTCCTTGATAGAAGTTGACTCATTTCCTCTGCCAATTGGAGAGCAAGCTGCAGATGGCTGAATCATCTCTAGTGTGCGTCGTGGTATAAGGCTGCCATCTGTATTGTCCAAGGAATAATTCTTTATAGTCTTTTTGGACAATTCCTTTGTCTGTTTCATTCTGGAATTCATCAAAAATGGAGAGTGGTGCCTGGTGCTGGTGCTGTACCGTCCCAAGGAGAGACCAGAACTGAACCAAGGCAGCTTAGCTCAAGAGGCTAAGTATCTAAACACTGATTAGAATGCTACAGATCCACCCCTAGAGCACAGTTAATTAATAATGGCTTTTGGTGGAGATGTCCTTGTCTCAGTTTGAGCAAGTCTCAAAGTGAGTTCATGTCAGATTTACTGGGACTGAGACTCTTGACTGGCTCTAAGGGTGGTAGTTTTAGGTGGTTTTCAGTATTATTAGTACAGACATGAAAACATAGCTTGTGTATTTATAGTGAATAAAAGAAAAAAAGAATTAAACTATTTGATGTTATACAAACCAAAACAGTGGGTTAATTTATTGCCAATTTTCCTTGTCTTTTATAAACCCTGTGATTATTATATTGTGTAGACAGAGAAAAAAACACATTCACTTTCTGATTCAGTATATTTTTCAATATATGAACTATTTATTTAAGATGACAACTTAAAACTAACATAGTATTCTATTTTTAAAGGACTTGTCTTTCTGTAATGTTCAAGGTCTCATAAACACATATGTAATGAGCTAATATTCATTGAAGAATCCTAAGAATCCAAAGAAATAATCTCATCTATCATTAAAGAACAGTTATAATTCTTTTGAAAATGTGTTGCTGCAGAAAACATTAGAGAGAAGCATACAGTAAGAATTTCTAAAAATTCACAATTAAGACTCCAGTTGGATGCTAAAATTAATAGGAAGATGATCCATCTCCTCTGCTACTGTCTTTGTGCATATAGGGAGGGGAAGAGCTATTGATGAGTGGGTTAAAAATTCCAAAATTTTTCTGTTGGGCTTGTAATTAATAAATAATAGTGAGAATGTCAATGTTACTGCTTTTTAGAATAATTGTCCCTCTAAATATTTAATGGAAATTTTATTTAAGATACATTTGCAGTGATAGCTATAATTTTTACTTTACCTACATTTCAGTGTACCACCTTTCCCACTACCACTACTAGTCATCCAGATCACAAAGAATAAGAGGGGAAAATATAGTTTAGTAAAACTAGCCACCATGTTAAAAATGTCATATATTATGTGGGTTGTTCTACATAGTCTTCCAAAACTTTGGAAAGAGGAAGAGATTTTTTTTTTGGAGATTAACTTGGTATTTAAAATATTTCAGCATTAAAATTCAGTAGTTTTGTTGCCATTATCTTTCTTTTTAGACTGTTTTAATTACTATGTATGTAATTATCCTGGTTTTGCTTTATGGAAGTTTTAAAGCATGGGAAAAAATAATATACCACTTTACTTGATACAAAACAAAATCAAATTGCTAGATATTTTCATTTTTAAAAATGAGATGTATGAAATAAAGTGAATTCTTCATTTCTGGGGGAAGTGGAAGGTATTCTCTAACTTCACACACCAGAAACATAAAGCAATTTATATGCATTATAGGAAGATAAATCACTTCTGTGAATTTTGTGGTCTATTATTATATTGTAAGGAGTTAACATGAAGAATTCAGAAAAAAGTTGAGAGGACTTGAACAATTTAATGGGGAATGCAGGAAGAAGAACCAAGGTAATCATGTTCAGAATGATTACAAAGGAAAGAGAAACAATACTGAAGGACATTATGATTCTAACCAACCCAGTGACCAATGACTTCAGAGGATTGATGGTTCAGTATTTCCCCCTCTTAGCAGGTGTATGCATAGATGTACATAAGGGCATAGAAGGACAATGAGGTATACATTTCCAGAAATTACCAATGTGGTTACTTGTTTTGCTTGATTATCTTGTACTTATTAGAAAAATGTTTATTGGTATTGAAGTTGGTAGAGATTTATTGGGAGGTAACAATGATAAATGTGCAAAAAAACCAACATAATTAAAATGACCAAAATGAAAAAAAAAAACTTATCTTTTCCAGCTAGCCAGTGTTGCAGTTGTTTCATCCCATAAACCAATTGTATGCTAACAGCAGATAAGTGGAGTAAATATGTGGAAATGTGCTCAATGACAATTGAACACGGAACACTGTGAATTTTTCCCAAAGTACCACAATTATAGAAACACCTGTGCTGAATAAATTTGTGCTGACCCACTGTGAAAATATTTTGTGCTCAATAGGCCTTAAAATTTCTCATTTCTCACCTGTTGGGGTGGTGTTCAAATTGTGATGTGCTATGCTTTGCTTTCCAGCAATGAAGCGAGAGGCCATTTAAGGTTCATTGAAAATATCTTATGTTATTCATCTCATAGTATTCTACTTCATTGAAACTTTTGTAATTTTGTTTTTAATTTTGTTATTTGAAACAAGGAGTGAATTTTGGTTTTTTGTACTTAGTCAAAAAATATTCATACTCAGATTTTCAAATCAATCTGCAATCTAATTATTTATGTGATTTCTTCCAATAATACAAATCACCATACCTGACCTATCTTGTGTGATTGCTAATGTGTTTGCCACCTAGAGAGCCCACTCAGTGTGAGAAAGACCTTCTTTTCATTCACTTGATTAAAAAAAAAGAGTAACAGTGGAATATTCTAATTATCTAACTGTCATTCCTTGATCTAGACCCTTGACCAAATCATCTCTGACCCTATTATATATTGCCTCAAGGGTGTATTATAATTATTTTTTCTTTAAAGTTTTCATTAATATGGTATAGTGTTTTTATATCCATCATGCTTCTCTCTGTTTATGATATTCATTTGTAACATTTCAGAAATTATTGATTTCCACCTATCATAATCGAAAAGAAAGAGTGGCATAATGACGGTTTGAAAAAAAAAATGTTTCCATGAATGTTTGGGGTCATTAAAATGTGCAGTTTTGTAAAAGCATTTGAACCCAGTATCATCCTCCTATTCAGGTCCAGAACCAACTCCTGACCAAGTTTTTGTACTTACTACCTATCATACACATGCATATATATATATGTGTGTGTGTGTGCATGTGTGTACATATATAGGTATATGTACACATATATGTGTGCACACATACATGCATGCATATGCATGTATGTGCACATATGTAGGGGTGTGTAAGTTCTCTAGATTTATCCAAATGCATATTGCAATCTGGGTAAGAGACATTTTTTCATCCACTTGAAATTTACTTGGTTGATTTTTAAACTAGACAATTTTTAACAACTACTTCTCTCTAAGGAATTTTGGTTCATGTGAACAACAAGACACAAGATATTTTACCAAGCACTCATAACTCCTCATAGCTCTCCAAAATAAAAATTAACATGCAAGATACAAAGCAATTTCAACTACCTCCATGGCCAAGCACTCCCAAAACCCTAATGAAATATCAGATGGACTAGCAATAGACAATGTTATTGTCCAACTCTTTATATTCCCTCAATGCTGCAGAAAACCAAAAGGGAGGAGTTTATTCTGTCTGGCATGACTGTATAGCAATACTGTGTTGTAAAAAAACTCAGGCAGAAACCTGAGGAACGCATTATACTGGAGCAAGATGTGTATGGCTCTGTAGCAATCCATTAAGGCTAAAGGAAAGATCCAGTATCCAACTGGGGCCAATTCTGTTCCCCCAGAAGTTACTCTGGGCAGAGAACTAGGCTGATGAAAAAAAGAATTGCCTAACATAAAGGTGAAGGCTTTTGATATCTGCTCCTCATAGAAAGTACTATTAAATGGGAAGAATTCTGATTATGAGTGGTAGGGGAACATAAGGAAAAAAGACTGAAATCACCATAAATCTCAGGAGGAAGGAAATTTGATTAATGGCTTTCAGTATAACATATATCAGCAGAGAAGATATTAATTACAGAAGGAAATATGACATCCAAATAAAGCAAAAAGTTCAGATTTCTATGAATAATTGCTGGAAAACAGAAAAATGAGTCAACACTCAATGAGACAGAGGTCCCTGTGGATTCTCAAGAGAGCATGGGACCATAGCAGAATGTTCAACGGTTTAATAGAGAAATAAGAATTGTGACAGCAGAATTTAAAGCCTACACAGTAGAAGTAATGGGCAAAATAGAAAAAAAACCCACAAATCTATGGTGATGAATCTCACAGAAGCAATAAAGAGAGTAACTCTATTGGAAAACAAATACATGGAAGTAAAGGACAATCTGTTAGAAGAGAAGCAAAAGATGATGACAGCAAAATGAAGCAAGATCTCCAATGAAATCCAAGAGGTAATAATGGGGAAACCACATTTCAAGTAACTACAAAATGGAAAGTTTATGGGGATCAATATAATGAACACAAACAAGATATATAGATTTAGTTACATAGTACTCCTTAAAGAAATAAAGAATGATTTAAAAAGCTGGAGGAATATTCAGTGCACATAGCTAAGATTCAAAAAAAGAAGCAAAATAAATGTCCATCATTTGGGGAATGATTAAACTACTTATGACATGTAAATGTAAAGTAATGTTACTGTGATATGTGATCTATGTGGTAAATACAGAGAAGTGTGGAAAGATCTACATGAAATGATTCAAAGTATGCAGATCATACATGTGTGTACATATGTGTATACATATATAAACACACACATATATATATATACTTCTCTATATACATATCATTGTCATTCACCTAGAATTACTCTTAAAGTTGGAATTTGTGCAAACATTCATCTCCTTATTTATGTCTCCCTCAATGTTTATAATTCTAGTGTTATTGAACTGGGTCATTTCTGTTGTTATATCTTTTAAAAAAAATATTGATTGATTTTGATCTATAGATTACTTCTTGTATTAGTACATCTGGAGCTGTGACATTAGTGTGCAAACACTGTTGTGCCACTGTCCTTGGTAGTGGAAATTTGTCATAGTACTTTTTACAGATTATTTTTCTTTAAAAATATCTATAACACTAGATTTTTTTTCCTGTATGCTGATGGACAGTACAAGATTCCCTTTGCATATGGTTTACTCTCAAATAACAATTCCAGTTATTTACAATGTTCTTTTTTTTATTGTCATCTATGTGCCAATCATTGTATAAGAAAAAGGTAAGTGAGCATCATTCATGCTTTCATTTAATAAGCATTTAATAAATATCTACCATGTGTGAGGCCATTTGTTTTATTCTCTCAATAGATAGACAGAAATGAACCAATCCCTTCTCATAAAAAGCATCCATCAAAGGAAATAACAGGTACACATATAAAATAACACAATATCCACACAATTAAAGAATGAATAAAGCAGATTTTGTCAACACAACAGCAAACATCTGGATGAAAACTGAAAAATGCAATCCATCATCTGGAGACATTATGTACAACAAGAAGATGCCAGACATCTGGATATTAAGTGTCTAGATGATGGACTTAATTTTTTAGTTTTCATCCAGATGTTTAGCACCATGTTGCTCTGGGTTGCACTAGAAATATAATACTCTAGTACTCGTAATTGAACTTTAAGAAAATACATTTATCAGATTTAAAAGTAATTAAGTGGATGTAATATAGATAAAAACTGCACAGGTGTAGGGGAGTGTGGAAGACATAAATCTTAATTTATCAGGTAGGTAGGTAAATACACCAAAGGCAGCTATACTATGTAATCTATACTGTACTTTTGCATCCCATCCTAATTCAACTTTAACCTCTAATTACTACCAGATCCATTCACATAATGGGTCTTATTTATTTCCTCAAATAAGAGTACCATACCTTTGTTGACAGAAAGAAAAGAAAAGTGGTGTGGGGGGGTTTGACATTCATCATGAGGAATTTGAAAATTTAAACTCAATGGCATATTATAAGCAATGTTAAGATGTGCAATGAATCTATTGGTGTCAGCGATAGTAACTTTCTGCAATTATCTTGTGAGTTGGCTCCTAATGTTTTTGTGATCAGTTGTCCCAAATTATGTATATTTATATTAACCAAAGCTTTAGTGACAGTTAACAAATATAGCATATGCTAAGCTATCCCAAAGTCTTGTTCTCCTGAACAGCCTCTGAGTTACTACGAGCATAAATCAATGGGAGTCTCATATAGGCTATAACTTAGATACACTTTATTACTATAGACACATTTATTGGGATGGGATTTTTACAGTCTCATAATCCCCTAGAAGCTCACCCGTAAACGATTAACGAGAAAAGAATACGATTAATAATGAACATTCCCTGATACTTCTTTAAAGAAAGTTTTTTGGCTATTATAAGAATTGTGTTGGTTGAATGGGTTTAAAAGAACCAACTATTTGCCCTCCAACCCCTTAAAAGAGCTGAAAAACTAACCATCTCACTCTGTGGGTGCCATATAAGAATGCAAATTACTTTTATAATTTTATATAATGTGAGTAGTAATGTTGGTACTCTACCTTTGCAGAATACTGTAAAATACTGCTATGGGTTCAAGTTTTTATTAAAGATTACCATATAATTCGTGACTTCATGGTATCAATCTTTTCTTGTTTAACGCTTTAAAAAATAGTTTTTATATAGAGAATGACATCTTTCAATACATGTTACTTTCTTTGGACCATTTGGCTTAAATTATTTTTAAAGTATAAACTTTTAATTGGCATTATTTAGCAGTATGCTTTTAATATTGCTAAAATCAGTTAAGTGAATTATCACTGAGACATCACATGGTATTCCAACCTTAATAAAAATGACTTAATTAAGTTGTCAGGCTTTATCAACTGCTGAGTAAATAGATAAGCCATGTTTTGGTGGATTTTATACTTTAGTTTTCTTATGCTGTTCCTGGCTGACTAAATTACACTCATCTTTTTTGGATGCCACATTGATCTGTTACCCATCCTGTGATATTCTCTTCCCTTTTATAATGCATCTTTATGCTAGAAAAAGATCATATTTTTGGCTGAAAGCCTTTATTTTTTCCATAATATGCAAATGATATGGAATCCGTATTGATGCCTCTTTCCTCCCCATACTTTGTAAGGAAGAATTATTACTATAAGTACCCCTACATCTAGTCATTCAAAATCATAGAAAAAAAAAAGATAACATGTTAGAAAGTCTGTATTCTAAAATGTCTGTGCCATGTACAAAAGCATTACATAAAATGTTAATTATTATTATTTAATGTTAATTATTAAGCTAAATTAATTATGAAAATTGTTAATTATTAATTAATAATAATTAATAGTTATTACCCAGAGGTACTATATAAGTAAGGAGATCTGAAAATGAAGCACAGTTATCACTGAAATTGAGGCATGATATCAGGATAAATCTCAATGATGAAGATTTCAAGCTAGAAGAGGTTATCTAGTCCAGTTCCTCATTTTTCATATGAGGAAACTGAGGCCAGAGAGGTAAGTTGGCTTTTCTAATGTCCATATAACTATAGAAGTGGCTCTTGATTCCAGGTCCCAAGTCTTTTCACTACATTTATACTTAAAGTTAGTATATAATTTAGTTGGATAATATTACACTACATACTTGCCTTTTACTTACAAAACACTATTTGTACCTGACTATGTAGGAGTATTAGGAAGATGAACTTGAAAGAGGCGGAATGTGGCACTGAGATATTCTTATCTTATTGCAATTGATCTTTGATTCTTGTAGAATAGAAAGAAAAGTACTCACTGCTTCACAAAGACAATAATTAATACTATAGTACTTGATAAATTTCTAGTTATGAGGTTGGCAACTTCTTTTTTCCCACTTACTTCAACTAGACTTGCTTTTTTCTCCCCATCTCTATCTCCATTAGGCTATATTAATTTTAAATTCTATACAATCATTGCAGAATTAATACAAAAATCTATACCCTTTACAGAATTATGCCACTATACACAATTGCTTATTTCCTTTATATGAATGATCACTAATCCTTTCCTTGTGGTACTCTTACATATCCTTGTATATTCTCAAAAATCACAATATATAATTCTCTAAGAAGTTATCAGATAGAAAATATCTTTTAGTGTAAGAGGAACTCATCACAACATGTCAAATTGCATTATGGATTGGGTGATGGTAGACTGTCTAGTGGAAGTATAAATTTTCATACTTGTTCATTACACTTTTGCTGTAATTTGGAGATATGGTGAGAGTATAACATTGGAGCTACATCTGTAGTAGGAAGATGAGTTGTGATTGTGATGGTATCATCAATATTATTTTATGAACCTACAGTAGATCTTTTTTGATGTTGTAGAAAATCCACCAGAGCTATCTCCTATACTGCTGGTTCTTCTGATTAGAGCCTCGTAATGTGTTTGGTATATATTATGCATTTGGTAAGTGGTTTGGAAGTGGTCAACCCTTCTGACTGAGCTTTGCCTCATCACTTCATGGCTCTGTCCCATAATTTTCTGTGGTTATTTCCTTCCTTCTCGAAGAGGACCAAAATGACAGCACTATACCTCCAACTGTGGCTGAGTGGACCAATATGAACTCGAAACACTCTACCACAGGTCGGGCACAAGTAGTCCCTGTGAACATTTAGGGTGGAATCTTTAAATTTGTACATCTCCCATTTCTTTTGAGCTATTTCAATTCTGCTTTGCTCATAGAGCACAGCACCTTCTCTAATGAGGGCACACCATGCTGGGTGTTCCTGTGCCAGTGTCTCCCATGTCACACAATCAATTCCAAACTTCATTAAACAGCTTATTTGGTTATTTTCCCCATTAACTTGATTGGTTTAGTTTTGGACTGAATCAATGGCACATTTGTGGTGTTTAGATACAATCACAACATAACTGAAACATTCATTATTCTATTATGATTACATTTATATTATATTGCTCTCCATCCTGATTTATACTGCTCTACTTACAAACAATTTGTCATTAGTAGGGAAGGTATTTTTCCCATTAGCTATATTATATATTATTATTAGCCACTATCATTATATCATCATTATTATTCATATTTTAAGTTACACATTACTAACTGCTTCACATCTGTATACACTACCATGTCTTCTTTCACATTTATGCTTAGGAACTGAGCTGTATTATAAAGTCGCCTGTAGCTAGTTAGCTCAGTTGGTTAATGCTAATGAAGCAAAGGTCGCGGACTTTAACTCTCTATGGGGCAGTTATTTTGGCTCTGTTCCATGGCTGCAGACCCTGACCCTAACCTCAACTGGTAACCCTGCAGATGTGTGATCTTTGTCATTAAAAGGAGCAAGTGAAAGAGTGTAGGCACATCTGTGGAAATCCATCACAGGAGGAAAAAAAACCTAACATACTGCTCATGCCATACTAGTTTGGTTTGCTAATATCTCATGATTTTGGAAATTTAGAACTTAGGGAGCCTTCAGAAGTTACCTAACAAAATTCTCTCATTTCACAGATGAGGAAACTGAGGTCAATACTTACATAAAATCAGAGTAAATGAAACTGAATCCTATATTAAAAATGACTTCCCACTGTCCTCATCATTATTTAGCATGCTGAAAACTTACAAATCCTTCAGGATGCAAAGAACATGGTACTTTCTTCAGGAATCTGTTCATGATTCCATTCATTCAGAAGTAAATTATCCCTCTTTTATATCCTCACAGTGTTTAGACACATCCTTGTGAGCTATTTTTCATTAGTAATTCATATAAAGTAATTCCTTCTATTGTATTATAGACTTCATAAGATCAAGGACTATCTTGTGCCTATCTTTGTATCCCTCTCAGCCTAGCACAGTGCTTGCACATTGCAGGCATGTGAAAAAGTGATTTCTGTTAATATATAACAACTATCCATTATTTTCACTAAGCATGGAATCAGATACTTTTCCCTCCATTAATAAAAATTTCAGAAGTCACCCACTCCACCACTATGCTACCAACTGAATGAGGGAACAGTCTTCAATAGTCCCTGAAATCAAGCATGATTATCATCTAATTGATGATAAGATATCATCTAATTGAGAGGTAGTTATGGAGTAGTGAATAAAGAACTGATTCCTAAGCCAGGAAGACCTGGGTTCAAATTCTGCCACCAATACCAGTGCATAATATTGGACAAGTCATTTAACCTTTCCAGGTTCTTGGCAACTTCCCTAGATTATAATATCCATAGGGAGTATCATCATGCATTGGTACAGTTTCCTAATCTGGTAGTTCTCTACACCAATGAGATACAGGTCCAATATCTACCTCTTTTATCCTTTAATTATTGGAGTAGTATCATTCCAACTGGTTCATGGAATTTCAGGGATTACTGAGATCAATGCTACAATCAATTTTTTGTATTGACTAGATTGGGGAAAATGCAATAGAACATATGATAAGACTCCCAAACTAAAAGCTTTCTCAAGCTCTAATATATATCTTTCAATTTTGAAAAACTGTATTATAAAATCATATATTAAAATTGCCTTAGCACTCTGTACTGGCTTAGCAAAGAATATATTTTTCCATCTTCTAATCAAAGTCCAAGTACACAGAGAGAAAATCTGCTACAGATCCTTTAGCTTTCTCATATGAGTGCCTCACAATGGATAGAGGAGGAGCACACAGTCTGACATGCTATTTATCCAGCTATAAAATTATTGTAATTAGGGAAAGTGAGATATTTTTGTATTTAAAAAGAGCTTATTAGTTCTCTGAATAATATTTATAAACAAATATTTGCATTTAAAATATATAATTATATGAAGCATAACTGAAGAAACTACTTTTGGGGTTGTAAATTAAAGGATATTTATAGATGCCACCAAACTGATGGGAATTTGGATATTAAAAAGGTATCTTAAAATATGTTATATTGCGTCCCATAGGAGCTTGAGAGGTATTTAAGGTTGTGTGCAGATGTTCCCAGCTCAGTTTGTGTGAAGCGTGAAGAAATGATGACAGAAAAAAATTTCTAGCAGTAACACAAGTTAAGATATACAGAACCCAATACTATTTTGAAGCCCCCTCTCCACCAAAAAATGTTCAGTGCACAATACCAACAGCTCTATCGATGGAAATATTCCACTAGATTTTCATGTGGCAGTCCAATTACATGTTCAGAATTGTTCAAAATTCGTTATTTTGGAAGGTAATATTTCAATGAGATGGAGCCATTGAGTCATCAAATTTAAACAGTGCTGCTCCCCTACTCTATGTTACATTTGCTCAGGGTGAAACATCTATCTAATACCTGGAGAAATATTTTAAAACATTTCTACTTGGCATACTTCTTAATGATTCTATATAGATAGACTATCATATTATACTCAAGTGAATAAAATGTCCTTGAAAGTTTGCAAGGTATGAGAATAATTTTATCTATATACACAAAAATCAAATGCTTATTAATATAAACCAAAGAGTTTAAATATGATTAACATTTTGCATAATCTTGAATTATTTCAATCCATAACATACAATCATCCAAATTCTCAGATGGAATGGATTTCTTCCAGTAGCAGATAAAATGCATCCCATCTATATTCTATAAGATGTCATATACTATAGCACTAAAAATGCCAGATTTTGAGTCAGAAGATAGGAGTTTGAAGCCATTTACTATGTATGTAACAAATACCTAAACAAATACCTGAGCCTCAGTTTCCTCATATTTAAAATGAGGAAGCAAGATTGGGTTACTTCTGAGGTTCCTTTTAGACTTAATTCTCAAATCCTCGGATCCTAATTCACCAACTATCTCTGGATCTCAGTTTCCACATCTGTAAAATAAGGTTGGCACAAGATGTGCTCTGAGGTGCCTCCTGACTCTGAATCTCCAGTCATAAATGGGCACAAAACCAGATGACACCAGGATTAGAAGAATTTTGCTGCTTTATTTTGACCATTTCATAAATGTTTGTTAAACAAATGCCAAATGAGGAAAAGCTGTTTCTCAACTGCTAACATGGCTGATGGTATGGTTTGGCAGTGGCTATGAAGTTTTCTTGAATATGCACTTATAAACTTTGTCTCCTTAGAGGTCAGAGGCATATAAAACCCAAGAGAACACATTTCTTCACCCATCTAAACTCAAAGGAATAAACTCAGCCAATCCAATATG
The DNA here is from genome assembly GCA_023548195.1 of Bettongia penicillata ogilbyi. NCBI lineage: Eukaryota > Metazoa > Chordata > Mammalia > Diprotodontia > Potoroidae > Bettongia > Bettongia penicillata. The sequence continues at coordinate 156,416 of JAJHZJ010000141.1, forward strand.
AAATGTCACTTTGGCTACCATTAGAATAAAAATGTTGAGAAACCATTCAACCTGTAGAATGAAATGCTGGATAAGGGATTTGCAAATCCTTTATGGAATCAGCAATTATGTTCCTAGATGCCAAACATTTCATCATTTTAAATTTTGGCACTTCACCTTCCATGTCAGAGAGGAAGAAAAAGTTTGATAACTTCAACAAGAATGGCATTTTCTGATCTCTAGTTTCTTTACAAGTTTCTTTAGAACTAGATATATTATTACTCTTTTAAAAATATATGCACTTGAAATCATGACTTCAATATCACGCAATGGGGGAGGGGGAAGTATTTAAATAAATAAATCAAGTTGTTAATAAAAAGGATAAAATAAACTCTTAGTACATGTAGAAAAATGAGTTCAACATGGGATCCAGACAGATGGTTAGATGGGTGTAGCTGAAAAATTGCACAATTATATCCTAAATACTGTATGTTTTTACAAAGCTCAAGTCCATAGGTCAAATGTAAGCATTTATATTTATTTTGCAAAAGGATCACGTCCAGCACACTATATAGAGCCAAACTAAGTAAGATTAATGAGGAATCCTGATTAAGTGTGATTGGAACTTCCTGCTGGCACTTATGTGTAGTTTTAAATTCATTAGAATACATCCAACTATTATTTGTATTAGGTGACTGAACGAATCATATTTGTAAATGCTAACAGTTAATGACAGGTACACACAAATCACCTCATTAAAATGAACGTATGTGCTTAAACTCCAAATGGAAACTTTCCTCTTAAGCTGGATCACTACAATTAGAGGATCCAAAGTTTAATTTTCCAGCTACATTAATAAACAATAATAACAAATAACATATTTATATGATTCTTAAATAATGGAATCAGTGCAGTAGTACCATTAAAAGTCTACCATGACAGAAAATGAAAGAATCATCTGGTGAAAGAATTGGTTTTAGTGTGTTTTTGCATTTTTCTGGTGGAAAGGAATTACAACTAAGTTACCCATAGGTGACTGTGCATTTTATTAAGGATTGTCACAGAGACTCAGAGAGTTGATATGCCCTTTCATGATTAGCCTAATGAAGTTCTGGGGACTTAATAAGCATTTGAATTAAACAGTATTTAAGTGAACCAGCATTTACAATGGCAATGACACATATTCCACCTGTCATCTGAAGTTCAGTTTCCTCAACTTTTTTGTCCCTTTCCTAAACTAACCTCATTAAAATTAGGTTGCAAGTTGTCCCTTAAATATGTCCAGCACTTGCACTTCTGGGCCTCTGTAAATGCCCTTTCCCTGAATTACCTTTTCATAATCCCTACATGCTGTCAAGGTCTTTCTCAAGTGCCACCTCCTCCCTGAAGCCTTCCCAGATCTTCCCACCTAGAAGGAGCATTAACTTTAATAGCAATTTTATACTTTTTTCTTTTTCCTTTTAACTTATTTATTTCTAACTTTCATTTATTTATTTTTCAGCGAACAACCGCTCTAGTTCTCAGCAGTATCTTCTTTAAAATGAGTAAAACCAGTTGGTTTCTAAGATACCATTCTACCCCTAAATCTAGGAATCTATGCTATTTTTTATGGTAGTAATACATTTCATTGTTTCTTGAACAATGATAAAAATGCACCAATGAAGCATGAACTTTCATCAGATATACTTTAACCAAAGGCACTTGCCCGTTTGTGTCTAGAACACTGTTTTCTATAGTCTTAAGTGCTGTATTGAAGTTCCGACTTTGCCACTTGTTGGCTGTAGTTGAGACTTTTCCTTTTTTATTGTCTTCATATGTAAAATACAAATAAGACAAACTGACTACCAATTTCATAGGGCCATTGTGAGGATCATATCAGACAAATGTATAAGCCTCAGAGACTACAGATATTGGTACTGAATTTTGTAAGAGCTTGAAAGACACTGAAATACTCTGTGCTGTCATTGATGATAAAACAAAGAGAAGGGTTAGTCTTGAGGACAAATATTGACACTTTAATCAACATCTGAAATGAATTGAATGATTAAAGATTGTTTTCAGGAAAATGAAGAATGATATTGATATTTTGAGAGACTGGTGTGAATCTGATAAGTGACAGTCATCATAGGTAGCTTATTTTGTTAGCATCTATGCTTATTGCTTTCATTCATAAACAAATTGTTTATATTAAATGATTTTAGTATTTTTAAAATATAGGTAAGAGTGTTAATGGGAAAGGAAGTTTCTCTGGTTCATTGAATAATTAATATTTAATGAATTTTCTTGTGGGTTTAAGCTAATTAGTTAATGAAAAGAGATTGCAAGTTTATTCCCTAGATAATTTTAGAGTTCTAGATTAATAAATTACACATGTAACAAAGAATCAAATGACAGACTATAGATGAGTGACTTAATAGTCTTCATTAGCCCCCTACAACCAGTGCTACGGCATCTTTGGAGGTATGTCCCATCCTCTGTTTCATGACTGTTTCTCCCATATATAAAGTCACTTTGAAAATGATAAATTTATTTTGACAATAATAAACTATAAATATTTTCTATTAATTAATTCAGCAACCAATTGTTATTACTGACTATATCAAATGAAAGAGAGAAAGTAGAATGACTAAATTCTTTTCTTTTTTCCTCCTCTGCCAAGGAGAAAGATATTTGGCTTGGAAATGATAAAAAAAATAGAGATGATAGTCAAAATTACAATGTAGTAAAAGGGATACCTAGATACCTTTGCTGGTTTTCAAAAATTGGGAAGAAATTATAGTCTGTACCTAACACCCAATGAACTTGCTAAAATTTTAGAGAATGTAATAAAAGGGATGGTTATGATCACTGTTCCCTCTTCTAGGTACTTGCTAAGTCTTCCAAAAGAAGACATTTTGCCAGATTGACTCTAGTTTGGAGAAGACTATAGAACTGGACGTCAGCAGAATATTGAAGATGTAGTTCACCTGTATTTGAACAGTTATTGGAAGTTTCTATGGCTATTTCTATTGACAAGATATAAAGGTGTGGACTAGAGCAGAGGTACCAAACATGTGGCCTTGGACTCCTTGTTGCCAGAAACATTCCATACTCAGCAGGGTGGGAAATCTGTGATCTTGAGGTCGCATGTGTCCTTCTAGGTCCTTGGGTGTAACCTTTTAACTGAGTCTAAGTGGTACAGAACAATTCCTTTTATTAAGGGGATTAGTTCCATGAAGTTTGGATTCACTAGATGTCCACGTGTGGTCGCTAGGTCTCAGGTTCCCCACACCTCATCTAGAGTGCCCCAGAAACAGATGAAAATTATAATTGGGGACATAGATTAAAAATAAATAAAATACATTAAGATATAATATGCAGTTTTCTAAGTTGATATGTAGCCTGAAGGGAAAATTATAAATGTTTTAGTGGCCCCCAGTTTTTAGTCGATTTTGACCCAACTGGGCTATTTGTTAATACAGTTCTAGAAGTGGATGAATGACTGAACTCAAAGAATGTCATTAGTGGTTGGATATCACTTTGGAAGAATATTTAAAATAGCATGCCTACTCATCTGTGCTTTGCCAAGTGCTATGTATTAAAGAGAGTATACAAGAGTATACAAAAGAATGAGGGGGAGGGGGATAAAAAGAGGGTAGGGTTATAAAGGGGAGGGCAGACTGGGTTAAGGAGTAATTAGAATGCAAGCTGTTTTGGGGTAGGAGAGGGGGAAAGATGAGGAGAGAATTTGGAACTCAAAATGTTGTGGAAATGTATGTTGACTAAAATTAATCATTTAATTTAAAAATGATTAAAAGAAAAACTCAGCTTGGGCTGAGTCCAACTAGAATTCCTGTAAGAAATGAAGCAAGAGTTTTAAAATGTTTCAATAAATATTTTAATGAATAAAAAATGACATTTAAAATAATAAATGAAATACTTATACAATTTTGCATAAAGCAAATCTGGGAAGAATAGCTAACTTACTAGATTATGGGAATGTAGGTTTTGAATTAGAAGAGACCTTTAGAGGTCATCTAGTTCAACCTTTTCATTTTTTCATTATTCAGATAAATTGCTGATCTTGGTCTTGCAAAATATCTGAACAAGCTGGATGATTGGGATAAATCTAATAATATAAGGTTTAATAGAATAAATATAACATTTTAGACAGGGGTTCAAAAATTTAGACAGGGGTTTACAAACAGTCAATATAGACACTTGTACTGAAGGCCGTTTGCATGAAAGATGATCTAGGTATTTGATAGATCTACAAATCAATATAAGGAGTATTATATGACAGTCAAAAAATCTAAATATTACTTTATGAAGAGGAGCTTAATGTTACAGGACTAAACAATCGATAGTTCTATAGTATTTTGCTTTATGGACCACATAAGTAGGAATGAATTCAACTGTGGGGGCACATTTTAAGAAGGAACTCAAAGTTACTCCCCTTCTTTTCTCAGGGAGTTTGCTACATGCCTCTCCATTTTTCTCTCCTCCCTGATTCCTGCTCTCATACTTAGGGTACTTCAAATACATGTTGATACTCCCTCAAATACCCAATGACTCAGTTCCTCAAAGTACTCACAAAGCTACTCCTTCATCCAACCTCAGGTACACACAAAGATTTTCATGCACTTGATCTTTCTTTCACCCACAAAATTGCCACCTGTTGGTCCAAGAATTCTGAAATCCCTTTAACAGACCATAATCTATTGGTTTTTTACTGATCCTTCAGTAAAAATCCTTCCTTATGTGACCCTACTTTTCATCTATACTTTGACCTTCAATCCCTTGATGTCTCAAATTTTTTCCCAAGTCATCTCTCTTGCAAGTCATTCTTTTCTCTTCTCTCATATTGACAGCTCAGTGAACAAACTCAACTCTACACTGGCATCCCCTATTGAATCCCTAGCTCCTTTATCATATCACTGATTGTCAGCCTTGGACCATTCTGATCATTCAGCATTTTCACTTTTATACCTCTGTTGCTGAACAAAGGTGGAGAAATCATCCAACTGTTATGGCTGAATCCACTACATATTGATGTTACATAACTGGGCTCTCACTGCTATTAGGCTACACCTCCCTTGAGAATTTGCCATGCCTCTCTCCACTGTGACTCTCTCAAATCTTTTCATTTCTTGTCAAACTTCCACTGTCTCTTCTCCCTCCAACTCCCTTAGCTGAGAACATTGCCTCATATTTTATAGAAAACATGTTTAGAGGATTCAGTTCATACCTGGTCTGGGATTTGATTATTAAATTTTTAGCATAAGCATTTACACTACAAATCATCAGATGGTAAAGAAAATGTCTTGGATTACTGTTTTGTTGATGGTTTAGATTTAAGGAAGTGATTGAAAAAATGTTAACAAAACATTAAACTCCAAAGCACAGTATGTTTTTTTGTTTGTTTGTTTTATTTTTTTTTTTTAGAGAACCAGTTGTTAAACATTTATGAGCACACCACTGCTTTGAGGGAACATGACTGATGCTAAGTATTTGGAGAACTCTCACCTGAAAAAAGCAATAGACTTTGCTCCTTCTCCTTTGAGAACAGAAATAGGACTAAAGGTGGAAGTTGCAATGAGGCAATTTTGGGTTCAGTGAAGGAAAATCTTTTTAATAACGCAAGTTATCTGAGAAGGCACATTGTATAAGGAAGTTTTAACCATTTATGTATTCTGAAGAACATTCCAAGGAAGAAAATTTTAGTAGAAAGCAAGTTAACTTGCTGAAATGGAATGGGTATGATGGAAATGGGGCCTTAGAGCAAGGGTTTGAAATAACTCCTGTGAAAAAACATGAAAATGCCATGTGGTAGGACTAGTCAGCATCAGTTGATGACTTCCTCTAGAAGTTCCCATTGAATGAAAATTAAGAACAGAAAAAGAAACATTCAAACCAGAGTCAAAGGACCTTATTTCAGAACCCACCTCTGATACTGACTATAAGCATCAGCTTTGGCAAATTTCTAAATGTTCCTGAGGCACATTTTTCCCATCTATAAAAAATAGTCGGGGGTGGTGGGAGGGGGAACTGGAGGCTGGATTGGATGACTTTCAAGATTCCTTCTTGTTCTAGATCTATAGTGATCCCAGTTGTAAGTACAGGCCAGGTTTGAGGAAGAATAGGTTTGAAATAATGGAAGTACAATGGGGCAAGAGATGTAAAGGTCAAAAATAGTTTGTGTTCTAGTTGTGAAGGGAGAAAAAATCAAGAGTGATTGACTTGGAAAACAGAAAGATATGAGGGAACCGACAGTCGTCAAGAGCTCAAAAGTGCACTTTGCAAACCTTCAAGTACTATGTAAATGAAATTTGTTACTATCAAATCCCCAAAACTCAGGAACAGTGGAGATAAAAGCACTTTCTCTCTTTCACTCTTTCTCCCTCTCTCTGTACATATATGTGTATGTGTATAAGTATGTATACATTTAAGTATGCATATATAATATAAAATAATATATAATACACATATATGTATATATACACATATATGTATATATATATATAGTTTAAAAATTATGCAAGGCAGTGTACAATCCAATAAATAAATTTTAAAAAGCTGCAAACCGATGATGAAAATCATGACATCAGTCATTGTGATGATGATGGTAGCTAGTGAACAGCTTAGATTTAAAACAACAAAATAATCATCAACATAATCATAGGTGAAAACTAATGTATATTACCTTGTTATTCAGTTTTAGCGTGACTTTATTTTCTTAGCTTAACAGGAAAATGAATGAAACCTACTTTAAAGTGTTCTTTACTGCTTCTAAGGATGAAACTTGTCACAAATTAATTCTAGCATTCCAGGTTGGAATAAATTTTATATGATCACAACTTTGCATCTTTTCATTATTAATAAGATCGTTGGAATATTTCAAGTTGCGTTGCATTAGGTTTGATCTTTCCATCTACTGTGGCACATGTTTAGTCACATTTTGATTGAGTATCCTTTCAAAATGGATTTGTAGTTTTCCTAAATGAATATATTTTATGCAAATGCATGACATAATGATTCTTTGAAAATTTTGTGGCCACAGATGATTTCCACTTTTATCTTTTGTTTCCAATTATTGAGTGATCAAAGAGATTTTATAAAAAGGGCCATTTAATGAATTAAAGAAGCAGGTATAGCAGGAACATTAGACATGTTATAATACAATTCATAGTCATTGTATTGACTTATACTCAACTTTAATATATAGGTAAATAAATATAGTAATTAATATCTTCAACACTTTGCCTTGTGGTTTTTGCTTCCTTTTATTTGGATCACAGAAGTTCTAAAGTTGAAAACATTAAGGTCAGCGTGTGAATTGGGATTGGGCTGAGAAAGAAGAAAGAATATAGTTCTTTATTTACCTTTTTCAATTCCGGTGTTACCAAGAATGTTCTGAACTTCCCATTTCTATCTGTTATGTCTAGATAAAACCGAAGTCCTAGTCCTCCAGTAGAATTCTACATCCAGGTTGGGGACAGTAGGCATAAGGTGTTTACTGAATACTGTCCTAACAAATCTCATACATATAATTCTGTAGTAGTTTTATGATGTCTTCTATTCCCTTCCATGTTGCAGATCATAGGGCTATTTCTTTTCATCCTGTATAATTTTTGTCCATGTCTCCCCATAAAATCTCCACAGATAATGCAATCAATGTATTGAGGTCCTTTTCCAGACTTAATCTTATTCCTTTTCTCCAATGGAAGGAATACGCTTCTGTCTGTTATATTTTCTCCTTATATTGTGGCCAGATGACTGTTTTGGGGGTTACACATGGAATTATTTCACCATTTCTTCTGCACGGTTCTTCATTGATAATTTTATGGTGTGCTTCTATCTTTTGTCTGATGGAAGATCCAAAATTTTAAATCTTTGGTATTTTATAACTTTAATCCATACAGGATTATTGGAACTATTTTATGCTAATTAGATAGATCTTTGTCCTTAGGAAATGCTTTGGATGAGCAGAAGAATTTTCTAGTTCCCTAAAGGCAATCTAATCTACTTTTCTTTTGCTCAAGTCTGAACTGAGTTCATTTTCTATCTACAATCTTCGTCAAAAATACATAATGAGGAACTAGTTATCTATGTTGTTCGTGGAATTTCATATCAGAGTCAGAATGAGAGCATTTAGGATCTGTCTCTATCTCTGCTTCTCTCTCTCTCTCTCTCTCTCTCTCTCTCTCTCTCTCTCTCTCTCTCTCTCTCTCTCTCTCTCTCTCTCCCTCTCCCTTTTTCTCTCTGTCTCCGTTTTTCTGTCTCTTGTCTTCCATCCCCATGCCTTTGTACTAGCTGTCTTCATGTATGAATTACTCTCCCAATACACTTCCATTTCCTGTAATCATTGCATTCTATCAAGACTCAGATCAAATTACATTCTCCTCCTGGTTATTAGCTCCTTTCCTAAGAAAGATACCAAGTCTGTTATATACCTATACATACACACATTATATTTTTATTAGAATATAATCTTGATGTCAGGGAGTGTTTTGCTTTTGTCTTTGTGTCCTCAGAACCCAAAATAGTTCCTAGAACATGAGTAGCACATAGTAAATGCTTGCTGATTTATAGAAAGAATTCTAGGGAACCTCTACAATCTGTGGGAAGTAGCTTGAAAGGGAAAGTTCCAAGTGTAATATTTTATTAATGACAAAATAAAGAAGTAACAGACTAAGAAGGGAATTGTTCTGTATGACACCATCAGAAGAAATATTAGAGAATGTTTAATAATGATAGAATATCCAGAATTAATGCTCACTGCATTTCAATAATAATGCTGAAAACATGGAACTTTGTGTTTGCATAGCTCTTTCCAATTTAAAAATCATTTCCTAACCTATTATTTCATTTTACATTCAAAGAGTCCTGTGAGACATTCAAGCAAAAATTATATTCATTTTTTAAATGTAAAAACTAATGCTCTAGATAATCAACTGACTTTCTCAAAATAATAAAGCAACTATTTGGAAAACTTAGGATTAAATCCTAGGAATTTTTACTTCTAAAAAGAAGGGAAAGAAAGATGAATAAATAGTTCCAATCCATTCATAAATTTGTCTTCTTAGTCTTATCTCACATATAACACACTTTGTTTATAAAGTATCTCAAATTGGTTGTGTCAACAGAGTTTAATTGTGGAGAAGACCAAGCCACTGTGTCTTTTTTCCTGTGTTCTAAATACAGATTTACTATTACAGTTAAAATAAAAATCATTACACTGGCCACTTCTTTACCAAGAATTTGATTCATTATTTTAAAAAAATGGTCAATTGCTCTCCTTAACTCCATGAATCATTGTGTTTCTTTGGATTCTGTAAAAATGAGCCAAATTCTTAGGAAATTCAGTAGAATTTTGATTTAGTTGAATCATACTTATATGATGCATTATGTATTATTTCCCAAGGCAATAGGGAAGGAAAATGCTTTTTAACATGCTGCTATCCTCTAGATTCTAACTCTAGTAGAGTCTTATAATCCCAACAACCCCATTAATACTGTGCATCTTATAGCTCAGGCACATTGTTAATGGACGAGGTAGGTACTCTGAGATGTTATATCTACCCATGCTTCTTAAAAATATAGTTCTATAAAAAAGGATTACAAAGACATTTTACCTGGGCAAAAATCACTGTTCAATTGTTACGGTGAAAATACCAATGTTTTGGTCAAGGAAAGTTGACAATGACCTCATAATATATATATATATATATATATATATATATATATATATATATATATATATATATGTATATATATATACACCCACACACACACACACACACACACATATATATATATATATATATATATATATATATATATATATATATATATATATATAGTCATGGCTTCCTTTCTAAAGACACTTGAGATTAAAGAGATAAAACACAAAGCTACTGCAACACCAAAAGCATCTAAAATACTAACTTGAAATCAGGCAAGTGATTACTTTCCCATTATGTCTGAAATTCCAGCATTCAAAGGTTTCCACTTTAACATAGTACCAAATTTCCAGAGAAGTTTCACATATATAGGTGTATTTCCTTTTGTTCATTGGGTCATAGATTTTTGAGCTGGAACAGAACTGAAATGTCAGTAAGTCAAACCTCCTCAGAAAACTGAGGTACAAAGTTTAGTCATTTAATGATTTGTTCAGGATCCCACAGCTAGGAATGAATGGATGGATGGATCAATGAATAGATGAATGAAAATGAATAAAAAAGTGAAGAAAAATTAAATACTTATTCTGTGCAAAACTCTTTACTAAATATTGAGGAAACAAACAGAAATTTAGAAATAATCCCTGCTTTCAAGGATTGTACATTTTAATGGGGGAGACAACATACAGGGGAGGTTTCACTTGTAAATTGGATGGAAAGATCCCATGGGGTATACTCTCAAAGCAAGAGTAATGCTTTTGCTTTAATGCCATTTCCACTGATAAAATCATATGTCTTTCTTATTTTGAAGCACTGGCAGTGCTAAGTAAGCACTTGGTGCTTACTTGGTGAAATAGAAACCAGTCTTCCTGATTTCAAGACTAGCATTCTAACCATTATGACAACTAGCTTCCTGTTATTTTGTTTTTCCTAAATTTAACTTCTTTTTGGAAGATTATTTTGATTAGCTGTATCTTTCCTCTTCTATTAGAGGAAAGACCTCTAGAAATAGTCACAAGTGAGATACTAAGTGAATAAGATTGTGAAACCCAAGTTTATGAATTCTCTTCTCCTTAGAAAGCCTGTGTCCTTTGATGGGAAAGTATTGACTTCAGAGATGGAACATCTAGTCACCAGTCCAGTCTTTTCTATTTATTTAATCTCAACATGATTTTATACAAATAATCTGACTTCTCTGGGCTTCAATTTTCTCATATGTAAAGTAAGGGGGTTCAAATATATAATCTTTAAGGTCATTTTTGGCTAGAAATCAATGGTATCTTTCTTTGAACTACTTTTTTGCTGTAACCCAGAGTAACACATTACTGTTTTTACTTTTTCAGTTGGTAAAATGAAAATATCTTATTTATCCCTTATGTTTCAATAACCATTGGGGAGATATTATAGAATGCTGGGTTATAGCCTCCCTGCTCAAGATTAGTAAGGTCCTTAGAGAATATATTCATAGTACTTCAAATTATAAAAAAATAAATTATAAAACTTATAAAGACAAAGATTGAAGTATAGGCATGGACATAGGCACATATGATTGATAGATAAAAGACAGACACAAACACATAGATAAATGACAGATGAGACAGACAGACAAATCATATGTATTTATTATAATATCAAGCCATCATTAAATTCTTTGACTATTAGAGATTAAACAGGCATCACCAGTGTTGTAGAAATTAAATCACACTATATTATTGGCTTTGAAATTTTGATTCAACCACTCGATGGAGTACATAACAGATACATGTAGCTGCTATTCAAGTCAGACCAGCAAATACACACACAAGTGCATATATACATGAGCATCATATATGTGTACATATGTGTGCATGTGTGTTTATATACACACATGTCTGTGTGAATGTGTATACGTATGTGTGTATCTCTATGTATTGGAATTTCCTATGTGTGAAGTACTGTGTTAGCAGGCTAGCAATACAAACTAAAAAGAAGAAAAAGAGAGAAGAGGAAGAAGAAGGAGAAGAAGAAGAAGAAGAAGAAGAAGAAGAAGAAGAAGAAGAAGAAGAAGAAGAAGAAGAAGAAGGAGAAGAAGGAGAAGGAGAAGAAGAAGAAGAAGAAGAAGAAGAAGAAGAAGAAGAAGAAGAAGAAGAAGAAGAAGGAGAAGGAGAAGAAGAAGGGTAAGAAAAAAGAAAAGAAAAAAAAACAGTCCTTCCTTTCAGGGAGCTTATATTCTGTTATTTTGAAACTGACATGAAGAAGAGATTTCAGATGAAAATATTTTTATTTCAAGGAAGAAAACTGGATAATTTCTCAGAAGAAAATAATACATTGGTAGAATGGAGACTTTACTCTTACTTTTTCTTATTCTCAAAGCCCATCCCTCCCCACCTTTTTTTCAGCATTAGTCTATTACAACTATGTAGAGAAAGGTTGGAACCTGAATGGGTGGAAGAAGTACTGATAGATATTGATAATGGATCTTTGATGCATGTCCATTATTATTAATATTATTACTATGGATAGTAGTAGTGCTGGTAGTGGTAGTTGTATTTGCTTACCCAACCTCTTTAAATTTCAGTGCTCTACTGTTTCCAATTTTTTCTTAATTGACAAATTGTCAAACTGAAATTAAACCACTGACAGAAAGAAAATGTAGTTGTTCCAGAAACCTTTCTCTATGGCTTCCCAATTTTACAGCTTTTCCCTCAATTAATATTGAACCAGAATTCAACTTGTTCCTTTTCTGAAAAAAAAGATACCAGATCTCTTCAAAGAAATTATCTTGGGGGCAAAGGAGAAAAAAGAAATGATGTGGTGGAAAAAGAAGCATATGCTCTTAACATTTTATTAGCACTTATGTCTTAGACCTTTGTTCAGACTTGTTTAATGTTCGTAACAGAAAACTAACTCCATAACTCATCAGTGACAGTACATTTAGACTTACCTTTTCAGTCACAGTATTTAATACAAGATAAACCCTCAGATCCAAAAATACAAATTTCGTTAGAGATAACAAATTCAAATTTTCCTGCTTCTTCAAATAGTGGATATAATCAAAATTCTAAAGAAAATCCAAAAGCCCTTACAATTTATACTTGAGCCAATAGCTTTTCTCTTCCCTCAAGGCCCAGGCAACCTGTAATGAGATGCTTGAAAGATATAAAATAGAAACTCACTTCTCAGATATTTTTGGAAAGTTTCAGGCTTATGACTTAACTGATGGAAAGAAGTTCTTGTGAGGAAGTTTGCTGTACCAATGCAGGTCAATAAATCTTTTGAAATTTCTATTTTAGTCTTTGAGTAGTTCCTGGGGTGGGTGGGGAAAATGAAAGGTTAAATGACTCATCTGGGATCACAGTCACTATGAATGAGAGGTAGGATTCTTGATGATAGCCCTCTCTTTATTATACTAAACTGCTTCTTCAGTATATAGACTAGATTTGGGGATTGTGTCAGAAATAACATACTAGATCAAAGTAAAACAAAACAAAACAAAAAAGAAGTCCAACCATCAGTTTTTGTTTTTTATGGGAGTATTTTACATTTTGTAACTTCATTTAAAAGCAAAATTATTAACATCATATATAATTATTTACAGTAAAGATATACAGTAAAAGGTGAATATGCACATTTTCTTCTTTCATAGATCATTGTTATTGTCCTTTTGTCTTTCGTTCTTGAAGAGGTCCATGACATCAGGGAGGTGATGCAATGACAGGCAAGTGAATTGGATTTCAGTGAGAGAGGGTGTGATGGCAAGCAAAATAGGATCTTTTGCTGTTTTTGTTTTAGTATAATCAAGTGCCTCTGTTTGAATCTTGCTTTTATCAATCAATAGTCATTACTTGGAGTAAGGTATAGAAAGAAGGGTTTCTTTAACTAGAAACAGTATATGTATTTGTATTGTTAATATGATTAAAGATCTTCCCCACTCATTAATGGACCTGCCCATTAACAGGAGTTTGATTAGGAAATATTTGTAGGAATGCTCATACTTTTGTTAATGAGTCACTGGTTCTCAAGGGCTGGGATACTCTTTGGCTCTAAAAAAGGTATAAATACTCTCAGGGTGAGATTTGACTTTGGAGTTTTCCCACTATAAGTGTTTATTTGGCTAGAGGAGGACTGTGGGAAGACACTAAGGAGTCCTTTGGCTTTGAAAACCCAGATCTTGGTGCTTCCCTCTCTGATAACTATGATAAGACAGTTGGACCTGTCTATTGATAGTAAGACAGAGGAAGCCATGCCTGTTGATCTTTGATTTCTCTGTATTTTCTTTGAAGTTCAGGGTGCTAACTCCTGTGAACTATGTATATGATATATGTTCCTGGTTAAAAGGAATGATACATGTGCTTGATTAAAGTGATTGTTAACCCCTCAAAAATTGCCTTTCCTTTTATGAATGTATATCCAAGAACCTGTGGTAGCTATGTTAGAATGCTTACTGTTACACAGAGCTGTGCAAAGTCACTCCTCCAGAGCCATCTGGGTCCAATGGCCAGATGTAGATCAGGATAATTTGAAATGGCCCAGGATGGTGAAGACCTTGGCCTTTTTAAGCTAAGGTCTTTCTCAGATCTTGGTTTGACTGAAGCAGGGCTTATTCAGTAATTAAGGCTGTGTAAGAAATGAGGTAGAGAATGGCCTTTTTTACCTAGTCCAAATAAATCTATCTTGGAGGGTAAGACCCTAAGGGTTTCTGGCCCAAACAGAGACAATTGTTTTTTGAATTACTTTGAGCCAATCAGAGCTCAAACAATGACCAAATGGGACTTATCCTGGGACCTCTTATTGACCAATCAATGAGAGCCTGAGTGATAAAGGTAATGGATATAAGATTCAATATTATTTTATATACCATAAAGTGATTGGAATTTTTGTGGCAGCTTTATTGAAGGTAGAGAATGGACCTGTGGTTTCAGTGGTATAGGGAACTCACAGATGAGGGAATTCCCTATACTAATTCAGATAGACACCATTTTGCTGTTTTTGTCATTTTGCAACAATAAAAAAATTTTTAAAAATAAAAGCATAAAAAATGTCTTAGAAAGTCTTAACATGCTAAGTGATTTGTCCAGGGTCACATGACCAGAATATAGAGGAGGTGGAACCTACTTGAATCTACCTTTTCCTATTTGCCAGACCAACTCACTATCTGCTAGGCTACACTGCTTCTCTAGTTTTGTCAAAGAAGATACAAATTGTTTTCCAGCAAAAATAAGCAATGAAATGCTCTAAAGAACTTATAAATAATTAAATAAAATATTTATCAACCAAGCAATAATACTGATTTAGCAGTCATTTTGTGCATTTTTGGGTGGTGGTGGTCTGGAATAAAAGATAAATAAAGTAATGGAATTCTTGATGTCCTTCCTAGTGGTGTTTCTACATTTTCAATAGACAATTCTTTATTTTAAAATGGGGTGTGAATATTCTAGGTCTAGATCAGGGAAAAACAATTCCCTAAAATTTCCCCACACCCATCAACTCTACAGTTTTTTCCAATGATATGAGTCAATTTGACTGACTCAAGAACTATGTTCTAGTTAATTGTGAACAATTAATAGAAGGTTCCCTTTTATTTGGACAGTAACAGCTTTTTCAGCATGCTCCAGAAAATGTCAGAGATTTTCTTCTTATTTCCCATCTCCAGCTACTTTTTTTTCTTTTTAAGGGCACTGCAGACTAACATGATTGGCAGAAATACAAGTGAAGGGTGGGAATTTTTTACCTACTTTCTCTTTAAAAATTTTATTAAATGATCATTGATTCAATTAAATTATTAAGGATGTTTCAGGTGACCCAAAAAACTTCCCTGGTCCCAGGTCAGAATGTGCATGAATGCATAGAGAAGACATACATACAGTAACTGAGCATTGCTGTTGAGTTGCTTCAGTCCTATCTGATTCTCTGTGACTCCATTTTGGGTTTTCTTGGCAAAGATACAGGAGTGGTTTGTCGTTTCCTTTTCCAACTCATTTTACAAATGAGAAAACTGAAGCAAAAAAGAGTTAAGTGACTTTCTCAGGGTCAGACAGCTAGTACCCTTCTGAGGCTGGATTTGAATTCAGGTCCTCCTGACTGCAGAACTGTCACTCTATCCACTGTACCACCCAACTGCCCCATAAAGAACTGAGGATGACTTCAAGACTTCCTACTTAGGTCAATTGAAATAAGTATGTTATTGTTGAATTGTTTGAGTCATGTCTGATTCTTTGTGATTCTGCTTTGGAGTCTTCTTGGCAAAGAAACAAGAGTGACATGTCATTTCCTTCTCCTGCTCATTTTACAGATGAGGAAACTGAGGCAAAGAGGATTAAATGACTTGCCCAAGGTGACCCAGGTATTAAGTGTCTGAAGCAGAATTTGAACTTAGAAAGATGAGTATTCCTGGTCCCAAAACCAGTACTCTGTGCCACATAAAAAGCACATATGGTAGGAAAGTCTGGAGTTAGAAAGTGATACTCCCTTCCCTTGGGTAATTATGCTATATTTTTTTTAGTCCCTCTCTCTAGTTTTTAAAACCAATGAGTCAAGATTTCCATAGCAATGTTGTTTAAAGCCATTTCACTGTGTGCACATACTCTTTCTTTCCAATTATGGCATCACTAAATACTGTTCTGAATAAGTCCCTCAGATGCCATATTACAAAATCCACAATTTTAAAATTGGTTCTCTAGGTAATAGCATTTCTGACAAATTAATAATGTGATGCTTTGTTCAGCCCACGAGATTTTTCATTACATATCCCCCAACTGTTATTTACAATAAGGTGACAAATCATAATTTGTCAAGAAATAAAGAACAGCAGGGATAACACTATGGGAAGAACATATAAATGAATATATTGCATTGTAAGGGTGGGCAAATGGTCACAGGGTAAAGTGCAACCATTTTGTTTTATGTTTTCCCTCCATCTCAAGAGCTGAATTCTATCAGAGACAGATTAGAGAAAGGAAACCAAAATTTGTTTGTGTGGGTAGAATATATTTTTTTCTTTCCCAAGGTATTTACTGTCATTGAAATCTTTTGAGAAAAAAAAATCTTGGATGTCTTTATCTCCCCCACCTCCTATAAAATTTATGTTTTATGGAAGCCACCAAAAGAATTAACAAAGCAGTCTTACAAAAATATCCACCACCAACTGTATACTTAAGTATGCTGACTTCATTTACTTTGACACCTATGAGCTTCCAGTAAGTAGAGAAATAGCAGCTTAAAAAAAAGATGGTAAGACTATATTCAGATAGTAGGACTGAGTCATGAACCAGACTTATAGTCAGATTCATTGAATCAGCAAACACTTATCAAGGCCCTACTATATACCAGGCAATGGGATAGGTGCTAGAGAAAAAAAAAAGACAAAAAAGAAATCATCCCTGTCCTTTAGGCATTCATATACTATAAAGTGAGACAATATATGTATGAAAATATTTAAAACATGCAAAAAAAAGGTATGGGAAAGTGTCTTTTTAAGTTGAGGGGAATGGCTAGAAAGCCTTCATGTAGAAAGAAACAATCTAAAAGGATTTTAAGGGAAATAAGGATTTCTAAGAGGGGAAGGGGAGGGAAGAAGGCATAAATTTCAGATATAGAGGATGAACTAACAGTGCGATGTTGCACCACCATATTTAGGAAGATCAGCAAGGTGATGGGCAGAACGGACCATGTTCCAACTTGCCTTGGCCAAAATTAGTTGTGTGACCATCAGAAATAGTTTGTTAATTCTCAATTTATATTTTAAAATTATTCTTCCATGATACGATGTGGACCATAAGTATCTCTTGAACACTGTGATTATTCTTCCGGGGTGCTGCCTGCTAATGATAACGGTGTTGATGCTGATGCTGATGAAATCTTGCCAGAAGAACTGTCCCATTCCAAAGGGGCAAGAAGAAGTATGTCTTTAGGTAGGGGGATAGACTGAATGACCTCCTGTAATTACATAATCTTGTGCAACAGGGGATAAAATGATCATAGATTTAGAGGTGGAAGAGCTATAGAAGAAGTAATGTAGGCTGTTAGGTGTCCCAGGGAATAGACTGATTGGCCTCAGGAAGACTTGAGTTTAAATGCTATTTTAGACACTAATCTGTGATCCTGTCTTCTGTCAGCCTTGGATTCCTCATCTGTAAAATGGATATAGTATTATGTTAATGAAATCATAAGCATAGTCCTTAATGATGTCTACTTTTAGGAACAGCTAGATGGCACCATGGATAGAGTGTCAGGCCAGCAGTCAGAAAGACTCATCTTCCTGAATTCAAATTTGATCTCAGCCGTGTGACCAAGTCACTTAATCCTTCTCTTAACTCAGTTTGCTGGAGGAGGAAATAGCAAATTACTCCATTATCTTTGTCAAGAAAACCTCAAATGAGGTCATGAAAATTTGAACATGATCAAAGCAACTGGACAACAAAATATGCCTATCTCCAAAATTATA
Source organism: Bettongia penicillata ogilbyi (assembly GCA_023548195.1). NCBI lineage: Eukaryota > Metazoa > Chordata > Mammalia > Diprotodontia > Potoroidae > Bettongia > Bettongia penicillata. The sequence continues at coordinate 174,476 of JAJHZJ010000141.1, forward strand.
GGAACACAGGTTTCACAGTGACTCTGAATGAATTATTACAGAGTAACTGCTTTATAGACATTTGGGTAGGGAAATTGAATTTATTAAGTTTTTCTGATAGCTATGTCTTTTGTATAGGGGCAAAAACAGCTATAAAGATCAAAGCATGGAAAAGCTGAAGAGGAGACTCTATTGTAGCTAAAGATGGAGTTGACTTAACTGCATGCGTTAGATCCACATGGCTGAACACAACTATGTCTAAATCATTTCCTAAGTGAAGACGATACTACAAAGTCCTTGAATAAAAAGTTGTCTGAGTGTAGACATCCAGCTTACCAGTGTAGCATTTCTCATTTGTGACATAGCCCTTAAAAACAAACAAACCCTACCCCTTAGTTTGATGCTAATGTTTGACTGTTCCTTTAGCCTGTGACTTGACTCTGTTGTAAAGCTGACATCACAAACCACTATTTTTAGCTCCTAACCCCACTGATCCAAATTCCAACACCTTTCTTGTTGCAACATGCAAAATGATTACTTTGTGCGGGTACCTCAGTGTGTAGGGATTATAATAATACGTATTTCAGCTACTAAGTTTCCGCTATGATTTTAAAATCACAGCTTTGCCTGCTATTCTTTTGTCATGCCAATGTTATTTGTCCTATTATTTTGAAGAAAGACTGACAACTTTCTGCTGAAAATAATTATTACTTAATGTTCTTGCACTATATATGTAGACACATTTGGTCCCATGGTTTCTGAGAAAACTAATCAAATGAAGGCTTTCATCTTCCTGGCAGAGGATAAATTTCATATGTAAGGCTGAGATGCTGAGGCTGTCAGGCTCATTGGTGATTTGTAATGATTTGAAGAACCAGTGGGTGGGAATGATGAGTAAACTTGGAGAAAGGATTGTGGCACTGAGGAAATGGATCTGGAAAGAGTCACTGATTTGTGGATATACCATGACTCCTAGAAATCTGTCTTAGAAGCTTTGTTAACTCTTTCTGTGAGATAGGGTGCTATTTAATGTAATAGTATAAGTACTGGGACTGAGCCTGAAATTTCATTAGGAAAAAGAGTTTCTAGGTGAGAAAAATGGCCCCTATTAATCTACTTTCTTTGCAAATTATAGTATTAAAGAATTGACTATAGAATTAAGAAATTAAGTACCTTGCTAAGGGTCATACAGGTGGTATATGCCAGGGGTGGGACTTGAACTCAGGTCTTCATGACTTGAAGTCCAGCTCTCTATCCAATAAATTAATTGGATTCATTTTCACAAGCATACATCATTCACTTCTTCTTTACCAGGCACAATGCTAGATGCTAGAGAAATAAAGAAAAAACCAAACACCTACCATCAGTGAGCCTATAGAGTACTAGTAGGTCACAGCATGTACATAGATAAATCTATAATTTGATGATAGGGACAGCAGTGGCAATGGGGGAAATCAATTGATCTGGATAGTTAATGTGTGGATTTCAAAAGTTCTGTTTATTCTGTGAGGAAACTTGATTTACAGAGAATTATGGAAAATTTCAGAGGTCTTCCCTTGCTTTGAAGCAGGAATTTGCTAAACCCTGCTATGGATCTTGGCATGGTGACTGCCTGTGACTTCTTCAGGATCCATGACTCTCCATATGAGAACTAGTACAAAGATACTACTGTAAATAGGATTCACATTCCTGGGGTGGTGATTGACTATTTTGATATGATTGAATTTCCTTGGTGTTTTGTGCTTGCAAAAACCGACAAAATCTACACTGGATTTTGGAGTCATAAGATCAAGACTAAAATATTATCTTTACTATTTCTGCCTCTGTGACCTTGGACAAATTAATTTATTTTTATTTATTTATTCATTTGAGTATTTATTTGTTTGTTTGTTTTTAGAGGCAATCAGGATCAAATGACTTACCCAAGGTCACATAGTTTGTAAGTGTCTGAGTCCAGATTTCAGCTGAGGTCCTGCTGACTCCAGGACCAATAATCTATCCACTGTGACACCTGGATGCCCTCAATTTGCTTTTGTAGGCCTCATTTTCCCCATCTCCAATGAAGAAAGGATTAACTAAACTTTATGATTTTTATGAAGCATTGAAAAGGATGTTGAGTATATAATCAACAAATATTTGCTAGGTTAAGGTTAACCGGTAAACAGTTCTTGGTTCAAAGGGGCATGAGAAAGAATAAGTTAGAGTCTTTCATCCAAAAAGTTTGCAATGTGTTGATAGCAATAAAACATATATAGAAATAATGCAAATTAGAATATGGGTACAGAATAAATCAAATAATAGTAGGAGAATGTAAGATCACTTAAAACTAGTTACCACAGTGGATAGATAGCTGAATCTGGAGTCAGGAAGATACTCTCAGTTCAAATCTGGTCTTATACACATAGTAGCTCTGTGAGCCTGGACAAGTCACTTAAGCCTATTTATCCCAGTTTTGTTGTCTGTAAAATGACCTAGAGAAGGAAATGGAAGACCATTCTAGTAACTTTGACAAGAAAACTCAAATGAGGTTATGAAGTCAGTAATTACTGAAAAGCAGCTGACTGAAGATTACTTCTGTCTTGGGTAAACAGAGAAGTGTCCTTCAAGAGTTAGAAATTGAAATCTTTTTTGAAGGTTAACTAGAAGTCCATAACCCTGGCACAATGACCAGAGACAGAAGAAGGGTAAACCAGATGATTGCAATCATAACCTTTGACAGTGATTCATGTGGGACCTCCATAAGCCTTAGAAAGAGCCCCTTGTCTTAAGGAAGGCATTCTGTGTCCATGTAACCACGAAACTCTTGGGTAGAGATATTATTAGGGGTGTCATGGTTACATCAGTAAAGGTCCATGAGTTTTGGAAATGTTCTGAGGAAGCTAAAATGAATCCTGGCCACTGTTTTGCTTTTGGTTATAACTAACATGACATTTTAAAAGTTCCATTTTGGTACCAAAACTTGAATTTTTATTTATTTGTAGAATTCTGAATTCCCATGGATTGTCTCTAGCACTGAGGAAAGTTGTGAAAGTTTTGCAAGGATTCCCCAAACAATACAATTCAACAAACTCCACTGTTGCTATGAAAAGAGCAATATAGTAGGCCCTGGGGAAATTCAGAGTTCACATGTGACATTCTTTATGGCATCATAAAGGTTAGAGTCAAGTCAAAGGATAGAGTATCAGCACAGAAAAGTATTAGGAACAAAAGCACAAGATTTGTGGATGACATATTGCTTTATTTTGCTTCATTGTACTGCTTTATTATAAGGGAAGACTTTATTTAAAGGGTATTATTATTATTGGGAACTGACAATGAGGTGAAAAAGAACATCAATAGAATTTTTTTAAAATACATGATTAATAGTTTAGAAGGAAATACGGATGTGTGGGGTTTGATGAGAAATATTATTACTCATTGAAGACACTGGAGAAGCTATCTTGCACCTTATTCCCCTCAACTCTGTGATCCAGAGACAGTGACCTCCTTGCTTTCCTCATGGTCATTTCCTTTCCTGACTCTGGGCATTTTCAATGACTGTTTTTCATTTCTGGAACTTGTGTCCTTGACACCTCCACTTCTTGCCTTTCCTAGATTCCTAGGGGCTACGATCTCACCTTCTGCAAGAGTCCTTTCTCAGGTGTCCTTAATTTTAGTGTTTGAGACTATCCCCAAAATATCCTATACAAATATTTTTTTTTGCTCATATTTCTTGTTGTTTCCCATTCTCCCTCTACCCCTACTATGAGACTATGAACTCTTTGAGAAGAGAGACTGTTTTTCATTTATTTTGTTCAGTCTTATTTTCCCTAATGTTTAATACAGTTCCTGATTCATAGTAGGTACCTAATAAATATCTGTGGACTAGCAGAATGACTTCATGAAGGAGGTGGTATTTGAATTGGTTTCCTAAGATAATTCTAGAATGGATTATTAAGAGATGATTATGAAGCATCAAGAAAAATAAACTATGACTACAAATAGCTAGTATGGCTTTCATTAAGAACAGGTCATATCAAACTAATCTTTCTTTTTCCCTTCCCTTCCCTTCCTTCCTTTCTTTCTTTTTTCTTTCCTTCTTTCTCATTCCATCCATTTTTCCTCCCTCCCTCCTTCTTTTCATCCTTTATTTTTGTATCCTTTGTTAATTGTGTTAACAAATTAATAGGTAGTACAATGTTGACAAGAAGGTTTATCTATGTTATAGTCAAGTATTTCATAAAGAATTCCATGCTATTTCCATGTTAAAGGTAGAGAAATATGGGCAAGATAATGATATAGTCAGTTTGACTGAGTGACCAGCTTCATAGTCACCATCAATGATTTATTGTCAAGAGATCTAGTGAATGGTCTCAGGGATTTATATATGGTCCTTGGCTATTCTATATTTTATATGAACAATCTGGATAAATGATTAGATGGCATACTTACCTGCTTCTCAGATAACTCAAATGATGGAGAAACAAACAACACACTGACTGACAGTGAGGATTCAAAATTATTCAGAATATTGAACAGAATATAATAAAATAAAATTCAATAGGGACAAATATAAAGTCTTCCACTTGATTTCCAAGAAAATTAACTTTACAAATGCAAGTTCAGGGGATATGGATAAACAGTAGTTCTGAAAAAAAAAAGAATCTGAATGTTTTAATGGACTAAGATCTCCATACGAGTCATCGGTGCGATGTGGCAGCCAAGAAAGCTCATGTGATCTTGGACTGTATTAAAGCATTTAGAGCTCTCAGGAAGAAGTAGCTTCCTTGGAACTCTTCCTATGGTGCATGTTTTGGTATATGTCCCAAAACATGTGTTCAGTTTTAGGTGCCATTTTATAGGAAGGGTACTGACAAGCTGAAGATGATCTAAGTGAGCATAGGAGGGTGAAGGACCTTGAGTCCATACCAAATGAAGACCATTTGAGGGAAATGGCAGTATACAGCCTAGAAAGGAGATGACTCAGGGAGAAAGTGATGGCCATATTTAAGTATTTGAAGGTCAATCATATGGAAGAAAGCAGGTGGTGTAGCAGACAGGACAAAGGACTTAAAATCAGAAAGACTGATTTTCATGAGTTCAAACCTGTCCTCAGAAACTTAATACCTGCGCAAGTCACTTAACTGTTTGCCTCAGTTCATCTGTAAAATGAACCAGAGAAGGACATAACAAACCACTCCAGAATTTTGTCAACAAGAAGAGTTGGACTTGAGTGTAAAACAGCAATAGCAAATAACACACACTCGCTGTCACTACCTGTGTTAATATGGAAGAGGTATGCAGCTTCCCTGGGCCTTAGTTTCTTCATCTGAAAAGTCAAGGGGTTAGAATAGATTGCCTTTAAGGTTTATAGAATTTCACAAGTACAGTTCGGAGTCAAAGAAATTCTCTCTGTGTTCTGGGAGCAGAAATATTGTTGAGTTTCCTAAGAGAGCAATGGTAATCAATAGTACGGTTGTAACTAATTTTAATGACAGGTAGTGCATGGATAAAATGCCTGAAAAGTCAAGAATACTCATCTTCCTGAGTTTAAAAAAGACCTCATACACTTACTCTATGACCCTGGGCAAGTCACTGAACTCTGTTTGCCTCAGTTTCTCATCTGTAAAATGAACTGTAGAAAGAGATGGCAAACACTTCCAGTATCTTTGTCAAGAAAACCCCACAAGGGATCACAAAGAGTCATCTCAGACTGAATGCCAATGAAGCAAATTTTAATAAAAATGTCTGCAAATTAAAATATGGTGATGGAAAATCCTTATTGCTATTTACAAATATGATCAAATAGCTCGATATTCAAAGGATATCTTTTATGACTTCCTTAAAGTTTAGAAATTCTGCTGACATTTTTCCTGCAATATGCGACCCTGCTTCCTCTTTCTATACCATGGATTTGTTTGTGATATTGAAACAAACAAAATATTTGTGATACTTTTGAACCTTGGCATATATTGGCAGGGTACAAGGAAATAAAAGTCCTTCTGAATTTTGTAGACTAAAGTATAGAAGGCTGTGAAGTGCAGTCAAGGTTGTTATGTAGGAAACTTTGGAGGATTTGTCTAAATCAAACATATGAACTGGAAAGAGCTTTCTCATTACTTCAAATAAATCTCTTTTCCAAGAGTGTAGGCTTTTAGGTTTGAACCGATGAAATTTCTTAGTTGGCAAAAAAAATAAAAATAAATTTAAAAAAATACCAAAAGCCAAATAAACGAACAAAAAACTAATCTTCAACATCTTATAAGGACAGAGGAATGCTAAATGCAAGGATTAGTTTCTCCTTGAGGTAATATGTTTTCACAGTCTCAATCTTGCCTCTATGTCCATCTGCCTTTGGAGCTTGGGGGCTAAATAGAACTTTGGAAAAGGCAGGAAAACAAGAGCTGGTGTAAATATTTGACAGAAAAGACTGTGTTAAACTGGAGAGTAGCACAATGTATCCCAGAAATGGATGATGCTATCATTATGAAGAATGTTATCTGTGAAGAACTGTTAAGAAAGCAGTGGAAGAAAGTTCTTCGGGAAAAGAAGTTTTTGTTTTCCAATGCTACTTACTGTAGCTGAGGCAAAGTGATAAAGAATGACTGTTTTATTCCGTCTTCTCTTCCTGTATCTTCTCTCATCTTCTGAATGAAAATACACTTTTCAGTCAAACAATTCATCTCCTGCCATCAGTATTAATGGTGATCTTTATTATCATGTGCACAGCACATAGAACTTTTCAGTTCTAACATTTGTGTTACAAGAAACACACAAATTGTGATCAAAGATCAATGATATTTATTGCTCTTATTTAGCGGGTACCTTGGCAATCACCTCTAATGAGTCTGAGTAAACCTCTACTTTTCTGCAGCTGCTGCTGCTGCTTCAGTTTTGAGGACAAAAAAGTGGCAGAGGTGTCAGGGATGCCACAGGCACATGCTTGAGCTGGTAAGCTTGGATTTTAAGAGCTAAGAGGCAAAACCAAAAATAACTCCTGAAGTAAATGCTCCGGCAGCCGATGGAAAGAACTTACGAAAGCCCTAGTCCTTGAGTGATAGTCAGCAGTGACTCAACAGGGCTTGTTACTTTGCAAAAACACACCTGCAAAAGAAATCCTTCTGTAATCACATATGATGCACAGTGATTATTTTAAGCAAGAAGAGGTCAAGAAGTGGCTCCTTGGGTGTGATCTCAGGTAGCAAATCTTTATCACCAAATATCCATTCCTTTTACTTTTCATTCCCTTACTCCAATACGTTTTAGTCAAAACAATCAAAGCAGAAAAAGGCAGAAGGGATTCAGAGAGAATAGTGTTGACATACAGCACTAAAGTTGAGCAATTTGCTTGACCTGAGGAGTATGGCCTCAGTTGCAGACTAGGCAATGTGCCAAGCACTAAGCACAGTTCCCACCTAAGGGGAGGTTAGCTTGTTATTGGAGGTAGGAATACCTGTGTTTCCCGTCTCAACTTGGAGGACATCTACCAGTTGTCTGATCCTGTACAAATCATTTAACTTCTCTGTACCTGTTTCCTCTTCTTTAAAATGGTTCTAATAATAAACCCTGCCACAGCAGATTATGGTGAGGACAATGTAATATATGTAAAATGTTTTGCAGATTTTAAAGTGCTATATAAACATAAGCTCATACAGTTATTATTATTAGTAGTAGTATTCTTCTGCTTTAATAAACATTTCAATTACTTTTTACTTTGATACCACTAATCAGTGATTCTCAAATTTCTTTTTTTTTTTTTTTTTGCTAACATTGCAATTGTCTTTTGGATGAGGAACTGTGATATGTTGAACATTTAAATTACAACAAAGAGAGGTTATTGGTAGATAGACCTTCCAGAGACAGGCCTTAGGATTCCTCCACCTCTCTTTACCCTTCCTTACCTCATCCTTTTTTTTTTTTCTTAACTTCCTGAGCACTTCTATGAAATAAGGTAGCTTTGTGCCTTTGTATATCAAGGGACTATGGAGATCTTCTCAATTCTAAGCCCAGACAGCAAGTTGCTCTATAGAAGAAAAGCTGGGGAATGTGGATGTCTTAAGATGTGGA
>JAJHZJ010000141.1:787500-998269 GCA_023548195.1 Bettongia penicillata ogilbyi
ATGGCTGTCACTCACAACTGTTTATGTCTTTAAAACTGCTAATAAACAACTGTCAAAGATTCATTTTCTATTCTTCCTAGGGAATGTACATCCTGAATATTCCTATTATTTTTCCAATTCAACTTAAGACAAGGCAAGATGATTTTTTTTCTGACAAGGAAAAACTTCTAATCTATGAGGGAGAAATCAAATGTGAGCAACAGCATGTTAAAAATAACTTTAAAAGAACAGAAAATTTTGAAGCGAAAAAGAGGCATGGAGAAAGTTCTAAAGGGAGAAGAAAGAGAGGAAGAAAAGGGAAAATCAGTGACTTGATAGCACCACAGAAGACATGGTCAGTAATAGTAATGAGATGAGGAAAGAGAGTGATAGGAAAATGAAAAGAAATAGAGAAAATACAGGGAAAATATGAGGAGGAGAGAGAGAGAAAAAAAGAGACAAAGACACAGAGAGAGACAAAGAGACAGAGAGAACAAAGTACAGGATGATTTGATTTGTCACACCGCTAGTTAGTGGGAGAAGTAGAACCCTGGTGGCCTAACTCTGAATCTAATACATTTGATATCAATGTCTTTTTTTAGGCTGTCCTCTGTGACAGCAATGTCCACCTGTTGAAATCCTTTCTTTTTCCCCCTATATGACCTAGTTCAATAGTTCTTTTTCTCATGAAGTTTTTCTTGTTCTCTGTTGGTAGAAATGTTTCTCCCTTCCCAGCTTTTTATCCATTTCTATTTGACTTCTTGGTAGACTTAATCATATTCTAATTTGTATTATAGTTACCTGTGTACAAGACTTACCCCGCTATATGAATGAAAATTCTCGGAACCTATATTCAAGGATTTTCTTCTTATATGTGTGGTACCAGCATATTACCCAGTGAAATCAGATAGTATTTGTTTATCTAAGTATATGATTTGTCTTATGATATGTATTTATTCACTGTATGTCATTCTAAGGAAGCAGAGCTTTATTAATAGTGAAGTCATTAATGGTGTGGAATTGATAGCAGAGTCATCCTAGTGGTTGGTAATTCACATGCGGAATGATGAAAGGGGAGAAATCATGATTTTGTCTCTTTGTACAATAATGTTTGTATTGAACTGAATTCAAGGGACAGGAAGACAAAAAAGACAAATAGAAACATAAGAAATAGAGTGGCAGGGGAAGAGGAGGATTTAAAAGCATAGTGGAATAAGGATCATGGGATCATAAATGTAGATTTGGAAAGGACCTTAGATATCATCTAGTCCACCTCCCTCATTTTACAGATAAGGAGACTGAGGAAGTTCGGCGACTTTTCCAGGATCATACAGTGAATATATTATATACAGTATATACAGAACCATCCTAGTGAAATGAGTTGGTATAAGAAAAACTGCTGATATTACATAATTCACTTGAATTGTGATCTTCATAAGTGATCACTGACCTTAAAAAATTTCATGTATAAAGTGAAATAATCCAAAAGTAAAAAGGAACTCAGACACTATTTATTATACCTATACCTGAATAAAAATCCTTTTAATAGCAACCCCAACAAATGTTCTTCCATTTGGAGATATCAAGTGAAAGGGATCTCACTGTCTTGTGACACTGAGCAAAACAATTCCATTTTTTTTTGTAATAATTAGGAAGATTTCTCTATGTCAACCCTGGATAATCTTTATCTTAGGCTAAATTTACTCGTTTGGCTACCATGTCAAGTTTGTAATCCACTAAATAACCTGTGGTCACCGAGACGGATCTGTAGATAGAGTGAACCTGGACTTAGGAAGACCTGAGTTCAAACCCAGACTCCAACACTTACTAGCTGTGTGATCCTAGCGAAGTCACTTAATACTGTTAGCTTCTGTTCTTCATCTGTAAAGTGGGGACACAATGGAGAAACAAAGGGCAAACACTCTAGTGCCTTGGCCAAGAAAACTCCAAATGGGTTCATGAAGAGCTGGACGGGACTGAACTGAATGAACAGCAAATAAAATAACCTACATCAGTAGAGAGATGTACATCACTGGAAACTCTTCATGGAGGAACCTAACTTGGGTCCGAAGATATAGGAGAATAGGAACATTCATCTAGAGATGGAAGGGACCTCAGAGGTAATTTAACTCTTCTCTCTTATTTTATAGAAAAAGAACTGAATAACTGGGTGGTTAAGTCTCTTACCTATATTAGTATGGGTAGGATTTGAACCCAGGACCTCTTTTTTCCAGAATCACTGCTTTTTCCCTTCAACAGTGATATCTCTCATCAAATCAAAGATAAGATTTCCCCCCTTCCCCTCAAAAATGAAAACTCTCATGTCATTTTCTATATTAAATGTTCTTGGCATACATTTCCTATTGTATACTTGTTAAGCTGATTATTTTAAACCCAAAGGTATACATTTTCCATATATTCTTTTTAAATTTAGTCACTTTGTTTTAGCTAATAATTCCAGCCTGTCAGACACTTTTTTTTGCTTCCTGTGTCTGTCATCCAATGTGCTAGCTATACTCCCTACCTTCATATTATCTACACATTTGACAAGGCTCTTTTTTATGCTTTCAACCAAGATATTGGTGAAAATGTTGAATAGGACAATTACAAGGACAGATCCCCAGGGCACTTCCCTGAAGACATTATTCCATGTTGACATTAACCATTAACAAATAACTACTCTGAGGGATGGGGATGATGATAAAAGAAAATAGAATAATTTTAATGCCATAAAAATGAAATGTTTTTGAATAAATTAAAACAGTGTTGTTTGAATTGGAAGGGAAACAAATAACTGTGAAAAAATCTTTGCAGAAAATGTATCTGAAGAAAAGACTGATATCTAGGTTATATTGAGAGTTGATGCAAGTATTCAAATAAAGACAGAAGTCATTCTCTAATTGATACATGTTCAAAGTATATAAATAGACAGATTTTCATACTTTATATTCATCTAATTAATAAATTTAAAAAAAAAGTTTGGAAGGGCTGTGGGTCCTTGGGTTAACGCGCTCTTGTTAAAACTGAATTGGTCCAAAGACTCTTGAAAACCAATTGGAATTATATAAGGTAGGTGTCCATCAATTAGTATGGGGAATAGCTGAGTAAAGTATGATATTTGAATGTAATAAAATATGGTTGTTCCATTAGAAATAATGAAAAGAATGGATAGGGAAATCTTGAAAGACTTGCATGAACTGATATAAAGTGAAGAGAGTACACTCAGGGCAAAAATATACAGAATAACTTCAATAATGTAAAGGAAAATAATTTTGGAAGACTTAAGAACTCTGATCAGTGCAAACAGTCATAGTTATAGAATACTGGCGATGCCAATTCCTCATTCTTACTCCTGATAGAGAGGTGACAGACATAGAGGAGAAGATGCAAATCGGAGCATGCTTTTTCAGACATGGCCAGTATGTAAAGTTGTTTTGATTGACTGTACTCATCTGTTATAAAGAAGAGCCTTTTTTTGAGGGGAGGGTGTCAGTTGGAGGGTGGAATAGATAATTAGTGGTGGAGTTAATAATAGTATTTATATGGCCCATAAAAATTTTCAAAGCCCTTTACATATGATATCTTATTGGATCCAATAACCCTGTGGAGTAGGTCCTTTTATTATTTCCATTTTAGAGAGAAGTAAGAAACTGAGTAAGAGAAAGATTTCCCTGGAGTCACTCCACTAGTAAATATCTGAGGCAGGATTTTAACACAGATATTCCTGAATCTAAATCCAGCAATCTATTCATGGTACCAAAGAAAAAAAAGTGTCAGGAAAATATTAAAAAATTCACAGGAAGGAGTGGGATGAATTTCAGAAAGGGTAAACAAGTAGGACACTGTTGGCACTGTCTTAATTAATTCAATATATACTTTTTTTTTGAAGTTGTATATAGAATACCCAGGTTCAATACCATCCTTTTTTTTTCTGTTCTCTGTATTTGGACATATTCATGTTTGTTAAGTTGATTTCTTTTCACTTTTCATGACTTTTATTTTGCCATCCATTCCTCCCTTACAAGAAGGTTTCTACCTCCTCCAAAATACACAGCCCTAACAACTTCCCTGCCATGCAGCTTGTCAACCCCAAATTTCTTGCAAATTGCCACAAGATAGCAGAAAGAGCCCTACCAAAAGATGAAGCCCAGGGAGAGAAGGAAGATACACATATCATAGCCCCCACCATGGGAGGAAAGGGAAGTACCCCTGTACTGCTGCCCCATCCCCTGTATACAGTGAGGAAAGTAGAAAGCTATCTTTCCAAAATATAGCACCAACTTCAGCATAGCTGCAAAGGTGAAGTGGGGATGACCTCCCCTCCACCAACTCCAAGTAGGAGAAGGACATATTCTAAAGAAGGGCATATACTACCAGTCCCACTGCAGTTCAGATGCCACCTCAGCACCAAGACTGTGTATGTGTGTAGGGGAGGCAGGAGGGAGAAGGGAATGACTTCTCTGTAAAGTTCCCTTCTCAGTGAGTCCCAACGCCCCAACACAGGAATCTCTACCCCATGCCGCAGCCTAGGTGAGGAGAAGAGATGAATCTGTGATGATGCATCCAAGGCCCTTGTTTATTTCTTTTTCTGTTCCTGGGAGACCTATGGCAGAATCATTTTACCTCGAGTCATGGCTGTTAATCTGATATGAGCAAAGTGGAACCACTCAATGAACAATCAGGGATATCACAGCCAATCAAATTCCTGTAGGAAAGGTGGTGGCAAAGACCATAGACAGGTTCATTGGGATCCCTGAAGGTTGGACATTCCCAAAAGTCACTGAGGGCACACCATACTCAGGCCTTGTGTACACAAATTTCATCTTTTCATGGGAAGCCTTGTGAGCCTCCTCATCTGAGTTCTAACCCTTGGAATGGGCACAAGCAGTTTTCTTCTTCTGAACTCTGACTTTTTTTTCCTTTGGTGGAAGAGCTTTCATAGTCACTTGACTTAATCTATTTCTCTTTCAAATCAGTCTCAAAGCAGGCTAGATCCAGGTCCAGCTTTTGAATACACTTATTCACCATCTCATATGTATGCATGGAGAACTGAACCTTGTCATCCCCAAATTTCTTCCACTTACTGTAGGCTTAAGTAATGCCAGGTTTTCCTCTGAATTGAGGCTGTGAGTGCTGCTCATATACTTGGTGGCTAGCTTGTCAATCTCTGCTTTCAGTTCTTCTGTTCTCTGATCTAGGTTCTGCATGGACTGGAAATTTCTCTGGGAGGTTTTCTATACTTGGCTAGCACCAGATCCTTTTTGGTGGGAACAGTCTCAGATTCACAAGGAAAAGAGTTTCAGTCCTTTTTTGTAGTTCCTGTCTGGAGGGAGGAGCTACTGGAGGGTCTATTCTTTGTCCAGATAATGTTCCAAGTAAATTCCCACCACCATTTTGAAGCATAAAATTCTGTCTACTCCAGGGTGAGAGGATGAGAGACTATTAAATGTGTCATTGGAGGAATTATAATGTAATAGGACTAGTGAAAATTCTGGAGTCATCAGACAGAGGTTCAAGATATGACTTTACCATTTATGACTTTTATTTGACCATTGGCAAGTCTCTTAACATTTATTTTTCTTCACTATAAAATGAAAAAGAGTTGGATTAGATGATCTATGAAGCACTTTCTATCTCTAAATTTATGAACCTAAGCATAATTGAGTATATCTGTCTAGCAATTTAAAAATAGTCATCCCCCTCCACCATCACCCACCCAGGTTGGAAAATAGTTTATATAATTTATTTTTTAAAACTTCAATGTTTATTTGGAAATTAAATTTCCCTAGGAAATTCTGAATATTTTCAGATATATGAAAGACTAACCCAGTTCTTATAAATTTGTGTTGGTGACTTTAAGGTGGTTATAAATTTACTGGTCTTTGATGAGGGGGTTTCCTTTGACATTTAAAAGTTTTCATTCTGCATTATGTACACTTTCTAAAAAAGAGATTAATGTTACACTATATCACAAAATTTGAAGGTTATATTCAGCAATGAAATATTTGTTTCATCACTTTGATAGTTTCTTCCTATTCTCACCCCCAATCAAAACAATTTTAAGTTTAGTTTGGACTGAGCATAACATGGAAAATAGGAGAAACACTGTGAAAAGAAATTTAAAGTACAAAATAATATCTTGTACTACTCAAGCTCTGCCCCCTCCCTTTCTTTTGGATCAATCTCTATGGGTTATGTTATGTACTGACTTTTATACTATCCTGACTTTAGTCCTCTAATCAGCATGGGGTTGGTGAAAAATCCCCATGTTAATGGAATGAAGTGGAACACATAAAAATAAAATCTAACAGTGGGGTAGGAATAAAAGTATGCCATGTATGGGAAAATGTGTTTGGTTAGAAGTTCAGTTGTGAATTAGTGTATCCTGGTCTTCTCAATGAAAGCAGCAACTTATAATCATGAGAGGTCTTCATAGGCAGTGAGTAAAAACCTCATACAGAGAACTAATGCATCTTGTGGCTATAAAAAGATGTAAGGAACTGTTAATGGCTCCAACTCACCAGGTGCTTTTAGGGAATTGATTTCAGCATGTTTTCAAGATCTTTTTCAAGGAAAATCAGAGCAGCATCTTCATTACGTAATTACAGCATCCAGTGATGCTGAAATATTTCCAAATGTTGCCATCTCTCTGGCTTAAGCTATTTAAAGCAATTCAGCTTTATATTGTAGCTCAAAAAGGTATTACAGAATAGGAGGGATGTACTCTGGGAAACATGATTTTAAGTTGAAAGTGACTTTAAAGGGCACCTAGCTCATTCTCCTTAATTTACGTAGGAGGGAACAAAAGTCAAAGGAAATTTACTAATGTCTACAAGTAGTAAGTATTAGAACTTCTCACTCAAGGAAGCATGGGATCCTAGTTGTGAAGCTAGACAGAAGAGCCCTCAAAGTCATCTCACATAGCTCTCTCATTTGTAACAGGAAACTGAGGCTTAAGAAAATTAAGTGATTTGTCTAAGTTTGTATAATCAGCAAGCATCCAGGTCCTCTGACTCCAATGTCAATACATTTTTTATCCCACCATATTCCTCTCTGTGTATCTTTGCTTGATATTTGGTTTAGTCAGCAACTTGTACATTGGCATGATCAGCCTGTCCCAAATTTGCTTTTATATGCCTTATTCTGTATTCCATAATTCCAATAGTATTTTTAATGTTAAAAAAAATCCCTCATGGAGGAAAACATGGCTGAAACTTGTTAGAAGGAGGAAAAATAGGGTGAGACTACCATAATATGCCTAAACTTAAGCTTCAGAAAGAGTTAAATTTACCTCACTGACTATAGTAGTTTGCACATTAATTTTGATCAACATTATTGAAACATTAGATTTCCTTAAATTCTCATCTGACCTCAGCCTACATTTCCTGCTTATATGTCTCCTGACATGTATATCATTGGGAAATACTCTTCCTTTCCCCAAACACACTTTATTCTTAGCTCTATTTGCTTTGTATTTTAGGTTGACACTCCAGTAACTGATCCTGTAGTAAAATAATGTATTAGACTAGTGGTTCTATAATCCTCATGAGCTCAAAGTGTGTATATAGAAAGTGATTATGTATGAAAAATATTAGACTGTACTGTGATAATATGTAATAAAGTAATACACCAGAGTATGTTATGGTAATGTACAGACAGTAAGTGATGCCTAAAGTAAAGCTGGCCTACATTTCAGCAGTAAGACAAGCTGCCAAATTAAGACAAGCTGCCAAACCTTGCTAGATTAGCTGAAGCCTGAAGATTTCAAGAAAGAAATCCTACTACATTAGGTATGGCCTATGAGCTCAAAGAGGAGAAACTCTGATAAATTGTGGAAGCCTACTAGGCCCAAATGGTGGCTGGACCAAGACTGGTACATGTTTCCTGGAGAGTATGCCAAAGAAGCAACCCTAAGGTCACACCAATAAGAAATGCACCACCCCTAGCAATATCTCTAGTACTGTCTCTAATGCAGAAGAATATAAAAGTAGGTGTTGGTACCCAAGAACACACAGTCTTGCTCTAGATATCCGTGCTCTGTTATTCATCACCCAGTGCTCCGAACAGTACAAGAACATAAGTCATCTGGGTTCTTAAGGCTGTAAGTCCAATAAAATGTGCAAGCATTACAATCTTGTTGTGTTTTTCTGCTGGGAAATCTACCTGGAGAGAATCTGAAAGAACTACGGTTGAATATGCACGTTGTCCCAACCAGGCCTGCTTAAGGCCCTTCCTGTAACCCTTGAGCCAGACACTAGAGAGTGACATCTGCACCCATCAAAGAAGAGCATGGTGTAAAGAACCCTTTGGTAGAAAGGACTGTGAAGCCCATGCCCCTTTAGACAGGGATCTTCTGACAGTTGGAAGCATATTAGAACAGATCTCTCCTTCTAGCTTATCTCTGTCTTTTGCACCCAAGAAAATTGATGTCAAACCACATTTTCTGCTGACTACAGTATAATATAAAACTGAAATTCTTAACATGTATGTATATGGACATATATACTGTATGTATATAAATATACATACATATGTATGTATATTTGTGTGTGTGTATACAAACTACACTCCCATGCGGTAGAGTAGGCAAACATCAGCACTAGGACTCCCCCATATGCCAGGGTGACTGGCAGACTTCAGCTCTGAGAACCATGATGTGCTTCAATGTAATCATGGGAAAACAAGCATCCTCCAGTGGACAAGTTCCACGTGTTTTAGTCCTGCCCCAGGCCAACAGATAGACATCAGCCTTATGGGTGCCTAAAACACACAAGCAACTGCCAGCCAGCAATGTCCTGCCATGCATCAGAATAGCCCCAAGAAAATAGGCAGTATCCAGAGGCCATAACATCATGTGCTGTAGCATAGCCATGGGGAAACAAGGAAACACTCCACTGGCCCTCAACACATGCCAGACACCAGCACTAGGATCCCAACTCAGGATTACTTAGAACCCCTACAGCTTCCAACAGAACCAACCAATTCCCACCTGACCTGTTTGGCACAGTGACAGACACAAGGGTCTGCTGGGAGTCTCAAGATGACATCAGCATAGCCCCAATCTCAGCCAGGGACTGTAGCCACTAGCACAAAAAGACTGATATAGTTCCCCTTCCACTCCAGGAGAAGAATGTAAAAAGAAAGGGAAAAGGTAAAAAAAAAGAAAAGAGCAACAATAACAAAAAATGATTCTGACCATAGAAAGTTATTTCGGGGACAGGGAAGACCAAAATATAAACTCAAAAGAGGACAATAATCTCAAAACTCCTATGGTCAAAATCCCACAGAAAAAACAGGAAGTGGTCTCAAGCCCAGAAAGAACTTATGAAAGAGCTCAAAAAGGAGCTTAAAATCTTACAAAAGAGGAAGAAAAATTGGGAAAATAAATTCGTGATGAAAATGGATTATAAAAAAAAAAAAAGGATCAACAACTTGGAACACTGCTTACAAAGTAGAAATGACCAGGTGGAAAAGGGGATACAATGATCCACTGAAGAAAACAACTCCTTAAAGCTTACAATGACCAAAGTGGGAAAAAAAAAGTAAAGCTAATTAAGAAAAACACTATTAAAAAAAAAAAGAAAAACTTTTTTTTTTTTAACAAAATAAAGTTTTATGAAAAGTTAGAATTTTACCAGCAGAAGTGACACCAAGAATCAATCAAAGAAAATCAAAAGAATGAAAAATGGAAGAAAATTTAAAATACTCCATGGGAAAAACAACTAACCTGGAAAATAAATCCAGGATAGGTAATATCAGAATCATTGGACTACCTAGAATCCATAATCAAGTGGAGGAACTGGCAAACATCCTTCAAGAAATTACTGTGATGTCTTGGAACCAAAGGGCAAAAAAAGTCATCAAAAGTATCCCCCAATCACCTCAGGAAAGAGATCCCAAAATAAAACCCCAAGGAATATTGTAGGCAAATTTCAAAACTACCAGGTCAAGGAAAAAATAATGCAAGTAGCCAGAAAGAAACAATTCGAATATTGGTGAGTCACGGTCAAGATTATAGGGAACTTAGCAGTTACAACATTAAAAGATCAGAGGTTATGGAACATGATCTTCTAGAAGGTAAAAGAGCTAGGATTACAAAAAAAGAATCACCTGGAATCATTTAGCATAATGCTTCAAGGGAAAAATGTCATTCAACAAAATGGAAGGATTTCAACTTTGATAGGGAGAAGACTAGAATTGAGCAAAAAAAAAATTGATCTCCAATATCAAGATCCAAGAGAAGTCTAAAAAGGGGAAAAGGAGAAAGAAAACAAGGAATTCAATGGACCTGAACTATTTATATTCCTACATGGGAAGATGATACTTGCAATTTTTAAATATTGTACCACCAATAGTACAGAGACATATAATATATACAGACTTAGGGTACAGATATAAGGTGAATTTGAGGGAAAGACATAAAAAATAAGAGATGAGAAAGAAAAGTACATTATGTGTAGAAGGAAGAGAGAGACAGAATTCGGTAAATTATTTCACATCAATAGCCAAGAAAGAATTATTACAGTAGAGCAGAAGATGGGAGGGTGTGCAGTGGGCATCATTTGAAACTTACTCTCATCAATATTGACTCAAAGAGGGAATAATTTACAAATCAGTTGAATATATAAATCTAAGTTACTTTATAGGAAAGTAGAATGAGAGAAGATTAAGTAAAGTGGGCACAGTGGGGGCTGACAGAAGGGAGGGCAGATCTGGTGAGGTGGGAAAGGGTCAAAGGAGAAAAAGGACAAGCAAGAGGAAGACTAGGATGGAGGGAAATAGTAAATGGGAATGGGAGGAACAGCCTAATAAAATGGAAACAGATAATAGAGTGGAACAAAAAACAGAATACTAAAATACATTGTTTACAAGAAACACATTTGAAGCGAAAGACAAACAGTAAAAATAAGGAACTGGAGTAGAATCTATTATGCTTCAGCTCAAGTTAAAAAAAAAAGCACAGGTATCAATTCTGTTCTTAGAAAAAGTAAAAGCAAAATAGACCTAATTAAGAGAGATAAATTAGGAAACTACATCTTGCAGAAAGGTACTTTAGACAATGAAGGAATCACATTAGAAGAGTGAAGAATTGTCTACCTGTTAGATATATAGGGAGGGGAAAAAGTTGTGACCAAACAAGAGACAGAGACATTAAAAAAATGTAGGACAGATAATTCTGATTATATTAAATTGAAAAACTTTTGTACAAACAAAACCAATGCAATAAAGATTAGAAAGGAAACAAAGCTGGGAAACAATCTTTGGAGAAAGCGTCTCTGATAAAGACATTGTTTCTCAAATACATACACAGCTAAATTAAATTTATATACAAGCCTTTCCCTCATTGATGGATGGTCAAAGGATATACACAGGCAGTTTTCAGATGAAGAAATTAAAGTTATCTATAGATATATGAAGAAGTGTTCTAAACCACTTTTGATTAGAAAAATAGAAATTAAAACTACTCTGAAATACCTCACACCTTTAAGATTGGTTAATATAACAAAAAAAGGAAAATGATAATTATTGGAGAGGATGTGGGAAAATTGGGATGCTAACGCACTGTTGTTGGAGGTTGAACAGATCCAATTATTCTGTCAATCAATTTGGAACTGTGCTCAAAGGGCTATAAAAGTGTGCATACTCTTTGATGCAGCAATACCACTACTAAGTCTATATTCCAAAGCGATCAGAAAAAAAGAGAAAAGGATGTACATGGTAGCAAAATATTCGAAATTGAGGGAATGCCTCTCAGTTGGAGAATGTGTGAACAAACTGTGGCATATGAATATATTGGAGTACCAAGGTACAATAAGAAATGTTGAACAGGCGGATGTCATAAAAACCAGGAAATATTTGTATAAATGAATGCAAACTGAAAAGAGCAGAACCAGGAAAACGTTGTGCGTAGTACCAGCCATACCATGTGATCAACTATGAATGACTCAGCTTTTCTCAGCAACACAAGTATACAAAACAAATACAAAGAACTCCTGGAGGAAAATGTTATACATAGCCAAATAAAGAACTGATGAACTCTGAATGCAGACCAAAGTATATTTTTCCCACTCACTTAATTCTTTATCATTTTTTGAGATTTTTTTCTTTTATTAGTTTTATTTATTTTTATATTTTGACATTCATGTCCACAAAATTTTGAGTTCCAATTTTTCTCCCCATCTCTCCCATCCCACTACCCCATAACACCTTGCATTGTGATTACCCATTCTGTCAATGTGCCCTCCTTTCTATCACACCTCACCCTTCCCTTATCCCCAACTTCTCTTTTTTCTTGTAGAGCAAGATAAATTTCTATATCCCATTACCTGTATTTCTTATTTACCCATTATATGCAATAACAATTTTCAACGTTCGTTTCTAATACTTTGAATTCCAATTTCTCTCCCTTCCTCCCTCCCCACCCATCTCCACTGAGAAGGCAAGCAATTTAATACAGGCTATATATGTGTCCTTTTGCAAAAGACTTCCATAATAATCATGTTGTGTAAGACTAACTGTATTTCCCTCCATCCTACTCTATCCTCCCTTTTTTCTATTCTCTCATTTGACCTTTTCCCTTTCCAAAAGTGTATACTTCTAGCTATTCCCTTCTCCTATTTGCCCTCCCTTCTATCATCCCCCTCACCCTACTTGTTCCCTTCTCCCCTACTTCCCTCCAGTGTATGATAGATTTTCATACCAAATTTAGTGAGTATGTTATTCCCTCCTTAAGCCATATGTGAAGAGAGTAAGCTTCACTTTTCTCCTCTCACCTCCTCCCTTTTCTCCTCCATTGAAAAAGAGTTTTCTTATCCCTTTTGTAAGTGATAGTCTGCCCCATTCCATTTCTCCCTTTCTCCTCGCAATATTTTCTTCTCTCACCCTTTAATTTAATTTTATTTTTTATGGATATTATTTCTTCTAATTCAACTCAACTTGTACTCTCTCTGTGTGTGTGTGTGTGTGTGTAATCCCTCCACCTACCCAAATATTGAGAAAAGTCTCAAGAGTTAAAAATATTACCTTTCCATGTGGGAATGTAAACAGTGCAGCTTTAGGAAATCCATTATGATTTCTTTCCTGTTTACCTTTTAATGCTTCTCTTGTTTCTTGTATTTGAAAGTCAAATTTTCTATTCAGTTCTGATCTTTTTATTTTGATAGTTTGAAAGTCCTCTATATCACTGAATGATCATTTTTTCCGTTGAAGTATTATACTCAGTTTTGCTGGGTAGGTGTTCCTTCGTTTTAATCCCAGTTCCTTTGACTTCTGGAATATCCTATTCCAAGCCCTTTTATCCCTTAATGTAGAAGCTGCCAGACCCTGTGTTATCCTGATTGTATTTCCACAATACTCGAATTTTTTTTCTTTCTAGCTGCTTGCAATATTTTCTCCTTGACTTGAGAACTCCGAAATTTGGATCACAATATTCCTAGGAGTTTCTCTTTTTGGATCTCTTTCAGGAGCTGATCAGTGGATTCTTTCAATATTTATTTTGCCCTCTGGTTCTAGAATATCAGGGCAGTGTTCCCTGATAATTTCATGAAAGATGATATCTAGGCTCTTTTTTTGATCATGGCTTTCGATCAATCCCGTAATTTTTAAATTGTCTCTCCTGGATCTATTTTTCCACATCATTTGTTTTTCTAATGAGATGTTTCACATTATTTTCTATTTTTTCAATCTTTTGGTTTTGTTTTGTAACTTCTTGGTTTATCATATAGTCATTAGCTGACCTGAGCTCCACTCTCATTTTTAAAGAATAATTTTGTTCAGTGAGCTTTTGAACATCTTTTTCCATTTAGCTAATTCTGTTTTTTTAAAGTCTCCTTCTCCTCATTGGTTTCTTGGACCTCTTTTCCAAATTGAGTTAGTCTATTTTTAAAGATGTTATTTTCCTCAGCATTTTTTTGATTCTCTGTTAGAAAGCTGCTAACTCACTTTTCAAGCTCTTCTATGACCTGAGCCCATTTCACATTCATTTCGGAGATACTGGAGGCAGAAACCTTGACTTTCTCTGACAGTATGCATTGTTCTTCCTCATCTGAAAGAATGGAAGGAGATACCTGTTCACCAAGAAAGTACCCTTCTATGGTCTTATTTTTTTTTCACTTTTTTTAGGCATTTCCCAGCCAGTTTCTTGACTTCTGAATCTTTTGTCAAGAGGAGGGTTCTAGTGCTCCTCCTCCCCCCAGGATAGTGCCCAGGGCTGAGATTCAGATCAGCTGCTCAATTCCCCCAGGGGCTATGGGTGGGGGTGGGGCAGGTAGGGGAGAGAATCAAAGGTTTGGGGTGAAAGGCACCGTTTCCAATACTCTATGATAGAGGTGATTACAAAAATTAAGCTATTACCAAAAAAAAAAAAAATTCACAGGCAAAGAAGAAAGAAACCAACCATAAAAAGGTATTAAGGGAAGAGAGATGACCTGGGTTCATCTTCAGAGGAGGACATTGAAGTAAAGAAATCCCCAAAGAATAATGTCAAATGGTCACCTGCACAAAAAAAAAATCATAGAAGATCTTAAAAAGGAATTTAAAAACGAAATGACTGAGATGGAGAAAAAACTGAAGGAAAAAATTAAAATAATCCAAGAAAAACAAGAAGGTTATGAAAGGAAAGTCAACCAATTAGAAAAGGAAATCCAGAATCTTAAGGAAGAAAATGACATCTTGAAAATTAGAGGTGGGCAAAGTGAAGCCAGTGAAATTATAAGAGATTAAGAAATAATTAATCAAAATATGACTGAAAAACTAGAAGAGAAAGTAAAACATAAGAAAAAACAACAGATTTGGAGAACAGATCAAAAAGAGAAAATATAAAAGTAATCAGACTAACTGAAAGTTTTTATCAAATAAAGACTCTTGATACAATAATACAAGAAATAAAGAAAATTGTCCTGAAGCAATCAAACACAGGGCAGTGACTGGGGTCGGGGGGGAGGGTAGAAATTGAAAAAAATCCATCAATCACCACTTAAAAGAGATCCTATGAGGAAAACTCATAAGAATATCATAGTAAAATTTTGAAACCCTCAGCTCAAGAGTAAAATATTAAAAGCATCAATATTAAAACAATTTAAATATGGTGGCATTACAATTAGACTCATGCAGGACCTAGCAGCAAAGACATTAAAGGATCTCAGGTCTTGGAACATAACATATCAAAGAACAAAAGAAATGGGACTCTGACCAAAAATGTCATACCCTGTGAAATTAAGTATCTTTCTGAATGGAAAAAAAAATGGACATTTGATAAACTCCTAGACTTTTATAATGTTGTTAAAAAATAATCCTGAACTTAATAGAAGATTTTACATACGAGAACCAAGAGAAATTTAAGGTACATACCAATAGATAGATAGATAGATAGATAGATAGATAGATAGATAGATAGATAGATAGATAGATAGATGATAGATAGATATAGATAAATGTATATATGTATGTAGATATATATAGATATATGTATATATACATATATAGAGAGAGAGATAAAAAGTAAAATGTATGTCTAAGATTCTTATTAATAATTGGGTAGTTCATAAACATGATTGAGGGAAACCTGAGTGGGATATGAATTTAAATTTAGAAACAGCTAATAATAAGAGTAATTATTTTATACAAATGAGATGCAAGAGGAAGAATTGATACAGAGAAATTAGATGGAGGAGCAGGGCTGGTAGTTCTGGTAACCCACTTTCATTGGGAATGGGTTTAAGAGGGAACAATACATATATATTTAAAAGAGTATAAAAGGCTTCTACTTTCAGAAGAAAGAAAATAGTAAGGGCATAGGGAGGGGGAAGAGGACAAGGGAGGAATGTATAGGGGGAAGGAATAGGTAAAGGGGGATAGATATAAAAGGGTGCTTAGATTTATAGGAATGGGAGGATAGGGGAGGGATAATTCTGTGGGGTATGCAAGCAATAGGAGGGCAAAGTAGTGGAAGTAAATAGTAGTAAGTAAAACAGTAGAAGTAAAAGTAGAAGTAAAATAGAGGAAGTGGGAAGGATAGGAAAGAAGAGATTTGCACAAACATAAAAAAACAGATCAGGAGTAGAATATGGGAAAGTGTATGTTTATATGTGTGTGTGTGTATCTACAGCTATAGAGAAACTTACCTAAACTTCATTGTAGCCTTCTAGGGGTGAGGGAGAACGGAAAAAGAATGAAGTAAAAAGTGCAGAGCAGAGAACAAAAGAACTCACAGGGAAGCAAAGAAAAGATGGTCATTTCTCAACACAAGTAGTATTTATCATACAGGTTTTCTTGAAATGAAAATTTATTGTTACATAACTTGAGTCCTCTCTTATGTTATGCTGTGCATATGACATTTTTCTTTTCAACTTTAAACTTAAGTTCAATATTTAAGTTTATGATATGATTTTTTTCTATTCTGTATTTGTGTCCTGGCACTTCCATGTGAAATAAAATTTTTAAAAAATGAATGCTAAAATGTTCTTCATATGTAATTGGAGGAAAATTAAATTAAATTTAAAGGAGAGGGTGGAAATGAGTAAAGAAACACAATATTATAAGTATGGGAGGTACAGTCAATTCAGAGAAAAGTTTTGTAGCAATTTAAGGTGATATCAGATTTTGAAATTGCTCATAATGAATTTTATTGTAAACAATGATTTAGCTCAAAGCACATAAAATTTGAACGTGCTGATCATATTGAAATGAATAAGAGTATTTCAATGAATTATGAGGAATTAGTTACAGTTATAAAAGGTCCTATAGGATACTTGGAAAGAGTTTACAAAAACAGGAAAAATGTTTTGCACTTAATATGTCAGTTCCTGAAACTCCTAAATTTCATTACTTTAAGCCTATTTAAATTAAATTGGATTAAATATATAATTATTACTCAAAAATTAATTTCTATGCACAAGATTTCACTGAGATATAAACTGGAAAGAAAGCATGCTGTATCCTCTAGAGGCTTGAACCTAAAAGAAGGCAACATACACATACATTTTTCTGATTGTTTGAATACAATAAATCCCCATGTTTTCTTCTTGAAGTGTTTTAGTAATTTAAAAATATCGTTAAGTAGTAGTCCTCTATTCTAAGTCTGTTTTTCTTTCCCTACATCTCCCCATAAGTTTACACTCAACACTCCTGATACTGGTACTAAGGTGTTAAGTTACTCTTCTCTCCTTTGTGGTTCCTTGTCTTCCAATCGGAATGGATTCTATCCCTTGCTCCTTTTCAGACAGGCTAGGATGACCCTCTTGCTTTAGGTGCCCAATTTGTGGAGCTTGTTCTTTCTTGAAATCCTGTTCAGACCTCTGAAATCTGTTAATTTTTTTGGAGGGGAGCAGAGCAAGAGATAAAGGAAGACGTTTCATTCTGTTGTTGTGGTGACTCCTTTCACAGAGGAGATCAACATTTTCTTTATATTAATTATCTAAGAGAAGAGATTCTTTACATGGGTTTCATTAATTTTTCTAAAGTTTTGAAAATTATATTTCAGTATAACTGGCTTCCTCTTAAATCCTATGTATTTTATTTTATGCATTTTTATGCATATTATACTCATAGACTTCACAAGACTGCCTAAGGTTCTGTGGTACCAAAAAGAAAATAAAAAGGTTAAGAACCCTTAGTTAAAGAGTTTATGGGGGTGGGAAATGAAAGGGTGACTTGTCTGACCATGGTAACTTAGTAACAAAGGAAGGATTTAAGTAATTTCCTCCTCTGATTCCAAGACCAGACCTTTCTCTTACACCAAACTACACTGCCTCTCAAATCATTTTGGGTAGGTACTACACTTTTTTTTTTTTGTTTTTTGAACCTGTTGGTACCACTACTGACCATATAACACAATGATGTCTAAGATAGAGACAAGGATACAATATATACCAAATAGTCATAGCAACACTCTGTGAGAGGTAGCAGAGAACTTCAAACGAAATGGATTCCACTTAATAAGGAAATGATGAACAAACTGTGATATATGAATGAACATAATGTATGTTAAGATACAGAGAGTGTAAGGAATTCAGAGAACTATGGGAAGATTTCTATGAATTTATACCAAGTGAAATAATGAGAACAAGGAGAAAATATACACAGTGACAAACCCAACCAATCCCCATGTTGCCTATGGCTTCCTGAGGAAATCTATGACCTGTGTCTAGAATAGATCTGCCTCCTGTTTCTGTCTTCTTTCCTTTATGAGTTTCTGAAAGGTTGAAAGAATTGCTAGATGTCTGGTAGCCATAGATGTTAAGGATTCCCAGTCCTGAACAGCAACCAGTTCAACTCAGCCAAGTAGTGGGTCTGCCTAGAAGCCAATATACCATACCCTGCAAGCCATGGAGTGCCTCTTCCATTGCTTATCTATTATTTGGTTGTTAACTTTATGGGACAAATATTTGTAGCAATTGCTTTAAATTTCAGTACACAGTCCCCAGGGACTAAGATGGTAGAGGAGAGAGGTATACTGATCCAAGGAGATGTTTCTTATTTTGACTATATCTAATCTTGGAACCTCTCTTTTTAATTAATTATTTAAGTTAATATTAAATGCATATTGATGAAATTGAGAAAAGATCAACTAATACCAATGACAATTGAGCTGGTCCAGTGCGAGGGAAGGAGACCTATTCTAATGACCTTATGGAAGTTTATCTTTATACTGGGAAGCAGGAAGAGAAAATGATCCATCAGAGACGTTTGTATACTCCCATTGAACAAAGTAGTAAATTAAAAGCCTTTTCCTCATCACTCAAAAAATTAACGGAAAAATCACAAAAACTAAATTCCCCCTTTAAATTGGAGGGCAGGGTCCTCCATTGCACTTTTCTAGAAGCTGACTCCTCAATAATTCTCAAAAGGTGACCTAGTCAGAACTATTGCAGTTATTTGATAACCATTTAGTAAGTCAAATCAAATCAACATGAATTTATTTAGTGCTTGCTTTGTGCTAGGCACCATGCAAAGTACTACAACAACAGAAAAAGGCAAAAATTTCCTTCAAGAAGCTCACATTCTAATAGGGATAAAAACGTGCAATGTTTTTATTCATGATATATACTGGGTAAATTGGAGGTGACTTCAGAAGGAAGGAGCTAACATTGTGGGGAATAAGAAAAGTACTCTCATAGAAAGATCTGAGCTAAGACTTTAGAAAAGTAAGGGAAGGAAGGAGGAGAGGTAAGAAAAGGGGATATTCCAGGCATATGGTACAAGCACGTGGTACAGTCAAAGAGTAGATACTGAACTGAGGACAGAGAATGCTATGCCTCAAATAGCAAGTCCAGTGGTACTGTATCATAGAGTTTGTGAAAAGGAACATATTGAAAAAACATCACAAAACAAACAAGAAAAAAACTCACAAAATAAATAGAAACGAGAGCGTGAATTATTTAAAAGTTAAACAGAAGATTTTATATTTGATCCTGGAGATAATAGGGAGTCACTTGGATCTATTGAGTAAGGATTGGTGCGGTCACAACTGCATTTTAGAACGACCACTTTGGCAGCTAGATTGGAATTTGGAAATATTTGAGGCAGAGAAACAAGCCAGAATGATGTTGGAGTAGTGCCGGTGTGAAGGGATGAGGGCTTGTACCAGGATGTCAGCTGTGTCAGAGAAGAGAAAGAGGTATCCATGAGAGATATTGTGAAGATTGATATTATAAAATCTGATTATCTTTTAGATATTTGGGGGAGTGCAAGTGAGCAGTTGAGAATTGCACCTAGGTGTGAACTAGGGCAATTGGAAGAATAGAGGTACCTTCCACAGTAACAAATTAGAAAGAGAGGAAGATTATTGGGGAAAGACTGAGTTCCTTAAACTGAACTCTTTAATGCAGAGTTAAAGATTCCCTACAAGACTGATCTCTTGATGAGTGTCTTTAATTTCATCAATGAAATGTGAAGTAAAGTTTACAATTAAGAAATTAAATAAACATGATGTCCATGGGAAGCTGCAGGAGACATAAAAAGATTTCAAAAAGTCATTTTAGTGGGTAGGAAAATGAATTGATGAGGGTAAGAAGGGAAATAGATTGCCTTGCTGAAGTGAGGGCCCACTTGAGATTATAAAACACCAAATTTGTAGTGGATCCAGTCAGCACAGTTTTGCAATTTTCTCTTTCTTCATTTTGCAGGATACGAATTCTTTTTTCATACAAATAGTAGGAGGAATTCAAGAGTGAGGCTTTGAAAAGACATGTTTACTGGTAAGGTAAAGGGAAAATGAGTCACAAACTTAAAGACAGCATAGTTTAACTGATTCACTAAGTGGTTGAGATAGCAAAAGGAGAAGAATGTAATGAATTCAGGGGTTTGGGGCTAGGAAGGAGGTTATAATAAAGATGAATAATAGAACAAGGTGTCTTAAGGAATAGGGAAAGGTAGAATGATTAAAAATATGATTAATTAAAAGTATTTCAGAGTTCATGAAAATGGAATCGAAAAACTTATGGGTTATGGAAACATAAAGGGTATGACTGTATTGGGGTATAGCTGACAAGAAATACAGTAGACCATCAGTAATGAGTTTATTATTAAGCATTTACATTGTGCTGAATACTGGAGATAAAAATAGAAAATCAGAGACAATGAGCTCTCAAGCTCATGGGAGAGACTATATCTATATATCGATATATAGATATAGATATATGAGATTTCACCTTGCAGGTAAAATGGAAAGATCTCATGGTCCTTAGAGTGTAAAACAAATGTTTCCTATTGCTTCCACTAAAAATCAATTGTGTTTCTGACTTTAAGTCATTTGAAAGTTTTAAGGACTTTGGTGTCAAGAACTTCATTTTCTGGTATTTAGCAGCTGTGACTACGATAAAGGGATGAAACCTAGTCATAATTTTAAAAAATACTTTCACTTTTTAATCTTGGATAACTATTTAGAGAGGACTGGAGTAGGATACTCTGGCTGCTTTAGCAAAACTCTAATCTCTGATCTTAGATCTGGCTTCCCTGCAACGTCAAAGTGTTTCGGATGCGGATTTTTGTGTCTGAATAAGCATGCATTATGCTGTGTTCTGTAATGCTATGAATGGAGGGAAAAATCACCTTTACACAATTTTATGTAGGAAATGATTCTCAGTGTTCTTCCTATTTTGTTTTATTTTATTTTTAATATTATATTTTTATTTTTCCTTAGTTACATGTAAAAATTTTAATATTTCTTTTAAGATCTTTGAGTTTCAAATTCTTTTGCTTTTTCCCTCCCCACTCCACTCTCATTGAGAAGGCAAGCAGTTAGATATTAGCTTTACATATACCATCATACAAACATGTCCATAATTTGTTTGTGTTTGCCCTTCATTGCCGAAGACCACGCCATCAGAGAAATAATGGCATGACTTGCACTTGACTGTGTTTTGAGTGAGGGAGGGCTGTGCAGGTCACCAGCCTCATTTCTTCTCCAGAGTCATCTGAATCCAGTGACAAGATATTCATCAGGATGACTGGAGATGTCCCAGGATGAGGTAATTGGGGTTGTGACTTGCCCACGGTCACACAGCTAGTGAGTATCAAGTGTCTGAGGTGACATTTGAACTCAGGTCCTCCTGACTCCTGCACTGGTGCTCAATTCACTGCACCACCTAGCGGCCCTGAACCAAATATTTAATTCAATGAGGAAAAAAGAGGAGTGTACTAGGGGGCCTGCATATAACAGATACCAGGATTTTAACTGGGTGGTAGTTATGAATAGCAAGAATCAAAGGAAGAGAGGTTACTGAGTGATGGAGTTGGGGAAGGAGGGAGAGAACCTGGAAGTGGCAATGGGGATCAATGAATATTCTAATACTCCCACCTGGATCAGAGAGACAAGGAGAGTGAGTAAAAGTGCATCCAGTATTGATCCTTGACAAGTCACTTTATCTTGGTGTTCAAAGCAACACTCTTAGATTATAAGCTGCTGAGTAGGTGCTAACCTACATTAGTAGAGGAAATTTCCTCAGCTAAAAAAATCTATCCCTAGTGACCATACCAACCCTTGATGAGCAGATAAGTGAACAGTTATCTACACATACAATCTTTCATGGAATATTGAAATTATATACATATATGCATGTGTGTGTATACATATACATATATGCAAAAAATACTGTGTATGCACGTGTGTATACATATACATATATGCAAAAAATACTGTGTATGCATGTTTGTGTATACATACAAATATATGCAAAAAATACTGTGTATGCACGTGTGTGTATGTGTGTGTATGTGTGTGTAAAACAGAGAGAACTTATTTTTACTCTATCAAGGCAAATGCTTTTCTCATTATGAACTAAATAGTCATGTTGTGAAAGAAAGCAGACAAAAAGACTCAAGAAAAAAGAAAATATGCTTTAATCTATATTCAGACACCATCAGTTCTTTCTCTGGGGATGCATAGCATTTTTCATCATAAGTCCTTCAGAGTTCTCTTTGACTGTTGTCTGAGAATAGGTAAATCATTCACAACTTGTCATCTTACAGTATTCTAGTTAATTGTACACAGTACATTTTACTTTGTGCCCATTCAAGTCTTTCCAGGTTTTTAAGAGAGCATCCTGCCCATCATTTCTTATAGTACATTAATATTCCATCACAATCACATACACTACCTTTTCATCAATTTCACAATCAATGGGCAGCCCCTCCATTTCTAATTCTTTACCCACAGAAATGAGCCACTATAAATATTTTTGTACATATAGGTCTTTTTTCCTTTTGGTTTTCATCCCTTTGGGGATACAGATCTAGCAATGGTAATCACTGGGTCAAAGGGTATGCATGTTTTTATAGCTCTTTGGGCATAGTTCCAAATTGTTCTATTGATGGGTTGTATCATTTCACAACTTCACCAACAGTGAATTAATGTCTCATTTTCCCCACATCCTCTCCAAAATTTATTATTTACCCTTTCTTTCCTATTATCCAATCTAATAGGTATGAGGTGGTACCTTAAAATTGTTTGAATTTGCCTTTCTCTAATCAATATTAAGTTAGAGTATTTTTGCATATGGCTATAGGCAGCTTTGATTACTTAATCTGAGAATTGGTCTTATCTTTTGACCATTTATCACGTGGGGAATGGCTCTTATTTTTATAAATTTGACTCAGTTCTCTATATGCTGAGAAATGAAGCATTTATCAAAGAAACTTCAATTTTTTCATAGTATTGCTATTTCCCTCCATCGTATCCCCCAATTTTCTTTTCTCTCTCTCCTTTCACTCTGTTTCTCTTCAAAAGTATTTTGCTTATTACTAATCCCTACCACAGCCTGCCCCCGCTTCTATCAATTCTCCCCTCTTCTCTTACTCCTTTGCCCTCCTACTTTCCTGTAGGGCGATATAGATCTCTATGCCCAAATGACTGTATATGCTATTCCCTAATCAGATTAGAGTAAGGTTTACTCACTCCCTCTCACCTCCCTCCACTCTTCCTTTCGCCTGTAAAAACTTTTTCTTGACTTTTTCATGTGAAATAATTTACCCCATTCTATCTCTCCCTTTCCCTTTATCCCAGTACATTCCTCTCACACCTCTTAATTTTTTAGACATCTTCCCTTCATATTCAACTTACACCTGTTCCCTTTATCTATCTATCTATCTATCTATCTATCTATCTATCTATCTATCTATCTATCTATCTATCTATCTATCTATCTAATCTATCTATCTATCTATCTATCTATCTATCTATCTATCTATCTATCTATCTATCTATCTATCTATCTATCTATCTATCTTTCTACCTATCCATATATATTTATATGGGTAGATATATCCATATGGATATATATCCTAACTACCCTAATAATGACAAACTTCCTATGAGTTACAAATATCATCTTCCCATGTAGGATGTATACAATTTAACCTTATGAAGTCCCTTTTGATTTCCTTTTCCTGTTTACCTTTTTATGTTTTTTCTTGAGTCATATATCTGAAAGTCAAATTTTCTATTCAGTTCAGGTATTTTTATCAAGAATGATTGCAAGTTCTCTATATAAGTGAATGCTCATTTTTCCCCCGAAGGGGGAAGGTAGATGATTCTTAGTTTTAATCCTGGTTCTTTTGGCCTCCATAATATCAGATTATAAGCCCTCAGATCATTTAATGAAGAACCTGCTGCATCTTGTTTTATCCTGCCTGTGGCTCCATGGGACTTGATTTCTTTCTTTCCGGCTGTTTTTAATATGTTCATCTTGATCTTGGAATTTTGGAATCTTATTATAATTTTCCTGTCAGTTTTTGCTTTTGAATCATTTTCAGGAGTTGATCAGTGGTTTCTTTCAATTTCATTTTATTCTCTGATTTTAGAATATCAGGGTAGTTTTCCTCAATAATTTCTTGAAAGACAATGTCCAGGCTCTTTTTTTGATCATGTCTTTCAGGTAGTCCAATCATTTTTTAAATGATCTCTCCTGAATCTATTTTAAAGGTCAGTTTTTTTTAAAGAGATATTTCACATTGTCTTCTATGTTTTCCTTCTTTTGGTTTTGTTATATTGCTTTTGATTACTCATAAAGTTTTTTAGATTCCATTTGCTCTGTTCTAGATTTTAAGCAATTATTTTCTTCAGTAAGCTTTTTGACTTCCTTTTCCATTAGGGCAATTCTACTTTGTAAGGCATTCTTCTCCTCATTAACTTTTTGGACCCCTTGCCATTAGGCCTAGTCTGTTTTTAAGGTGTTATTTTCTTCAGTATTTTTATTTGTGTCTGCTTTATCAAGCTGTTAATTTGTTTTTCACAATTTTATTGCATCACATTTCTTTTACCAATTTTTCCTTTAAAAATTTTACTTGAGTTTCTTTCTTTGTGAAATTTTAGGTATTTATTTGTTTTAGTTTTTAACACAATTCCATAAAATTATGAGTTTTAAACTTGCTCACCCTCCCTAAACTTCATTAACCTCTTCTTTCTCTATTTTATTCATGTTATCATCTAGAGATATAAAATTCCCCTAAGAACTGCTTTGACTGCATCCCATAACTATTTGTATATTATCTCCTTATTGTAATTCTCTTTGATGAAGTTACTAGTTGTTTTCTCCTTGACCTACTAATTCTGGAATTTGGCTACAATATATTTTGGTGTTTCCATTTTGCAGTCTCTTTCAGTAGGTGAATGGTGGATTATTTCAAGAACTATTTTGTCCTCTGTTTCTTGGACCTCAGGGCAATTTTACTTGATAATTTCCTGAAAGATGCTCTCCAAGTTCTTTTTTTTGATCATTGCTGCTAGATTAACTAATAATTCTTAAACTATCACTCCTGGATCTGTTTCCCCGGTCAGCTGTTTTTCCAATGAGGAATTTTTACAATTTTTTTCTACTTTTTCATTCTTTTCATTTTGTTTGATTCTTGATGTCTTAGTCATTAGCTCCCACTTGTCCAATTCTATTTTTAATGACTTTTTCTTCAGTTATTTTTGTACATTCTTTTCAATTTAACCAATTCTGCTTTATAAGGAATTTGTCTCTTTAAAGGATTTTTGTACCTCCTTTTCCATTAAGCTAATTTCATTTTTTAAGGACTTATTTTCTTCAGTCAATTTTTGTCCTTCCTTTTACAGACTATTCCCTCTTTCTTGCATACTTCTCATTTCCTTTCCCAATTTTTCTTCTTCTCCTCTTATTTGACTTTTAAAATCCTTCTTGAGCTCTTATAAGAATACTTTTTAGTCTTAGAACTAACACCCATTTCCCTTTGAGGTTTCAGATGTGGGTATATTCATAATGTTGTCTTCTTCTCAATTTGTGTTTTAATTTCCCCTGTCACCATAATAATTTTATATGGTCAATGTTCTTTTCTGCTTCTTGCTCATGATGTTTGCCTATTCCCTGGTTTTTAAAATTGAATTCTCTGGGGGCACTGTCCAGCTTCTTGTGCTGAAGTCCAAGGGTGTGGTCATTGTCTTTGTGTTCTGGGGCCTCAGGTGCTGGCATCTGGTGGCTCTAGGGGTCTGGTAGCTTACCTGGGGCTGACTGAGGCCAGGTTGGGTTTTTCTACCTTTTCATGGGGCTGCACTGAAGTATGGGTAGGTTAACCTGCTGGAGGATACCTGCTTACCTGGGGATGCACTGAAGCAGTGGGAGCTCAACTACTGGGGAATGCTGTGCCCATGCAAAGCAACAGAGTCCCAGCTCAGTGCTATCCAAAAAGTTCTATAATTTCCTTCTAACTAGTTTGTTCAAACCCTTTACTGTCTGTGAGCTGAGAGCTCTCTATGGTGTACTTTTGGAACTTGTGTTTTCTTTGATGATTCTCATTAGTTTTGGATTAAGGATGTTATGGGGCCATGTTGGTTGATGAGTTAGTTAATGGGCCAGAGATCAACTGATAGCTTCCAGGGACCAAGTTGTTCAAGTCAAACTTCAGAGCCATTTCTATTCGTGTTTACAAGAGAGTGACTTGACACTTTATCCTCAATAGCCAATGTCTTCTCCACTGGAAAGGAAAAGGTAATAGCAACAAATGATTTGAGAGGAAAGAAGTAATACCTTGAATCACTGATGTTGTCATTAAATGGTTTTGCTATTACTACATTACAGTAGTGTCACATATAGAACAAATGGCTATTTCAATATAGGAATTCTTCTTTGTGCAAATACTCAATATTTAGGATTCAGATATGTAATTTATAAATTGGAAAACTGATTTCAGTAAAAGGTACTTAGCTATTCACTTTATAGAATTTTCTGATCAATTCAATGAACGATACTATAAATGTGCTTCCATTACAACACTTATTTTTCAACACTTATTTTTCTACATGTTTATGTGAAGAGGGAGCACTGAGTTGTGAATAGACAGCCTGTTTTGCAGTCAGGGATACTTGAGTTCAAGTGTCATTGGAGAAGGCTTTAACTTTTTGGTGCTCTAGTCACCTCTCTTAGGCCATAAATTTCAGAGCAGTTTGTATCTGTACTGCTAAAGGGAATTGCCTATCTGAGAGTTCCCAATAACAGTAAAGTGATATGTCTGATTTATTTTTTTGTGTGCCATTACTTAACGTTTTTGGTGCTCTATACATGTGTTCGTTCACTTACTACTTAATTTTTCTATTACTTCATCTGCTATTTTTCAATCTCTTAATCTCTTTTCAGTTCAGATTAACCTCTTCATTTTTAAATAACAGTAGCTCTTACTATATTCCAGGAAGTTGGGACTAAAATTCCAAGGGAACCAAATTAAACAACAGGTTATCCCATTATAGAATATTAGAGAGTTAGATAGGAGTGGGATAACTTTTCAGTCCCATGTATTCTGTTCAGTTAAGCTGTGTTTTTTATTATAGATTTAAGATATTGTGCTTTAAAACTGCTAGTTATTTGACATCTATATTCTGAATTAATTTCAGTATTATATCAGAGTATTATCAGTATTACCTTTAAATATGTTATTTTTTATTTCTTTTTAGGCTGAAAAGTTTTCCTCAGAACATATCTATGACATTATATTGAAAACCAGTGGGATTATGGCAGTCAGTACACTGAATTTCAATTTGCATGAATACTGTAGAGGTGATAATAATAATAAATGACATTTGTATAGTGTTTTAATGTTTACAGAGTGCTTCACATAGTGTATTTCATCGCATCTCATAATAAACTTCTGAGGTAGGTACTGCAGGCATCAATTATGCCAGTATTACAGTTGAAGAAATGAAGGCTCACATGTATTAAGTGACTTGATGGTGGCCATACAGCTCAGTAGATGGCAGGGGTTGTATTTTGAACCCAAGGCCCCCAGATTCAAGTCCATAGCTCTAACAGTACATGAAGCTGCCTCTCAAATGTGAGAAGTAAATCAGGAAAATCACATTAAATATTTTTTTCATGATATCTGGCCAGTACAAATATTGGTATATTTGTAGGTAGCTGGCTATATACCTGCAATCTATTACAGGAAATGAAATCTGCTAAAAGAAAATATAGTAAATATTTTGATGGTTGAAAATAATAAATAAGTTCAATAAAATATAAGAATTACATACAATCAGTTCAATGTTATTCAATTTCACAAACCATGAACTATCTACCAAAGTGTATAAGGTACCATGCTAAGGATTATGAACTATATTCAAGAGTGAATGAGGTATGTTCCTTGCCTGCCTGCAACTTATGCTCAATTATAGCCGATAATACATGTAACAAGTACTTATAACATAAGGCAGAAATATATCTGTCATGGCAGAAAAGAGTAAACTAAATGCAAAGGATGCTTGGTTTTATATAATCAGAGCTATGTATTAGGAGACTAATCTGGTAGTACTATATAGGATTAATTTAATCAATTAAAAGGCTATTGTAGCTGTTTAGCCAAGAGCTAGGATCATGCTAGACTTCTTGATTTTCAGTCTGAATGTCTGGGAAGACAGTGATGCACTAACAGATACAGTGAATGATTCAGTAAACATTAAATGTCTGCTCTGTGCCAGTCATAGTGCTAAGAGCCTGAGAAGACAAAGATGAGGAGAGAATGTGAGGAGGTTCTAGAGAATGATTATTTTAATGTTGAGCATGTTGAATTTAAGGCTCCAGGAGGACATAAAAATGCAGGTGACCAATAGGCATTTCTCAAAAATTCTTGGGAAAGAAATCAGGACTGTAAGTAAGTATGAGTCATCCAAATAATGAAGACAGTTGAAGCTGGAACAGAGGGTGAATGATCTTTAAAGTAGAAGAGGGACTCAAGACAGCTTTTGAGGGACTACTTAAAAAAAATGTAAAATGAGACATTTTAAATGCTGTTGATGAGGCATAATTCCTGACTGGTGGAGAATTAAATGCCTATGTGAGAGGTGGTTTTGGCATGAAAACTTTAGGAAAGAAAGATCATTTTTCATTCTGGCTTTCAAATTTGAGATACATGATTACAGACTCTCTTTGGGAAGAGACCCAGAGAAAAAGGGAGGAAGGCTAGGAAGTGTCAGACATGTGGGGAAAACTGAGTCCCTAACTTGTGCCTTATTTCTACCTCAACTCATCAGATTCAGGTGAATTCCACTTTGGTGACATCTGGGGGGGGGTGTGCAAAGGGGAAAAGAAAGGAAGAAGAGGGAAAGGGAATAAACATTTATATAGTACCTACTATGCGCCAGACACTGTGTTCAGAGCTTTTTTCAAATAATACCTCATTCGGGGAGGAGCCAAGATGGCAGAGAAGAAAGACTCACATATGTTAGCTCCAGAACCCACAACCCATAAATTTCCTGTGAAAAGAACTCCCCACAAATTCTGGAGCAGTGGAAGCCGTGCAGCAATGCAGTGGAAGAGATTTCTATTCCAGAGAGCCCTGAAAAACTTTCCCCAAAGGTCCGTCGTGCACCAGACAGTAGAGCCCACCCCTTCCCTGCCCTGGCCACCCAGCTCCAAGAGGAGCAGATCCCAGCAGGCTTCAGGGACAGAACCTTTGGCAGCCACGAAGGTCCCTTCACCCACAGGTGCTACAGGTCAGTGAGAGACCCTATCTGCCTGGCGGAGAGGGGAGCGGGATGTCTCCACAACTCAGGCCCCCTTGGGAGACAGCAGCAGAGGCGGCAGCAGTCCGGTACTCCCAGGGCAGACAGGAGCTCAGGGTCATTACTGAAGGTCTCCACATAAACCCCCTGAGGGAACTGAGCCTGGGAGGTGGCCCTGCCCCCACCTGAGCACCAGAACTTAAGCTCACATTGAATAGCAGCCACATCTGCCACTGAAAGCCCTGAGGCTGGGGAGCAGCATTTGAAACTCAGACCCCAAGCACTAGCTGGGCAGATCTAGTCAGGGGTGGAGAGGCATCTCAGAAGTCAAGTAACTGGCTGGGAAAATGCCCAGAAAAGGGAAGAAAAATAAGACCATAGAAAGCTACTTTCTTGGGGAACAGAGGTTTCCTCCTTTCCTTTTTGATGAGGAAGAACAATGCTTACCATCAGGGAAAGACATAGAAGTCAAGGCCTCTGCATCCCGAACACCGAAAATAGATATCCAATGGGCTCAGGCCATGGAAGAGTCCAAAAACTATTTTGAAAATCAAGTTAGACAGGTGGAGGAAAAATCGGGAAGAGAAATGAGAGAGATGCAAGAAAAACATGAAAAAAGGGTCAATACCCTGCTAAAGGAGACCCAAAAAAATGTTGAACAAAATAACACCTTGAAAAATAGGCTAACTCAATTGGCAAAAAAGGTTCAACAAGCCAATGAGGAGAAGAATGCTTTCAAAAGCAGGATTAGCCAAATGGAAAAAGAGGTTCAAAACTTACTGAAGAAAATAGTTCTCTCAAAATTAGAATGGAACAGATGGAGGCTAATGACTTTCTGACAAACCAAGAAATCACAAAACAAAACCAAAAGAATGAAAAAATGGAAGAGAATGTGAAATATCTCATTGGAAAAACAACTGACCTGGAAAATAGATCCAGGAAAGACAATTTAAAAATTATGGGACTACCTGAAAGCCATGATCAAAAGAAGAGCCTAGACATCATCTTTCATGAAATTATCAAGGAAAACTGCCCTGAGATTCTAGAACCAGAGGGCAAAATAAGTATTGAAGGAATCCATCGATCACCACCTGAAAGAGATCCAAAAAGAGAAACTCCTAGGAACATTGTGGCCAAATTCCAGAGTTCCCAGGTCAAGGAGAAAATATTGCAGGCAGCTAGAAAGAAACAATTCCAGTATTGTGGAAATACAATCAGGATAACTCAAGATCTAGCAGCTTCTAAATGAAGGGATCAAAGGGCATGGAATAGGATATTCCTTCCATAAGTCAAAGGAAGTTGGACGAAAACCAAGAATGACCTACCCAGAAAAGCTGAGTATAATACTTCAGGGGAAAATATGGTCTTTCAATGAAACAGAGGACTTTCAAGCATCCTTGATGAAAAGACCAGAGCTGAAAAGAAAATTTTACTTTCAAACACAAGAATGAGAAGAAGCATGAAAAAGTAAACAGCAAACAGAAGTCATAAGGGACTTACCAAAAGTGAACTGTTTACATTCCTACATGGAAAGACAATATTTTTAACTCTTAAAACTTTTCAGTATCTGGGTAGTTGGTGGGACCACACACAGACAAACACACACACACACACGCACACACACATGTACATGTGTGCGTGCACACACACATACACACATGCACAATCATACAGAGACAGAGAGCACAGAGTGAATTGAATAGGATGGGACCATATCTTAAAAGAAATTAAGGTAAACGGTGAGAGAGAAATGTAGTGGGGGGAGAAAGGGTGAAATGGAATGGGGTAAATTATATCTCATTCAAGAGGCAAGCAGGAGACTTTTTAGTGGAGGGAAAAAGAGGAGAGCTGAGAAAAACAGATGAAGTTTACCCTCATCACATTCGACTAAAGGAATGAATTAAATGCACACTTATTTTGGTATGAGAACCTATCTCACAATACAGGAAAATGGGGGAGAAGGAGATAAGCAGGGTGGGGGAGATGATGGAAGGGAGGGCAATGGAAGAAGGAAGCAATCTGAAGTCAACACTTGGGGAGGGACAGGATCAAATGACAGAATAGAAACAATGGGGGGCAGGATAGAATGGAGGGAAATACAGTTAGTCTTACACAACACTTCTGTTATCGAAGTCATTTGCAAAACTACACAGATATGGCTTATATTGAATTGCCTGCCTTCCCAAAGGGAATGGATGGGGAGGGAGAGATGGGGAGAATTTGGAACTCAAAGTTTTAGAAACAACTGTTTAGTATTGTTGTTGCTACTAGGAAATAAGAGATACAGGTAATGGAGAATAGAAAGTCATCTGGCCCTACAGGACAAAAGAGAATATGGGGACAAGAGAAGATAGGGATGATAGAAGAGAAGGCAGATTGGTGATAGGGAAAATTAGAATACTCGTTGTATTGGGGTGGGGCGAGGGGAAAAATGGGGAGAAAATTTGGAACCCAAAATTTTGTGAAAATGAATGTAAAAAGTTAAGTAAATAAATTTATATTAAAAAACCAAATATTTCGTCACTGATTCTCACAATAACCCTAATTCCATGCTATTGTGATACACATTTTACTATTGAGGAAATTAAGGCAGAAGGAGAGTAAATGACTTGTGTAAGGTCACCAGTTAGTAAACATCTGAGGACACATTTGAACTTAGGCATCACTGTTCCAGTTCCAGCTCTCTGTCCACTACAAAACCTAATTTACTAACAATAATAATAATAATAATAATAATAATTGATTAATTAAAATTATTATACCTACTGTGTACCAGTCACTCTGCTAAATATTTAGCTAATATTTTCTCATTTGGGCCTCACACCCATATTGGGAGGTAGGTAATATTAGTATTCCATTTTACTGAGAAAACTGAGGCAGACAAAGTTTAAGTGACTTGCCCAAGGTTACACAGCTTATGTCTGGAGACACATTTGAATTCAGGTTTTCCTGATTCCAAGCCTAACACTTTATCCAATATTCCCCCTAACTGCCTAGCTAGGTGTAACCTAGCCAGCTTTGCCCTATGTGTCTGTCACTTGCCAAAGTCTTTTTCCTCTTTAGTTAAGTCTCTTCTCAAAGAAAATCTGAAACCATATGTATCCTTTCCAAAACTATCGTGTCAGCTCCACCCCTCCTACAAACATAGAGTGTGTCATCATTCTCTCCATCCATACTGAATCACTGAGGTATACAGCACACATCCATTTTGAAACCTGGGTAAAATCTACATTCAAGGAATGGAAATATGAAGAAAACACTGAAAAGGGCACAGTATCACAGTGTAGTCAGTGGAGGAAAGAAGAAGCAAAATCACATAGGAGGAAAATGGAGTAATGACTATTGCTTTTGTCAGTTAGGAAGTTATAAATGAGAGGCTTCCCAATGGTAATTAAGTGCAAGACAGATGGCAGTGGGTTGAGGACTCAGGGCAAGGGCAGAAGAAGAGGAAGCTGAGGATGAAGACTATTCTTTGAAGAAGTCTGACTCAAGGAAAAAGATGAAGCTATAATATGAGACAGCAGAAGTGAGGAAAAGCTTTTTTTTATGTTTTGATTTTGTTTTTTTAAGAAGGGATATTAGAACTCGTTTTGTAGGAAGTTGTGTTTTTTTCTTTAAATGAGTCCTATTTTCATCTATTTTATAAGGTTTATTTCATTATATCAGTAAGTACAGTATACAAGTGCTATTCATTTTGTAAGTAGTCAGTCAATATTTTCTGAGTGAATATATCTTTTGATTTATGCTATATTTTTTATTAGCAAAATATTCAGATTTGTCGGTCTTTTCTCATAACAGTCTCCTAGAGTATTTCATGCTTATTTGCTACAAATAGTTTCTAGTTTATACTTATCTGTGTATATATCGTAACTCACACCTGGAGCATACCTATATTGATATCCTTTTCTATATGTCTATCACATGTTGCATACTCTTAGAAATGACATAACAATGGACATTACTCATTGCAATTGGAACAGCACATCTTTTGCTTGATTATTTCCCTACTTGCCATATTTATATATTATGCTATTTTATGGTATATATTAATATGTATATGATATATAATAAATTGTGACACAATATGTGGTATTCATATATTTAAGCTTGGTCTGCTAATCTCAGGTCAATTTCTGTGAAGAGTGGCTGGCAAAATTTCAGATGACAGATGAAGATATTCCTGGAAGCATTGAATGACTTCATTTATAAAATATCAGTATAAGTATCTCTATGAAAACTTAACATAACTGTGGCATTTCTGAGACTACTTGGCCTTCATTGGGCATATGTTTATCTGCCAGCTCATGTTGCTTTGGCATGTGTATGTCTTTCTGGTTAACATCACTCTCTGCTTTAAAGAAAAAGAGTTCATAGGTGGCAATTCAGCTCCTTTTTTATCATCAGTGTCTTTGGAAACTGTTCTTGCTGCAGATGGAGTTGAACTCATTCTTATCTTTTCTGATGGAGTTTGCATGAGAAAGTGTTGAGCCACGTTCTTTCTGGCTATGTTGTTTTCTATTAACTGTTATGAGGCCTCTTTTTGTAATTGAATTAAATTACGGGAATTTAAAATACACCTTCTATAAGCTTATTGAAAACAATTTCAGGACAACTCCAGAAGCAAACAGGGTGACAGAGTTGGAACACAGGTGACCATTCTCTTCTGTGATTTTGATTTCCTCAGATAGGTGACTTTATATTTTTTGTCAATGTTATGTCCTGGCAATTGCTGGTAATAGTTCTGTCTGTATTAAAGACCCAGTTACACGAGAGGTATTTTTTTTGAATTTACAAGAATATTTGGAGTTTGGATTTCTAGTATAAGAATTTGTCTTCCGTTTATGAACAACAGAAAACCTTTGATATTTACCTTTGACAAACAGATCAGATTTTGGAAAACATCTGGTAGGTGATAAGTTTTTTATTCTCTGTAGTTATGTGATGCACAGTATCTACTATTTCCTTGTATAATGCTCAATGACCCTTAACTCTAGGCTCCTTGAAAAAGACCTCACTTTATGATTATTCCAGGTAATTGATGATCTGTTAGCAAATCACCACCTTAAATTACTTTATTTCTATGAACAAATCTACATGATTCAGGTGTTTCTTTTAATCTTTCTTTGTCAGCCTTATATTGCATTTGCTATCTTTGGAGTATTTTTGGTTCCACTCTTGCATCTTAGTGATTTTACAGGTTCAATCTGGAGGAAAAGCACATTAGAGAAAAATAACAGAGTTTACTATTGCTAGGTGAAGTCATACCTATGTGGTCCAAGTCTTTCTGTAAGCTATTAATTAACAGATTATAACCAACTCTATCAATTATCTTCAACTTTTTAAATTGACATTAATTATCTGATGTATCTTTAGAGTGATGTTTTTGCTAATATAGTGTTTTGCTAATATGGAAGGGCTTTCTGGTAGAATGCTTTCTCAGTTTGTCATAGTCTATTTTATAATTTCAAAATGTATGTTAATACTGAAGTTAGGAATCAGGACTTAACCTGTCATTTCATTGGTATATGGAACTGTCGGGTGAGGAAACGTCCTTAACCAATACAAGTTGAAACATTCTCTGCAACTTATAATTTTAAGCAGTGATTTCAAGGACTAATGAGTTAGGGGACTTGTCCGGGATCACATTGACAATACAAATCAGATGATTTCCTGGCTTTGAAATTAGTATTTTTTTCTACTATACTATGGTGATGCTTTGATAGAATGGTATTATTTCAGTGTTGAAACATGGTCTTCTTGTTCAACTTTTATTTAAGCATTTATTTCTAAGCATTCATAGTAATTGTGGATCGTGCATAGCATGTGTACATGGCTTTTTGATATATATTCTACCTGTCTTGGCTAAAGGACAATAAGATATTTAAATATGTTTTCCTTGTTCATCTCTGTTTTCACCAATACATAATCTTCTACTCAGCATTTTAATATATACATAATTCTTTGGAAATTTTGATGATGTTTAAGTATATATAAACCACAATGAATTAGAAAATTATCAATTATTTTTGAGTAGTTATTCCAGTGCTTATGTGAAGGTACCTCATGATTGTCAAAAGTCTTGCTATTGTAAATATAGTTAATATAGACACTTTAAATATTAATCCAGTGATTAACTTATGTTTTTCTTTTTTTCTAAGTATTGAAAATATGTCTTTAAATTAATTGAATTTGCCATTAATAGGTTATACTTTGTGACATTTTTTTAAAACTTCAGTTACAAATTATTCCCTTCCTTCCAGATTTTTTCACACCCCTTAAGAAGGCAAGCAATATGATCCCCATTAGACATGTGCATTCAGGAAAAACATATTTCCATATTAGTCATGTTGCATTGATTGTTGCTAAAATATTGCTGCTACTATGTACAATGTTCTCCTGGTTCTTGCTAATGTCACTTTGTATCAGTTCATACAAATCTTCCCAAATTTTTCTGAAGCCATTTGCTTTGTCATTTCTTACAGCATATTAGTATTCTATCATAATCATATACTAGAAACTAACTCAGCTATTCCCCAATTGAGGGGCATTTCCTCAATTTTTCCTCAACTTTGCCACAATGGAAAGGACTGTTATAAATATGTTTGTTCATATGAACTTTTCTTTTTCATTTGTTCTTTTGAGGATGCAGATCTATGGATTGTATTGCTGCATCAATGGGCATGCACAGTTTTATAGCCATTTGAGTATAGTTGCAAATTGTTCTCCTGAATCCTTGGACCTGTTCACAATTTCACTAACAGTGCATTAGTGT
Organism: Bettongia penicillata ogilbyi; assembly: GCA_023548195.1. Taxonomy (NCBI): domain Eukaryota; kingdom Metazoa; phylum Chordata; class Mammalia; order Diprotodontia; family Potoroidae; genus Bettongia; species Bettongia penicillata. The sequence goes on from JAJHZJ010000141.1 coordinate 823,695, forward strand.
CCCCATTTTTCCTACATCCCTTCCAGAATTTGTAATTGTCCTGTTCTGTCATATTAGTTAATCGGATAGGTGTGAGGTGGTACCTAAGAGTTGCTTTATTTTGTATTTCTCTAATTACTAGTCACTTAGAATATTTTATATGATTTTATTCTGTATTTTTCTTTTGAGGGAGAAAACTTGTTAAGTTAGGAGAAGTTCATTCCTAAAATGGGAGCAGAGTAATAAAAGTAACACTAGAAGACTATCTAGTATACTTTGTAGGACTCATAGTATAAGCTTGACACAGAGACTCTTACACACTGGTAAAATCACCTGTGCTTGATGTATTGATAGTATCATGACCACCATGTAAATGTTTTACAGTGATGTCAGTACTCATGTTATTGGATTTCCAGGAGCCAAGATGATGGAATAAGCAATAAATCAAAATGATTCTCCTATATTCACCTCCAAACAGCCATAAAATAAAGCCTCTGAGTAAGTCCTAGAAGAACAGAAGAGACAAAAAATAATTTTTTTGAGAATAAGAAACTGAGAAGAATGACAAGAAATGGGGTGGGGTCAAGAGGGTGGAATGAAAGCAAGGACTCACCTGAGCTCTCCCACAAAGTCCTTCAAATACCACTGAAGAGTGAATCTGAACAAATTCTAGAGTGGTAGAATTCACAAAGGGAAAGACTGTGGCAGATTTCCAGTCCAGGACAGCCTGGAGGATGGACAGGAGTGGTCTATTGAACTGCACTAGGAAAGGAGAAAGCACACAGTCTGCACAAGCAGAGATTGAGCCACAACAGAGCTGGAGCAGACCTCAGGAAACTGAATCCCTGGTGGCAGTGGTGATTCCCCGACCTCTCAGTGCAGGATGGGGGTTCATTGGAAATGGGTGAGAGAGAAGCACAGTCTTGCACAGGGCCTGAAGCAGTGGCAGTAACTATTCCTGAGGGTATCAGCCCATAGACTGAATGCTTGAAAATCATGCATTTAAACTTCAGGGAACCAAAATGGCAGAGTAAACAGTAAGTGCTTTTACCCTCCCTTGCCAACCTTGAGAAACTCAGAGAATATTACCCCAAGAAAAATCCTAGAATAGTGGAGTCATCAAAAAGATGGAGAAAGGCAGTCTTTTAGTTCTAGCTCAGAAGGCTTAGGGGATTAACAGGAAATCTCGCTCTGACTGTGGCTTAAGGGGATCACAGAACAAGAGGGGTCCCAGCAAACCAACAATGAGCCCCACCTCAGTGGACCAGCAGGAGATTCTGAACCACAGGATGGAGGAGTAGGCAAGCACTAACAACAGGAACACACCACCTACAGTTCAGTAGCAGGTAGAATTCCAGATCATTACAATATCCAACTGCAAGCATCTTGAGGCCACAGTCCAGAAAATCCAGGCCCCCTATCCTCCAGCACAAGAAGTATGGTACGGTACCTCTTGGGTTTCAGAAGCAGAGATCAACTTCAAATGCCAGAAAAAATGGCAAGTAACATGAACAAGAAGAATTTTAACAAATCAATGACTGTAGACAAATATATTGGTGAAAAGGAAGGTCAAAACATAAATTTAATAGAGGACAACATGGTCAACATACCCACACCTGAAACCTCAAAGGGGAATATGAAGTGGTCTCAAGCCCAAAAAACCTTCTCAAAAGAGCTCATGAAGGATTCTGAAAGTCAAATAAGAGAGCTAGAAGAAAAATTTTAAAATATAATTGACAAAATAGCAAAAAAAAAGTACATTGAAGAAATCTACTCCTTGAAAAGTACATTTGGTCAAATGGAAAAGGACACACAAAAGGTAACTATGGAAAACAATTTGTTAAAAACTAGAATTGGGCAACTTGAAGCTAATGACTCTATGAAACACCAAGAATCAGTCAAGCAAAATCTAAAGAATGAAAGAAATAGAAGAAAACATAAAAAAAGAATGACAAGAAAGGTCTGCTTACTCAAGTAAAAGGGGAACACAGTCCAGGATAAGAAGTATCCCAGAAAGCTAACCACAAGCCCCACATCAACAAACCAGTGGTGGATTGTGAGCCACAGTGCAGTGGAGCAGAGAAACAACCATACCAGGACAACCCACATTCCTCAGTATAGCCAAAGGAATGGGCAGAATCCAGCTATGCAAACTACCAAGTCCTTCAGCATGCCCCTTGGTAAATAGGCAGGCACCAGAGTCCAGACCACCAAGTTCTTCAGTGTAGCCCCACATAGTAGAATGGGGGGAGCCAAGGTGACAGAGTAGAAGGATGAACCTGCTCTATCTCTTCCCTCATAGACCATAAAATACCTGTAAAAATGACTTTAAACAAATTCTAGACCAGCAGAAACCACCAAATGACAGGGTGAAACAGATTTCCAGCCCAAGACAGCCTGGAAGGCTGGCAGGCAAGTTCTATCACACCATGTTTGGAACAGAGTGCAACCTAGCATGGACAGAGAGGAACAGGTTTTAGGGCATGAAATCATGGATAGCTGTTGTGGTTCCCAGATTTCTCAATCTACAATCACCAATGACAGCTTCAAATGTCAGTAAGAAAGCTTTTTCACTTGGGTGAGAGAGGAGCCCAGGTCCTAGGGAAACTGAAGACACTGCAATAGCAGCATCTACTTTTGGAACCCTTGGCCTAAAGACTCTGGGGGAATCAAGCAACTGATCTGGGCCTCAGTTCTGAGGGGAGGTCCTGGAGTGAGGATGGTGCTGGTGTGGCAGAGCTGTTGGTGATTGTGGAGAGGGAATGCTATTTGCAGTTTCAGGGCAGAAAAGAGGGCTTTTGGTTGTTCACAGACCAGAGCAAGCTCCTTTCCCTTGATTGTGCCAACTAGAAGGAACTGAGAACTTACAGGTCCCTAGAGATATTTCAGCAAACAGGTGCACAGAATTTCTGAAGCCTAGGGTAGTATACACTCCACTTGACAAAGATCTCAAAAGTCAAGTAACTCACTGGGAAAATGCCCCAAAAGGGGAAAATAAGACTATAGAAGGTTATTTACTTGGTGAAAAGTTATTTTCTTCCATTCCTTCAAGTGTGGAAGAGCAAGGCCTCCACATCCAAAGCCTCCAAAAACATACGAAATGATCTCTGTTTGTGGAAGAGTTCAAAAGGAATTTTGAAAATAAAGTAAGAGAAGTGGAGGAAAAATTGGAAAGAGAAATGAGAGCAATTCAAGAAAATCATGAAAAGCAAGTCAAAAGCTTGCTAAAGGAGAATGAGAAAACTTCTGAAGAAAAGAACACCTTTAAAAACAAACTAGCCCACTTGCAAAAAGTGGTCCAAAAAGCCAATGAGAAGAAAAATGTTTTAAAAAAAGAAATTGGCCAAATAGCAAAGGAGGTTCAAAAGCTCAATGAAGAAATTAGTTCTTTAAAAATTAGAATGGAGCAGATGGAAGCTAATGACTTCATGAGAAACCAAGAAATCATAAAACAAAACCACAAAGAATGAAGAATTGAATAAAATGTGAAATATTGCATTGGAAAAACCATTGACTTGGAAAATAGATCCAGGAGAGGTAATTTAAAAATTATTTCTCTACCTGAAAGCCATGATCAAGCAAAGGGCCTAGACATCATCTTCCAAGCAATTATCAAGGAAAACTGCTCTGATATTCTAGAACCAAAGAGTAAAATAGAAATGGAAAGAATTCACCAACTACCTCCTGAAAGAGATCCCAAAAGGAAAACTCGTAGAAATATTGTATCCAAATTGCAAAGTTCCCAAGTCAAGGAGAAAAATATTAAAAGCAGTCAGAAAGAAATAATTCAAATATTGTGGAAATACAATCAGGGTAACACAGGATTTAGCAACTTCTACAGTAAGGGATCAAAGGGCTTGGGATATGATATTCCAAATGTCAAAGAAGATAGGATTAAAATCAAGGATCATTTACCCAGAAAAAACTGAGTATAAACTTCAGGGGGGAAAAATGGAATTTGAATGAAAGAGAGGACTTCCAAGAATTCTTGTTGTAAAGACCAGAGCTGAATCAAGAGAAACATGAAAAGGCAAACAGGAAAGAACAGCCTTAAGACACTAATTAATTACTAGGAGTAAGAGAACGAAAGAGCTAGAAGGTTGCAAATTATCTCACATAAAAGAGGAAAGCAAGAGCTTTTATGGGGGGAGGAGGGAAAGGAGGGAGATGAAAGGAAATAAGTGAGCCTTACTTTCATGATATTTCACTTAAGGAGGTAATAATATACATTCATTTGGATGTGGGAATCTATTTTACCCTGCAGGAAGGCAAGGGGAAAGGGGATAGGAGAGGGAAGATAATAGAAGGCACAACAAATTGGGGAAAATGATAATCAGAGCAAACATTATTGTTGGAAAGGTTAAGGGACAGAATGGAATAAATAGAGGGCAGGATAGGACAGAAGAAAATGTGGTTCGACTTTACAAGCATAACTATTATGGAAGTGTTTTGCATTGTTACACATGAGAGAATGTGGAACTCAAAACTTTAATAATGAATGTTAAAAATTGTTTTAGCGTGCAACTGGAAAATAAGTTACAGAGGCAATGCGGTATAGAAATCGATTTTGCCCTACAGAAAAATATAGGGAAGAGGATGGAAGGGGGGGGGGTGGGGTAATAGAAGGCAGGACAGACCAGAGTAAGGAGTGCATGGGGTGCATGCTATCCTGGAGTGGGGGTGGAATGAGATGGGGAGAAAATTTTGAATTCAAATTCTTGTGGAAGTGGATGTTGAGAGCTGAAAAATAAATAAATTATAATTTTTTTAAAAAAAATAAATAAGTAATGCCAGGGAGAACAGGACTTCATGCCAGGCAGGACACCAGGATTAGGACACCAACTCAGCACCAGATAAGATACTACATCCCTATGACCTCCATCTGCACCAGCCAAAGTCCATTCCAATCCCTCATTGTAGCAACAGACACAAAGGTCCCCTGTGGTCCTCAGGGAAATATCAGTACACTGCCAGGTAAATAACCTGGGCCTGAGACAGTATCCCTTCTACACCAGGAGCAGAGCTAAAATTTAAAAGAAAGGAAAATGTTCAAAAAAGATGAGCAAAAAATAACCACAAAAGAATTTGACCACAGAAAGCTAATATGGTGATAGGGAAGATCAAGACATACATTTAAAACAGGAGAACATTGTCAAAACACCTAGGGGAAAAACTCCAGAGAAAAATGGGTCAAAAACCCCAAAAGGACTCTTAAAAGAGCTGAAAAAGGAGCTTAAAATCATATGAAAGATTTTTTTAAAATGTGAAAAAGTGATAGTGATGCAAGAGAATTAAAGCAAAAAGAGTCAACAGCTTAGAAAAAGAAAACAATTACTTAAAGAATAGCATTGACTAAATAGAAAAGGGGATATAAAAATCCAATGAAGAAAATAATTCCTTAAAAAGTACAATTGGGTAAATAGAAGAGAAAAAAGTACAAAAGCTAATTGAGGAAAACAATTCCTCAAAATTTAGAATTGGGCAAGTGGAAGCTAGTGACTCTATGGGATAACAACAATCCATCAAGTATTTGTTTTTTAATAGAAGAAAATGTAAAATTCCTATTGGGAAAAATGACTGACTTCAAAAATAGATTAAGGAGATACATCAGAAATACTGGACTATCTGAAAGCTGTGATCAAAAAGAGCAACTAGAAAGCATTTTTTCTTCTTAAAAGTATTATTATTATTTGGTGAGGCAATCACGGTCATTTAACCATGACATTTCATTGTCACACAGCTAGTAAGTGTCAAGTGTCTGAGGCCAGATTTGATCTCAGGTCCTCCTGACTCAAGGGCCATCTAGGTGCCCCTAAAACAGAAAGAAATTTTCAGAGGAAACCGACCTGGTATCCTGGAAATAGAGGGCAAAAATGATACTGAAAGAGCCCACCAGTCAAGAGATTCCCAGAATAAAAATGCCAAAGAACATTATAGCTAAATTTCAACAGGTCAAGAAAAAATTATTGCAAGTAGCTAGAAAGAAGCAATTTAAATATCAGGGAGCCACAATCAGAATTAAAGAGGACTTAACTTCTGCAGCATTAAAAGATCAGTGGTCCTGGAACATGATATTCCAGAAGGCAAAAGAGATAGGACCACAATTAAGAATCACTTGCTTGTTGAAATTGCACATAACACATCAAGGGGGTGAAATGGAATTCAAAGAAGTAGAAGTATTTAATTGTTTCATAAAGAGAAGACAGGAATTAAACCAAAATTTTATCTCCAATAAAAAGAACCAAAAGAAGTATATAAAAAGGTAAAAATGGAAAAGAAAACAAAATGGATTCAATAGAGTTAAACTGTTTACATCCCTACAGGAGAAGATCAAAAGTATATTTCATTTAAAAATATATCACTACTAATATAGCTAGAAGGAATATAAATAGGGGGTGTAGGTAAAGAGTAAATTTTAGAGAATGACATAAAAATAGTTGAGGCAGATAAAGAGGAATGCACTGGGTGCTTAATGAAGGGAGAGATATAAGAGGGTAAATTATTTCACACGAAACCAAAAACATCTATTACAGTGGAGAGAAAGATGGGAGGGTGGGTGATTATTTGAATCTTGCTCTCATCAGTATTGGCTGAAAGAGGTAATTACATACACAATCAGTTGAAAATAGGAATCTCATATGAAGCAAGGAAGTAGAAAAGGAGGAGATTAAGTAAAGGGGCAAGGAGGACTGATAGAAGGGAGGGAAAATAAGGGGAGATAGTAGACAGAAGAAAACACTGATTAGGAAAAGTATGAATGGAGAGAGAACAAACAGAAGGAAAATAGGATACACCATTAATAATCATAATTATGAATGTGAATTACATGAACTCTCAAAACAGCAGTAGATAGCAGAATGGATCCAAAACCAGAATTTTACAAAATATTGTTTACAAGAAACACACTTGAAGCAGAGAGACACACAGAGAGTAAAGGCCAGAGGCTGGCACATAATCTATTATGCTTAAACTAAAGGAGAAAAAAAAAAGAGAGGGTAGCAGTCCTAATCTCAAACAAACTCAAACAAAGCAAAAGGAAAAATAGATCTAATTAAGAGATTGTATGGTTTGTCATTCATTTTCAAAGAGTATGATGATATTAGGAATATGATGACATTATTTTCAAGGGAACTGGATTACAGTAAAGAAAGGTCACACTAAGTTACTAGTCTCACTTTCTCCTCCAGAACCATCTGGATTCAGTGACCAGATATAGATCAGGACAACTGGAGATGGCCCAGGATGCATTGGGAGACCTTGGCCTTTTTAAGCTAAAGTCTGAGTTCTCAGTTTGACTGAGGCTGTGCCCATTCAGTGATTAGAACTATTTAAGAAACAAGCTAAGGTATGGAATCTTTAAAAAAAGTCAAATCAAGAGGGGGAGATCCTGAGAGTTATTTCTGGCCGAAAGGAAAACAATTACTATTTATAATTCCTCTGCATCATCAGGGCTCAAAAAATAACCATCAAATAGTGCTGAGGCAGGGACTAATGTTGGCCAATTAGTGAGAGCTAGAGTGAATTGAGTCTCACGAATGGTCTTTAAGAAAGAAATAAATTACTTCAGAGAGATGCAATTACAGAGTAAGAAGTAAGTCACTGTCATTCTCCCATATTAACTTCTGATAAAATGAGAAAATTGCACCCCAGGAGAAATCCTGGAATGTCAATTCCAGTGGAAAGAGGGTGGGAGCAGTCTTTTAGCCCAGGAAAGTTGAAGAACCAGCAAGAAAGGTCAATTTAAATAGGGTAAAAGGAGAGCACATTCCAGTGTCCCAGTTAGCAATAGCAAGCCCCATCCCCTTACCCCACGTATGCATTAACATAGCCAGAAGAACTGACACACAGCAGTTCAGAGAGTCATCACATGCTTCAGTGCACTCCTGGGGAGTAAAGTGAGCTCCAATGTCCAAACTTCCCTTTGTTTTAGCACAGCCTCAGACAGGCATGTATTTTCTAGAAGCAGGAGACCTACCTCTCTCTACATGCTTCAGTACAGCCTTAAATAGGCATGCATCCTCCAACAAGACCTCCACGTGCTTCAATGCAGCCCCAGGTGAGCAGGCATCCTCATCAGGCAGACTCCATGTGCTTTAGTGTAGCCTCAGGACAAAACAGGAAAATGTCACCTGGCCTCAGCACACATCAAATACCACTACTTGGACCCCAAATTAACACCAGCAAAGCTGCCAGACCCCTAAAACATCCAGCTGCCAACACCTGAGACCCTACCACAAAAAAAAAAAAATTAAAACCTAAACCAAAACCAAAACCAAAAAAACCCAAAAAACAGTGACCAGTCCCCTGGCTCCAGCATCAGAAGTTTGGGACCATGCTCCCCTGTACCACAAAAGAAAAGACTAAACTTAAAAGCCAGAAAATAGGCAAAACATATGAGGAGAAAGGAATACTTCCCATAAACAGTTTCTGTGATGATAGAGATGATCAAAACACAAATTTAGAAGAGGAAAACATTGTCACTATACCTACATCCAAAATTTCAAAGGGGAATATGAATTTCTCTCAAGCCAAAAAAGCCTTCTTAGAAGAACTAAAGAAGGATTTAAAAAGTCAAGTAAGAGAGGTAGAAAAAAATTGGAAAAGGAAGCACAAAAATTGACTAAAGAAAATAATCCCTTAAAAAAAAACCCACAATTGATTGAATGGCAAAAAATCCATTGAAGAAAACAACTCCTGAAAAAGTAAAATTGACCAAGTGGGAAGGGAGGTACAAAAATTCATTGAGGAAAATTCCTTTAAAAGTAGGATTAGCCAAAGGGAAGAGCAGGTACAAAAGTTAACTGAAGAAAATAGTTCATTAGAATTGGGCAAGTGGTCACTAATCAGTCAAACAAAATCAAAAGAATGAAAAAAATTGCAGAAAATGTATACTACATCATTGGAAAAACAGCTGGCCTGGGAAATAGATCCAGGAGAGAAAATTGAAGAATTATTCTTCAATTTAAAAGCAAAGATTAAAAAAAATAAGAAGAACCTGGATAGCATATTTCCAAGACTTTGTTGAAGAAAACTGCCCTTAGTTCTTAGAACCAGAGGGTAAAATAGCCTCCTCCTGAAAAAGATGAAAAAAAAAACTAAAACTGCCAGGAATATTATAAGCAAATTTTAGAGTTCCTAGGTAAAGGAGAAAATCTTGCAAGCAAGTCAAATGAAACAATTCACATATTATGGAGCCACAGTCAGAATAAAAAACGACTTAGGAGCTTCTACAATAAATGATCAGAGGTCTTGAAATATGATATTCTGGAGGGCAAAGGAGCTAGGATTAAACCAAAAATCACCTACCCAGCAAAACTGAGTATAATCCTTCAGGGGAAAAGATGGATACTCAGTGAGATAAAGGACTTTTAAGTATTCTTGACAAAAAGCCTAAAGTTGAATAGGGAATTTTGCTTTCAAATATAAGCCTTAAGAGAAGCATAAAAAGTTGAACAGGAAAGGGAAGTCATAAGGGATGCACTTATTTTAAACCATTTATATTCCTACATAGGAAGATGATTTTTGAAGCCCATAATACCTTTCTCATTATTACAGTAGTTAGAGCATATATAGACAGAGGAAAGTGGAGTAAGTAGAGTATCAAGGAATGATATCTAAAAAATAAAATGAATAGGTGAGAGAGGAATGTAGTGGAAGAAAGAAAAAGGGAGAGGTAGAATGGAATAAATTATTTCCCATAAAAGAGGCAAGAAAAAGTATTTACAGTGGAGGAAAGGAAGGAGGGAGGTGAGAGGGAGTGAGTGAACCTTACTCTAATCAGATTTGGCTCACAGAGGGCATAACATATGCATTCTACTGGGCATAGAAATCTATCTTACTCTACAGGAAATTGGTAGGGGAAGGACATAAGAGAAGGAGGGGCCATATAAGGGAGGAAAATTAGGGTAAAGGGTAACCAGAATCAAAACACTTTTGAGGAAGGACAGACTGAAAGAAGAGAGAAAGAACAGAATAAATTGGGGGAGGGGAAGAATATGATGGAGGGAAATACAGCTAGCGATAGTAACTGTGAAAACAATTTGTAGCAAGTTTCTCTGATAAAGGCCTCATAAAGGCCTCATTTCTCAAACATATAGAGAACTGAATAAATTTAATAAAAATAAGAACCATTCCACTAGTGATAAATGATCAAAAAACATGATCACTTTTCAGATGAAATAATCAAAGCTGTCTATAGCTATATGAAAAATAATCTATCTCACTGTTGATTGGAGAAATGCATATTAAGACAACTCTGAGGTTCTACTTTATACCTTATTGGCTGATGGGACAGAAAAGGTAAATGACAAATGTTGGAGGGAATGTGAGAAAAATAAAACTTCAATACACTGTTGGTGGAGTTATGAACTGATTCTCACTCTTTTGGAACTATGACCAAAGGGCTATAAAATCATGCATGCTCTGTGACCAAGCAATACCACTACTATATCTATCCCAAAGAAGTTTTGAAAAAAAGGCAAAGGACCTGTATGTACAAAAATATTTATAGCAGCTCATTTTGGGGGGCAAAGAATTAGAAACTGAGGGGATTCCCATCAATTGTAGAATGGCTGAATAAGTTGAGGTATGTGATTATGATTGAATAATATAGTACTATAAGAAATGATGGTGGGGAGAAAGGGAGAGAAGTTGAAACTCAGTTTTAAAAATAAATATTAAAATTATTTCTACATGTAACTGGGCAAAAATAAAATACTAAATAAAAGCTTAAAATAAAAACAATAAACAAAAGCAAATACAATAAAATAAAAATCCCAAGGGTCACATGGATTTAAAAATGAATTTTACCAAACTTTTAAAGAACAATTGATTCCAATACTATATAAACTATTTTTAAAATTAGGCAAAAAAGAAGTCCTGCAAAACTCTTTTGTTACACAAATGTGTGCTGATATCTAAACCAGGAAGAGGTAAAACAGAGAAAAAAATTATAGACCAATTTCTCTCATGAATATCTTAACAAAAATTTTGAACAAAATGTTAGCAAGATGATTACACCAAAATATCACAAAGATTTTATATTATAAACAGGTGGGATTTATACCACAAATGTAGGGTAGCTTCAATATTAAAAAAATTAATTTGACAACAGAATGGACTAAATCAATAACAAAACCAGTAGAAATCATATGATTATCTTAGTAGATGCTGAAAAAGCTTTTCATAAAATGCAGCACCCATTCCTATTAAAAAGACTAGAGAGCATAGGAAAAAAAGGGGAAATTCTTTAAAATAACAAGCAATATCTATCTATAAAACATCAGCAAGCATTATCTTTAATGGGAAAAACCTGGAAGCCTTCCCAATAAGATCAGGGGTGAAGCAAGGATGCCCATCATCAACACCATTATTCAATATAGTAATAGAAATGCCAGCTTTGGCAATAGGAAAAGAAGAAGAAGAGGAGAAGGAGGAGGAGGAGGAGGAGGAGGAGGAGGAAGAAGAAGAAAAAGAAGAAGAAGAAGAAGAAGAAGAAGAAGAAGAAGGAGAAGAAGAAGGAGAAGAAGAAGAAGAAGAAGGAGAAGAAGAAAAAGGAGAAAAAGAAGAAGAAGAAGAAGGAGAAGAAGAAGGAGGAGAAGAAGAAGGAGAAGAAGAATAAGAAGCAGAAGAAGAAGAAGAAGGAGGAGGAGGAGAAGAAGAAATTGGAGGAATTAAAATAGGCAACAAAAAAAACTCTCACTCTTTGCACATGAGACAGTGGCAAACTTAGAGAAACCTAGAGAATCAACTGAAAAACTGCTTGCAGCAATCAACAACTTTTGGAAAATTATAGTATATAAGATAAACCCACAAAATTCAATAGCGTTTTACATAACCAACAAAGCCCAGCAGCAAGAGATAGAAAAAGAAAGTTCATTTAAAATGACTGTAAACAAAATAAAATACTTGAGGAATGGCTCTTATTTTCATAAAATTCATTCAGTTCTCTATATATTTGAGAAATGAGAGAAATTCGCTTCAAAATGTTTTCCACAATTACTATTGCAACTGCATTTCTCTCCCTCATATTCTTCTCCCCCTCCAGTTCTCTCCTATTCTCTCCTTCCATCCTGGCCTTCCTCAACAAAATTCAATTAAAAAAATTTTTCATGAAAATAAAGTAAAATGTGAACAATTGGAAAAATATCAATTGCTCATGGCTAGGTCAAGTGAATAAAAGAAAAATGGCAATTCTGCTTAAACTAATTTACTCATTCAGTGTCATATCCTTCAAAACACCTCAAAAAAATTTTGATAGAGCTAGAAAAAATAACATCAAAATTCATCTGGAAAAGCAAAAAGTCAAGATACCAAGGGAATTGATGAAAAAACTACAAAGGAAGGAAGGTGCCCTAGAAATGTCAGATTTCAAAATATCTTACATAACAATAATCACCAAGACTATCTATCACTGGTTAAGAAATAGAGTGGTGTATTGGTAGAATAGACTATGTATACAAGACACAGTAGTCAATGAACATAGTAACCAAGTGTTTGATAAAACCAAAGACTCAACCTTTTGGATAAAAACTCACTATTTGAGAAAAAGTGCTGGGAATCTGGAAAAAAAAGAGTTCACAAATCAGATATAGAATAGACCGACATATCACACAATATACAAATATAGGGTAAAAATTAGTGTATGATTTGGACATAAAGGGTTATATGATAAGCAAATTACAAGAACAAGAAATAATCTACTAGTCAGATCTATAGGGAAAGGAAGAATTCATGACCATATAAGTGATAGAAAGCATTACAAAATGTAAAATAGAAAAATTTTGATTATATTAAAATAAAAGTCTTTTGTACAAACAAAGCCAATGCAACCAAGATTAGAAGAAAAGTACAAAACTGGGAAATGTTCTTTATAGAAAGTGCCTCTGATAAAGGCCTCATTTCTCAAATATATATTGACTCCAATATGAGTCAAATTTATAAGAATACAAGCCATTTCTCAGTTGATAAATGGTCAAAGGATATGAGCAAGCAATTTTCACATGAAAAAAACAAACCTATTTATAAGCATATGATGAATTTCTCTAAATCACTTTTGATTAGAGAAATGCAAATTGAAATAACTCGGAGGTACCACCTCACACATAGAAGATTGGTGAATATGATCAAAAAAGGAAAATGATATATGTTGGAGAGGAAGTAGGAAAATTGGGAGACTAATGCACTGTTGGTGGAGTTGTGAACTAATCCAACCAATCTGAAGAGCACTTTGGAGCTATGCCCAAAGGACAAGCAAACTGTGCATGCCCTTTGATCCAGCAATACCTCTACCAAGTCTGTATCCCAAAGATATCATAAAAAAGTAAAGGGACCTACATGTACAAAAATATTTATTGCAGCTCTTTTTGTGGTGGCAAAATGTTGGAAATTGAAGAGATGTCCATCATTTGGTGAGAGGCTAAACAAGCTGTGTTATTTGAATGTAATGGAATACTATAAGAAATGATGAGCAGGCAGATTTCAGAAAAAACCTGGAAAAACTTGTATGAACTGATGCTGAATGAAATGAGCATAAACAGGAAAAAATGTACACAGCATCAGTAACATTGTGTGATGATCAGTTATGAATGACTCATCTATTTCCAGCAACACAAGAATCTAAGACAAGTATAAAGGGATCCTGAAAGAAAATGCTATCCAAATCCAGACAAAATACTGATGAACTCTGAATGCAGATTGATGCATATTTTTACTTATTTTATTCTTTTTTTCTTTTGATCTATTTCTTCTTTCCCATCTGTGACTAATATGAAAATATGTTGCACATGATAGCATATATATATATATATCAAATTTCCTACCATTTTTGGAAGAGGGGAGGGCAGGAAGTGAGGGAGAAAAATGTTTAACTCAAAATGTGGTTAAAATGATTGGTAAAAATACTTTTGATATAATTGGGGGAAAACTTTTTTAAAAAGCAAAGGTGAAGTGGAATGTTGGGGAGAGAATGGCCATGGAGAGGAGAAATATTAATATACAATCATGGGCATTAGAAAAAATACTCATTTAATTTCTACTTCTCCACCCCTTCTCAGCCCACATTATAATGTGTATTTTTTTCTTTCTTTCCAAAACTTGTGAGGGACTTCAGAGATAGATAGCAGGACCATCAAATCCCATCTAATTTATTTGTTCTTTTTCTTTTATTGTCATATTTACATAGCTCAACAAGAATTTTTTCTAATGCATTTTCATTGCTTGAAAGCTTTCATTACAGTTTTGTCATTGTGCACAGTAATAGCCTTTAAACACATATATTGAAAATGGAATTAGAATTTGGCTTAAAAATCTCTTCTTGCCAGAGAATGAGGATTTCCCAATCTTTTTATGTACTTTTAGGTATAAAACTCTGGAGTGCTTTCAACATTTAATAGGCCAGACAAGTGAGAAACAGTTGGTTGTCCCTATACTCCGAGACTGGGGTCTAGAGAAAACACCTTGCCAGCTAACTCTGCTCTGGATTATAGAATTGGCCTTATTCCCTGCCTTCGGAAGAGATGGATAGTGGGAGTTGGCCTCTTGACCATTTCTGTAATACGCTAAAGAGAGATGCATCTGTGGAGGTTAGTACTCTAATAGCGCCTTGAGGGTGTGGGGAATTCAATTATAGACCAGTAAATCTCTAAAGAAAGAAAACATTATTCCAAGGCAGAATAGAAATACTCCTGAATTCTTAAATGAAATGCTTCTGATTTCAAGGAGGAAACATAGGAAGGAATCTCAAGATTCAAGGACAAATTGTAAATAACAACTTTTGATTAGAGGTTTCAGGATAAACGAAGTACAATAGAGGTTGAGAGAAGGCCAACCAGGAAATTATTGAGTATTGGAATTGAGGAACAGGTTGGGGGAAGGAAAACCAACAAGACAATGGACAGAATAGATGGAGGTAATACATGCAATGTAGATATTATTTCAGCCTGTGGTCTGTTAGAGATTGGAATAGAGTCGCAAATTAGTTATTTTTAACAAATGCCATCTTGGTTTAGAGGTTCAGTTAGGTTCACATTTTGTCCTCTTGGTGTTTTGAGCTGAAATTTCCGGATTCTTCATGAATTCACACATCCAAATGAAATTGTACTTTCTCAAATAGTCTATTTATATTTAGGCTATAACTTTGAGAAAGTTAGGAATTGTGTTTGTTAAATTACCCTTTTAAATATCCTACCAAAATATCCTGCAGTATTTATATTTAACAAAGGTTTTGATGATGAGATGTGAAATCATTTTACTCTGAAAATTGACATATGTGCTAGGTTTATAAGGGGACATGTTGCATATACCTAAGAACTTAAATCTCTATCAAAATGAGAGGAAGAGAGTGATTGTGGAGATGTTTTAATGTCCCAGTCTAAATTGGCAAGATATGAATAAAAAATAGTATAAGGAATCATAAAGGGGGATTATATGATGCCCCAAATCTTACTTTATAAAAAATTCACTTTATCTACAATATGAATAAAAATAAATTATCATACATGAAAGGGCTGATCTAATAGGAAAATAAGTGGAGCTTTTAAACATTTCCAAACCTTCTCCCAAATAGAAGGAAAGGAATAAAAAACCATTGATTTGAGAAAGTGGATGAGCTTCAGTTGAATTTCAGATGGCTCAATAATGTCGACATTTCAATTGTTCTTTCTAAGCTTTGAAATGAACATTTCATTGAGGTCAATGGAGTGGGTGGCTACGTAACTGATATTTTACACCTCTGCTGTTTCTGATATTCTGCTAAAAACTATCAGAGTTAATTAAGGGGAAAGGCACGTCAATCTTTATAAGGAAGACAGTGGCATCACAATAATGGGACCTCTCATCATAAGTAAATTGAATTTAACATTATTAGATACTGTAAAACGAGTTACAAAATAACTTTTTTATCTTCTTATATTTATCTCTTTATGCTTATTTAAAAATATTTCTGGGGTGTATTATTGATGTTATTATATCTGATCCTATTCAAAATGAAGCTTATTAGTTATGTAACACTTGGTGAGTCATTTGGGTTTTCTAAGTGTCCATTTCCTCACCTGTAAAACAGTAAAGTAGCTACTTCACAAGTCTGTTGTGCAGATCAAATGAGCTAATACATTTCAAGTGGTTCTTAACCTTAAAGCCATATGCTTTTTTGTTCAGTCATGTCTGACTCTTTGTGACCCCATTTTGGGTTTTCTTGGCAAGGGTACTGAAGTGGTTTACCATTTCCTTCTCCACATCATTTTACAGATGAGGTACTGAGACATCATTGTGTGACTTGTCTAGGGTCACAGAGCTACAAAGTACCTGAGGCCAGAATTGAATTCAGGAAAAAAAAGATCTTCCTCATTCTAGCTCAGAACTCTATCCACTGTTCCAGCAAGCTTCCTAAAGCAGAATATAGAGGTCCTTTCCATGGCCATTCCCTCCTCAACATTCCACTTCACCTTTTTTTTTTTTAATAGTTTTTCCGGCTTTGCAGACGCCCCACAGGGAGTCCTCGTCAGGGTTCCCTCCACCAGACACGGATCCCCGCTGCCTCTTCCTGTAATGTCTAGCTCAGCCCAGGAATCCATGGCCATGGCCAACCCCAAAGTGTACTTCGACATCGATGTCAATAACGAACCCCTGGGCCAGATTACTTTCAAGTCCTTTGCAGACAAGATTCTAAAGACATCAGAAAATTTCTGTGTTCTGAGCACTGGAGAGAAGGGATTTGGTTACAAGGACACCTCCTTCCACAGAATCATTCCTAGATTCATGTGCCAGGGTGGTGACTTCACATGCAATAATGGCACTGGTGGTAAGTCCATATATGGGGAGAAATTTCCTGATGAGAACTTCATCCTGAAGCATACTGGTCCTGGCATCTTGTCCATGTCAAATGCTGAACCCAACACAAATGGCTCCCAGTTTTTCATTTTTACTGCTAAGACTGATTGACTGGATGGCAAGCATGTGGTCTTTGGCCAAGTGAAAGAAGGCATGAACATTGTGGAAGCCATGGAGCATTTTGGTTCTCAGAAGCGCAACACCAGCAAGAAGATCACTATCACTGACTGCGGATAACTCTCATAAGTTTTTTTCTTTTGTTTTGTGTTTTGTCTTAGCCATCAAACAATTCCTCTGTCACTGGAGAGAGCACCCCCAAATACCATCTGCTGTTATACCTGCAATCTTTGTGCTCTCACATGCTGTAATTCTCTTTGGATTCCATTTCCTTTTTCCTTCCACAAGTCTAGCTAGACAACAGAGTTAAGTTTATGAATATGAAATAAAAACTTAAGTACAAAAAATAGTTTAGCAGTGGAACAGGTAGGTGTGGTAAAATATCACCTACACATGTGCCTGTTCTTATTTTCAGTCCTTCATAGATTTAACATATTAACCTCAAGCTAAAATGCTGGTACAAGTCCTAGGAATCATAATATTACAGGAAGGATTTATCATGCTAGAGTCAAGGTTCAATTTTAGCTTTCTTTTTCTCTAAGAGAACTTTAACTTTAGTTCAGTTGGGATTTTTTTCTTTAAGAATATAGGCATTTGGGGAGCCAAGAAGTTGGAATAAGCAATAAATAGACAAAACTTCCCCATATCCAATTCCAAGCAACTATAAAATGACACACCAAAAAAAAAAAATTCCTGAAAGAGCAAAACCAGCAAAAACAAAGGGTGAAATAATCTTTGATTCAAGAAATGGATCAGGAAAAAAGGTCTGTCTCAGTCAAGCAAAAGGGGAGTACATTCTAGGAAATGAAGCATCCCATTTTTCCTTCTTTTTTTTTTTAATTTTGATCTCTGCTTCCAGGGTGGAAGGAGTTCGTCCCCTGGCTTCTTGTGCCAGGGATTACAGAGCCAGGTTATTTTCCTCATGTTGCACTGATGTTGCCCTGTGGCCCTCAGGGAACCCTTGTGTTTGGTGCTATGCTAAGGGTTTAAGGTGGTTGGTAGCTGGGAGGCCATAAAGTCCTGGCAGCTTATTTAGTGCTGAGCTGAGGTTCTAGTGCTGATGTTTAGCATGTGATGAGGACCACTGGGGTATTTCTGCATTTTCCCAGGAATACACTGAAGCATGTGGTCATCTGCCCAGTGGGAAGCTCCACCTCAGCAGTAGATCTTGAGCCCTAGAGTGACTGAGGAGGATAGCAACAAGAGAAGAATAATCAAGTAAGGGAATTAAAATAGGCAATGAGGAAACAAAATTATCATTCTTTGCAGATGGCATAATGATGTAACTAAAGAACCCTAAGGAATCAACTAAAAATTACTTGAAATAATCAACAACTTCAGCAAAGTTACAAGATATAAAATAAATACACATAAATCCCAGCATTTCTTTATATGACCAACAAAGCCCAGCAGCAAGACATAGAAAAATTCTATTTAAAATAACTGTCAATAATATAAAATACTTGGGAGTCTACCTGTCAAGGGAAATCCAGGAGCTATATGAACACAATTACAAAGCACTTCACACAAATAAAGTCAGATCTGAACAACTGAAAAAATATTAATTGCTTATGGTTAGGTCAGGCCATGATAAAAATGAAAATTCTGCTTAAACTATTTAACTTTTTCAGTGACATACCAATCAATCAAACTACCAAAATATATTTGATAGAGCTGGAAAAAATAAAAAAATTCACCTGCAAGAACAGATCAAGAATATAAGTGCAATTAATGGGGAAAAGTTACAAAAAAGTAGCCTAGCATTGCCAAATCACAAAATCTCTTATAAAGCAGTAATAATAAAAACTCTCTGATATTGGCTAAGAAATAGGGTGGTGGATTGGGGGAATAGATTAGATATGCAGGACACAGTACTCAATGGTCATAGTAACCTACTGTGTGATACAAAGACTTTGTGACCCAGACTTTGGGATAAGAAATTCACTATTGGACCAAACTGCTGGTAAAACTGGAAAACAATGACACAAACTAGGTATTGACCAACATCTCCTACTATATACCATGATAAAAGAGCCCATGCTTTTGACCTAAGGAGTTTCAAATTAGAAGACCAAGGAATATTCTACCTGCCAGATCTATGGAGAAGGAAGGGATTCATGACCAAATGAGAGATAGAGAGCAATACAAAATATAAAATGAATAATTTTAATTACATTGACATAAAGAGTTTTTGTACAAAAAATCAATTCAACCAGAATTAGAAGGAAAGCAGAAAGCCAGGAAGCAATCTTTCTAGTAAGTTTCTCTGATAAAAACCTCATTTCTAAAACACAAGTAGAACTGAGTAATAGTTATAAGAATACAAGTCATTCCCCAATGGTCAATGAATATGAACAGGCAGTTTACAACTGAAGAAAATAAAGTTATATATAGACATATGAAGAAGTTATCTAAATTACTTTTTATTAGAGAAATGAGAATTAAAACAAGTCTGAGATACTACCTCATATCTATCATATTGCTAATATGACAAAGAAAGAAAATGATAAATCTTGGAGAGGATTGGGAAACTTGGGACTCAAATGCACTGTTGGTGGCGTTGTGAAATGCTCCAATCATTCTGGCAAGTCATTTGGAAGTATGTATAACCTTTTATTCTGCAATGCCACTACTAATTCTTCATCTCAAAGAGTGCATAAAAAAGGAAAAGGACTTACATGTACAATAATATTTATAGCAGTCTTTTTTCCTGGTAGCAAAATATTGGAAATCGAGGATATGGTCATCAACTGGGGGATGGATGAACAATCTGTGCTGTATAAATGTAATGGAATACTATTATATAATAAGAAACTACAGAATCTTGGGGGGAGGAGCCAAGATAGTGGAGTAAAAAGACTCACATATGCTAGCTCCGGAACCCACAGTCCATAAATTTCCTGTAAAAGAACTCCCCACATATTCTGGAGCATTGCACGTCACGCAGAAACACAGCGGAAGAGATTTCCATTCCAGAGAGCCCTGAAAAACCGACCCCAAAGGTCCATCGCCTTTCGGAGGTGGAGTCCAACCCTGTGCTGCCCTGGCCGTGTGGCCCCAGAGGAGCATATTCGAGCAGGCTTCAGGGACTGAATCTCCGGCGGCCATGAAGGTCCCTCCACCCACAGGCGCTACAGGTCAGTGAGAGAGACTTCTGGGCTGGCCAAGAGGGGAGCGGCGTGTCTCCATGACTCAGGCCACCTCAGGAGTCAGTGGCAGAGAGAGCGGCAGAGGCAGCAGTGGCCCGGGAACCCCCAAGCAGGCAGGAGCTAAGGGCCATTACCAAAGGTCTCTGCATAAACCCCCTGAGGAAACAGAGCCTGGGAGGTGGCCCTGCCCCCACCTAAGCACCAGAACTTAATCAAACATTGAATAGCAGCCACACCCCCCACTGAAATCACTGAGGCTGGGGAGCAGCATTTGAATCTCAGACCCCAAGCACTAGCTGGGCAGACCTAGGATCTAGGCAGGGGTGGAAAGGAATCTCAGAAGTCAAATAACTGGCTGGGAAAATGCCCAGAAGAGGGAAGAAAAATAAGACCATAGAAAGCTACTTTCTTGGGGGACAGATGTTCCTGCCTTTCATTTCTGATGACGAGGAACAATTCTTACCATCAGGGAAAGAGGTGGAGGTCTGGGCCTCTGTATCACAGACATCCCAGGTGGATGTCCAGTGGGTTTACGCCATGGAAGAGCTCAAAAAGGATTTTGAAAATCAAGTTAGACAGGTAGAGGAAAAACTGGGAAGAGAAATGAGAGAGATGCAAGAAAAGCATGAAGAACAGGTCAATACCCTGCTAAAGGTGACCCCAAAAAATGCTGAACAAAATAACACCTTGAAAAATGGGCTAACTCAATTGGCAAAAGAGGTTCAAAAAGCCAATGAGGAGAAGAATGCTTTCAAAAGCAGAATTAGCCAAATGGAAAAAGAGGTTCAAAAGCTCACTGAAGATAATAGTTCTCTCAAAATTAAAATGGAACAGATGGAGTCTAATGACTTTAGGAGAAACCAAGAAATCATAAAACAAACCAAAAGAATAAAAAATGGAAGAGAATGTGAAATATCTCATGGGAAAAACAACTGACCTGGCAAATAGATCCAGGAGAGACAATTTAAAAATTATGGGACTACCTGAAAGCCATGATCAAAAAAAGAGCCTAGACATCATCTTCCATGAAATTATCAAGGAAAACTGCCCTGATATTCTACAACCAGAGGGCAAGATAAGTATTGAAGGAATCCATCTATCACAGCCTGAAAGGGATCCAAAAAGAGAAACTCCTAGGAACATTGTGGCCAAATTCCAGAATTCCCAGGTCAAGGAGAAAATCT
Organism: Bettongia penicillata ogilbyi; assembly: GCA_023548195.1. Lineage (NCBI taxonomy): Eukaryota > Metazoa > Chordata > Mammalia > Diprotodontia > Potoroidae > Bettongia > Bettongia penicillata. The sequence continues at coordinate 844,951 of JAJHZJ010000141.1, forward strand.
TGCAAGCAGCTAGAAAGAAACAATTCCAGTATTGTGGAAATACAATCAGGATGACACAAGATCTAGCAGCTTCTACATTAAGGGATCGAAGGGCATGGAATAGGATATTCCAGAAGTCAAAGGAACTAGGACTCAAACCAAGAATCACCTACCCAGCAAAACTGAGTATAATACTTCAGGGGAGAATATGGTCTTTCAATGAAACAGAGGACTTTCAAGCATTCTTGATGAAAATACCAGAGCTGAAAAGAAAATTTGACTTTCAAACACAAGAATGAGAAGAAGCATGAAAAAGTAAACAGCAAAGAGAAGTCTTAAGGGACTTACAAGAAGTGAACTGTTTACATTCATACAGGGAAAGACAATATTTGTAACTCTTAAACTTTTCAGTATCTGGGTAGTTGGTGGGACCACACACACACATACACACACATGTACATGCATGCACATGCACACACATACACACATGCATGCACATACAGAGACAGAGAGTACACAGTGAATTGAATAGGATGGGACCATATCTTAAAAGAAATTAAGGTAAACGGTGAGAGAGAAATGTAGTGGGAGGAGAAAGGGTGAAATGGAATGGGGTAAATTATATCTCATTCAAGAGGCAAGCAAGAGACTTTTTAGTGGAGGGAAAAAGAGGAGAGCTGAGAAAAAACCAAGAAGTTTACCCTCATCACATTTGACTAAAGGAAGGAATAAAATGCACAATCATTTTGGTATGGAAACCTATCTTACAATACAGGAAAGTGGGGGAGAAGGAGATAAGCAAGGGGGGGTGATGGTAGAGAGGGTAATGGGAGGAGGGAGCAATTTGAAGTCAACACTCGAGGAGGGACAGGATCAAAAGACAGAATAGAAGCAATGGGGGCCAGGATAGAATGGAGGGAAATACAGTTAGTCTTACACAACATGACTATTATCGAAGTCATTTGCAAAACTACACAGATATGGCCTATATTGAATTGCCTGCCTTCCCAAAGGGAATGGGTGGGGAGGGAGGGATGGGGAGAATTTGGAACTCAAAGTTTTAGGAACAACTGTTGAGTATTGTTGTTGCTACTAGGAAACAAGAAATACAGTTAATGGGAATAGAAAGTCATCTGGCCCTAGAGGACAAAAAAGAAGATGGGGACAAGAGAAGGGAGGGATGATAGAAGAGAGGGAAGATTGGTGATAGGGAAAATTAGATTGCTTGGTGTATTGGGGTGGGGGGAGGGGATAAAAGGGGCGAAAATTTGGAATCCAAAATTTTGTGAAAATGAATGCAAAAAGCTAAATAAATAAATATATAAATAAATAGATGAATGAATGAATGAATAAATAAATGAACGGATGAATGGGTAAATAGATAAATAAGTAAATAAATGAGGGGGAAAAAAGGAAACTACAAACAGACAGATGTCAGAAAAACCTGGAAAATGAAGTGGATAGATCCAAGAAAACCTTGTATACAACATCAGCTACATTGCCTGATGATCAGGTGTGTATGAATGACTCAGCTTTCCTCAGCAACAAAAGGATCTAAGAGAAATACAAAGGATACATGAAGTAAAATGCTATCCACATCTAGTTAAAGAAGCAATATACTCTGAATTCAGATCAAAAAATATTTTTTCATTTAATTCTTTCCTGTTTTTTTTTCTTTTGATCTGTTTCTTCTTTCACAATAGTGACTAATACAGAACTGTTTTAAATAATAGCACTTGCAAAATCTATACAAAATTGCCTGCCATTTTCAGAAGGGGGGTAGGGAGGGGTGGCTGGAAAAAAAATGGAGTGCAACATCTTGTAAAAATAGCACTAAACTTAGTCTTTACGTGTAATTGGGAAAAAATGCTATTCTAAAAGAATGTAGACTTTTCATAATGAACATGAATGGTAAAATACAACATATCAATATAGCAGTTGTTAGAATCAAATGGCAATGTGCATAGAATACACTACTCATATTAATGTTAGGTATCACCAATTAACAAGAATCTTTTTCCTTTGCAACAATTTTATTATTAATACTAACTTGATTAATAATGATGATGATGATTTCATATAAGATGCTTTGAGGATTATCAAAGTATAATAAAGGTTTTTCTACCTTAGGGAGCTTGTGAGCTAATTGGGTTGTAATTAGACACACTCACGAAATATGTAGGGCATAATATAGTATGGTATATCATTAAACCGTATTTGACAGTCCAAAAAGGGAAACAGAGATTTGAGAAAGTCAGGGAAGACTTTGTGCCACAGGTAGAACTTCTAGTCTCAATAAAATCCTAGAGATGAGAAATACTTTCAGGTTCAAGCAGGGCCTCTTAGAACATTTAACACTTGGATATACTGAGAAAAGTTGCTCCCTGACCATTCCCACCTTAAATATCAGTTCACTCACATCGAGGTTATATCTGCTGTAGACATATTTTAATCTGATTGGTTCACCTTTAATCTCATTGGTTCTCATTGGTACCAGGGATAGATCAAGCCTGTCTCTTGCTTTACTTTTTTTTTTTTTAATATTTCTGTCATTTGCTCTTTTTCTTAGCTTAGAACAGTAAAAATTTAGACTAAAAGCATTGGATACAGAAGTATAAAAATAGGTAAAACAAAATCACAATAAGATTGAGCTGAAAAGACAATGTCTTGTATAAAGAAATATCTCACTCCAATTTCACCAAAAGACAACCATGAACCACCCAGGCTGAGGCCTCCTTTAAATTGTCTTTAATCCCAATGCCAAGGTCAGCAAAGTTGCCTTACCCTAGGTTTCAGGGAGTTAGCAATTACAGCTTCTTCATGCATGAGATACTCCAAAAAAAGAAGGGGAGGGGCATATTCTTCCTTCTCTTTTTGCTAAAATAAAATGTTTGTTTATCTAAATTAATGCATGTAGATATTGAAAAATATGGTACTTTGTACAAAATGAAATCCCAAAACCTATGTGGCAGTAGTTCTCAGAGCTCAGCACCATTGTTCGTAACTGACCAAGTGATTTTGTAAACTTCATTTAGTCCAATATTTTGCAAAGCTTGTATTTTCCAAAGCTGAAGAAGTGTGTTTAGATCACTTTGCCTGGCAGCCAACTGCATTAGTTATCTTTAAGTCAATGTACTGATTTTTTAATTGTTTGTTTAGAAGAGTGTGTAGGAATTAATCTACAGAGTACTTATCCAAGTTCATCTCTTTATATGTCCTCTCCCTGGTGGTCAGCAGTAATACTGAGATATGCCATAACAAAAGCCATTTTCACAACAATTGAAGACTACTGATTGCCTCTAACACTTAAAGCTTCCAACTAACTGGTACCTTCCAAATTCATCAAGGGGAACACTAGCTTTCAGAAAGATGAAATATTTTCCAGGTGAACTTTTTAAAGTACTTTCAGACCTGTAATATGTTTTATTTCCTATTTAAGACATTTGATTTCATTTTTTTAGATTAATTAATTTATTTTTAGTTTTCAACATTCACTTCTCTAAGATTTTGAGTCCTAAATATTCCCCCTCCCTTCCTTCTGCCCTCTCCAAAATGGCATGCAATCTTATATAAGCTATACATATATAATCATATCCAGTACATTAGTCAAATTGTGAAAGAAAAAGCAGAACAAAAAAAGGAAAAGCACAAGAAAGAAGAAACTAAAAAAGAGAAAATAATGAACTTCTATCTGCATTCAGACTTCATTGTTCTTTCTCTGGATGTGGATAGCATTTTCCATCATGAGTCTTTTGAAATTGTCTCAGATTGCATTGCTAAGAAGAGGTAAGTCTATCAAAGTTGGTTATTACACAATGTTACTGTAACTGTGCACAATGTTCTCTTGGTTCTTCTCACTTCATTCAGCATCAGTTCATGTAAGTCTTTCCAGGTTTTACTGAAGTCCTCCTGCTCATCATTTCTTATGTAAAGATAATATTCCATTTCATTCACATACCACAACTTGTTCAGTCATTCCCCAATTGAAAGACATCCCCTCAATTTCTAATTCTCAACCACCACCAAAATAGCTGCTATAATATTTTTGTAAATGTGCCTGTGTGTCCTTTGTCCATTTTTATGATCTCTTTGGGACACAGACCTAGAAGTGATATTGGTAGATCAAAGGGTATGCACAGTTTTATAGCCCTTAAAGGATAATTTCAAATACTCTCTAGAATAATTGAATCAGTTTACAACTCCACCAATAATACATTAGTGTATTCTTATAAATTTGACTCAGTTCTGCATATATTTTAGAAATGAGGCTTTCAGAGACACTGTCTTTAAAAATTGCCTACCAGTATTCTGCTTTCCTTCTAATTTTGGTTGTATTGGTTTTGTTTTTGCAAAAACTTGTTAATTTAATGTACTCAATTTTTTTTCATTTTGCGTTTCATAATGTTCTCTATGTCTGGTCATAAATTCTTCGGTTCTTCATAGATCTGTCAGATAAACTATTTCTTGCTCTCCTAATTTGCTTATAGTCTCTCCATTTATTTCTGTATCATTTACCTATTTTGACCTTATATGGTATAAGTTGTTGATCTATGCCTAGATTTTGCCATACGGTTTTCTAGTTTTACCAACAGATTTTGTTAAATAATGAGTTCTTATCCTAGAAGCTGCAGTCTTTTCATTTACTGAACAGTAGATTACTATAGTCATTGACTATGTGTCTTGTGTACCTAACCTATTCCACTCATCCACCACTGTATTTTGTAGCCTGTATCAAGTAGTTTAGATGGTTGATGCTTTATAGTACAGTCTTAGATCTAGCATAGCTTACCTTGCATTTCCTTTCATTATTTTCCTTGATATTCTCAGGCTTTTGTTCTTCCAGATAAATTTTGTTATTATTTTTTTTCTAGCTGTATAAAATAACTTTTGGCAGTTTGATTGGTATGGCACTAAATAAGAAAATTAATTCAGGTACCCATGTAACCGATATTTTTTCCAATTAGTTCGATCTGATTTTATCTGTGTAAAAACTGTTTTGTAATTGTGTACATATAGTTCCTGGATTTGTCTTAGCAAGTAGACTCCCAGATATTTTATCTTGTCTACAATTACTTTAAATTGAATTCCTCTTTCTATCTCTTGCTCCAAGGATTTTGTAGCAATATAAACAATGTGGATAAATCATGTGAGTTTATTTTACATCCTACTACTTTGATAAATTGTTAACTATTTCCAGAAGTTTTTTTTTTTGGTTGATTATATAGGATTCTCTAAGTATGCCATCATATCACCCACAAATGATGCGATAGCTTTGTTTCATCACTGACTATTCTGATTTCCTCAATTTCTTTTTCTTCTCTTACTGCTATAGCTGATGTTTCTGGTACAATATTGAGTAACAGTGGTGACAAAGGGCATCCTTGTTTTATGCCCAATCTTATTGTTGAAAATGCTTTTCACTCATCCTCATTACATACAATGCTTGCTGATGGATTTAGTTAGATGCTACTTATCACTTTAAGGAAAACCCCATTTATTCCTATGTGTTTCAGTGATTTTAAAAGGAATGGGTGCTGTATTGTATCAAAAAGTTTTTCTGCATCTTTTGACATGATCTTATGATTTCTGCTAGGTTTATTATTGATATGGTTCATTATGCTGATAGTTTCCCTAATATTGGACCAGTGCCGCATTCCTGGTATAGATCTCATCTGGTCATAGAGTATTATCCTTATGATAAATTGCTGTAATTTCTTTGCTAATAATTTATTTAATTTTTTGCATCTATATTTATGTTAGGTAGAATTTACTTGTAAATCCTTCTTTCCCTGGAGACTTTTTTCTAAGGAATTTCATTGATGGCTTGTTCAATTTCTTTTTTCTGAAATGGAATTATTTAAGTATTTTATTTACTCTTTTGTTAATCTGGACAATTTATATTTTTGTGAGTATTCATCCATTTGACTAAGATTGGCAGATTAATTATCATAGAGTTGGGAAAATAGCTCCTAATTACTTTTTAAAATTTTTTTTCTTCATTGGTGGTGAATTCACCCTTTTCATTTTCTATGCTCTCAGTTTGATTTTCTTTCTTTTTTAAAAATCAAATTAACCAAAGACTTATCTATTTTATTGCTTTTTTCCCCATAAGACCAGCTCTTAGGTTTATTTAGGAGGTACATTGTTCTCTTAATGTTAATTTTATTAATCTCTCCTTTGATTTTAAGAATTTCTAATTTTTATTTAATTGGGGATTTTAATTTGTGCTTTTTCTTGCCTTCTTAATTGCATTTCCAATTCATTATTCTCCTCTTTCTCTATTTTATTCTATTTAGAGATATAACATTTCCCTTTTGAACTTCTTTGCGTCACATAAGTTTTAACATGTTGTCTCATTATTGTTATTCTCTTGGATGAAGTTATTGATTGTTTCTATGATTTCCTTTCTCATCTACTCTTTCTTTAAGATTGTTATTTTGTTTCCAATTAATCTGCAGTCTTTCTTTCAAAGGCCCTTTGTTACATATAATTCTAATTGTGTCATGATTTGAAAAGAATGCATTTAATATGTCTGCCTTTCTGCTTTGGATCGTGAGGTTTTTATGCCCTACTACATGATCAGTTTTTGTGGAGTTACCATGTACTGTGGCAAATAGAGGTGTGTTCTTTTTTATACCCATTTCATTTTCTCCAGAGTTCTACCATATCTAATTTTTCTAAAATGCTGTTCACCTCTTTGTTATTTTTGTGGTTACATTTTTCTAGTTCTGAGAGGGGGAGGTTGAGGTCTCTTACTGGTATAGCTTCACTGTCTGCTTCTTCCTGTAACTCACTTAAATTCTTCTCTAAGAAGTTGGATGTTGTACCACTTGCTAAGTATGTGTTTAGTATCAATATTACTTCATTTTCTGTGGTACCTTTTAGCAGGATGTAGTTTCCTGCCTTATCTCTTTTAATTAGACCTATTTTTACATTTGCTTTATCTGAGATCAGGATTGCTACCTGCACTTTTCTTTTTACTTCAACTGAAGCGTAACGTATTTTGCTCTAAACTTTTACTTTTGCTGTGCATCTTTCTGCTACAAATGTGTTTCTTCTAAGTAGCATGTTACAGGATACTGTTTTTTAGTCCACTCTGCTAACCACTTCTGTTTTATGGGAAAGTTCATCCCATTCACATTCACAGTTGTGATTACTAAATATGTCTTTTTCTTCATCCTATTTTCTGCTTTGTTTATTCTTTTCTCACACTTTTTTTTCCCTTTCCCTCTTCTGTAGTGTTTGCTTCTGACCACCACCTTCCTCAATCTACCTTCCCTTCTATCAGTCCCCCTCCCTTTTCTTTTTCCTTTCCTTGATTCTTTTTCCCTACCATCTATCCACCTCTCCCTTTCTTTTCTCCTTTCCCTTACTACTTTCTATGGAGTAAGATGGATTTCTATACCCAAGTGAGTGTGTACGTTATTCCCTCTTTGAGCCATAATGGATGAGAGTAAGGTTCAAAACATGCTTGCCTCCCTCCTTTCTTTCCCTCTCCTCTTTATATGATGTGATTTACCTATTTTTTGTATACTTCTGTCCTCTTTTCCCAGTACAATCCTTTTTTCACCCTTTAATTATTATTTTATCATCACATCAAAGTCAATTTAAACTCTCCTCTCTCTCTCTCTCTCTCTCTCTCCCCATATATATATATATTATATATATATATATATATACATATATATACATATATATATATATATATACATATATATACATATATATATATATATATGTGCGTGTGTGGGGGGGGGGGGGTATATGTCTTCTAAATTCAATAATAAAAATGCAGTTCTCAGGAGTTACAAATATCATCTTACCATGTATGAATGTAAACCCTTTACTATTATTGAATGACATGTTTATTTTTTCTTTCTTATTTACCTTTTTGTGTTTCTCTTGAGTTTTATATTTGAAGACCCAATTTTTGGTGAGTTCTGGTCTTTACATCAGGAATTTTATAAGTCTCCTGTTTCATTCAATCCCTCTCCTCCCCTCAAAGATTATGCTCAGTTTTTTTGTAATCCAAGCTCTTTTGCCTTTCATAATATCATATTCCAAGTCCTTCAATTCCTTAATGTAGAAGCTGCTTGGTACTGAATAGTTCCATGATATTTTACTTCTTTCTTTCTACCTGTTTACAGTATTTTTTCCTTAACCTCTTAATTCTGGAATTTGACTGCAATGTTCCTTGGCATTTTTATTTTGCAATCCATTTCAGGAGGTGCATGGTGGATTGTTTCAATGACTATTTTACCCTCTGGTTGTAGGACCTCAGGGCAGTTTTCCTTGACAAGTTCTTGAAAGTTCTTCAGGCTCTTTTTTGGGTCATGGCTTTCAGATAGATTAATAATTCTTAAATTATGTCTCCTGGGTCTATTTTCAAGGTCAGTTGTTTTTCCAATGAGAGATTTTACATTTTCTGCTATTTTTTCATGTTTTTCATTTTGTTTGATTATTTCTTGATGTCTCATAGAGTCATTAGCTTCTACTTGTCCAATTCTAATTTTTTAATTTATTGTATTCTTCACTTATCTGTTGTACCTCCCTTTCCATCTGAACAATTCTACTCTTTAAGGAGTAATTTTTTTCAGAGGAATTTTTGCCTTCTTTTCTCTTTGGCCAATGTATTTTTTAGGGAGTTGTTTTCTTCAGTCAGTTTCAGTCTTCCTTTTTCCAGTTTCGGTCTTTCTTTGTTGACTCTACCTTGCATACCTCTCATTTATTTTCTATTTTTCCTCTACGTCTCTTATTTGGCTTTAGAATCTTTCTTGAGCTCTTTCAAGACTTTTTGGGTTTGGGACCAATTGATACTCTTCTTTGAAATTTCTGCTGTAAGTATATTAACAATGTTGTCCTCTTCTGAGTTTGTGTTTTGATCTGTCAATCTAATAATTCTCTATCATCAGTGTTCTTGTTTACTTCTTGCTCATTTTGTTTGCCTTTTTCCTCACTTTTAAAGTCATGTTCCCCTCCTAGAGGACAGGAGACACTATCCTAATATGCAAGGGGCCAGGGGACTGTTCAATGACTTCATGTACCTGTGGCCTCAGTTACTGGCAGCTAAGGATTCTAAGAGTCTTGTAGTCTACCTGATGCTTAGCTAGAGTTCTAGTAGTGTTTTTTTCTGTGTGCTGATGCCAGGTGGGGTTGTCCTGTATTTCTCTGGGGCTACACTGAATGAATGTGGGTCTGGTCACTGAAAGACATTTGCCTGACCTATGCTGTGCTTGTGTGGAAGTCTAGCTGATGCTGGATGTAGCCACCCAGGGTTGGCCTTGAGCACAGAGAGTTCTGGCTATTGGGGAATGCCTGCTTGCCCACTGCTACAGTGGGAGACCCAGCCACTGGAGGATGCCTACGTGTCCATCCATGGCTGCAGCAACACACATGATGGTTGTCCAAGCCAGTTTTCCTGGCTATGCATAGATACATGGGGAGTCCTGGTGTTGGTTTTGCCTGCTCCACCACTTTGGAGCTCAGGATTTCCCACTGATTTTCTGAGATAGAGATTATTGCTGGTTTGCTGGGATGCTTCCTGTCCTGGAATGGATTCCCTTTTTGTCAGAGTAAGATGGAACTTTCTTGCTGATCCCCAAAGTTTCCCATGTTAAAAGACTGCTCCCCCTCATTTTTCTGCTGACTCCACTATTCCAGGATTTTTCCTGGGGTGCTATTCTTTGGGTTATTTTTGTTTTTCTTAAAAGATCAATAAGGGAGAGTGATAATAAGTGCTGTCTTGGGCCCCAGAAGTCTCCATTTGATTTCTTATTGATGCAATAATTAGAAGGGGTTGCTTATAATAAGTGTGCTTTTTTACTATCCAGTATTTTGAACATTCAATTCTATTTAAACAAACATATATTAAGCAACTACTGTGGGTCTTCCCTTCTGGTTTCTCCCCTTCCCTTCTCTTTCCATTATTTTCCTTCCCTTCTCTTTCTCCCTTTCTTCCCTTTCCTTCCTCTTCTCCTTTGATTTTTTCACTCTTTTCTTTTCTCTCTTACCCCTTTTTCTCTATCGCCTTCCTTCCTTCCTCCCTCCCTTTTTGTTTCTTTCTGTCTTTCTTTTGTTCTTTCTTTCTTTCTTTCTTTCTTTCTTTCTTTCTTTCTTTCTTTCTTTCTTTCTTTCTTTCTTTCTTTCTTTCTTTCTTTCTTTCCTTCCTTCCTTCCTTCCTTCCTTCCTTCCTTCCTTCCTTCCTTCCTTCCTTCCTTCCTTCCTTCCTTTCTTTCTTTCTTTCTTTCTTTCTTTCTTTCTTTCTTTCTTTCTTTCTTTCTTTCTTTCTTTCTTTCTTCTCCTTCATTTCCCTTCATTTCCCTTATCCTCAAGTCCCCTGAACTCCTGCACTACTGTTAAAAATTCACCTGGAAAATGTTTCATCTTTCCAAAACCAAGAGTTCCTCTTGATGAATTCGGAAATGATCAGTTGGCTGCTTTATGTGTCAGAGGCAATTTGTGGAATTCAATTGTTGTGGAAGAGTTTTGTTATGACATATCTCAGTGTTGCTTCTCTTGTTTTCCCTTTCACTTTTCCCTTTCCTCTCCTCTCCTCTCCTTTCCTTTCATATTTTATTAAATTTTCATATTATGGAACATTCAAACATCCTACTTTTCCTTTCTTCTTGCTGCACTTATCATTAATGTCAGGAGTGGGGAAGATTTTTTTTCTATTTATTTTTCACTGTTAATTTTTATCCCTACCACAAAGGAAGAGGGACTAAAAATAGATTACATAGAACTCAAACCCTCTCATTTCAGGTAATGCTAGAGATCTTATAGTCATTTTCATATATTCTATTCTGGTATATAGTTTTAAAATCATTCCTACAGCACATACATTTCAAATAGAAATCTGAATTTAGGACCTCATTTGCATAGTCTATCTGTAGATTCTTCATACTATATGTGGTTTGGGGTAATTCTGGCCAAGGCTTTCTTTCCATCGTCTGCCACCATAATCAAGCATTTGCTTCACTAAAACAAAGCTCAAGCCAAGAAAGAAACTTTCTCTGCTTCCTCAGTTGTGGCTTGAAACTGAAGTCTCCATCATATTATCATATGAATTCATCATTGATGGCAGCACATATCCATAAGGATATGTCCTGACAATGTTAGTGCTTCTGGAAAACAGGCTCTGTTCCCGTATGCTGCTTTGCTTCTCATTCTGGCAATAAAGGCTGAAAAGTTGTGCTCACCATTGTACGTCTAACCTAGTTTATTATGGGTCAAGTTGGCACCATTTGGGGCTATGGCATGGATGCATGAAGCCCCTGAAGGACCCTATAAGGGACACCATTATTCCCAAATTTCAGACCTGAATGGTTCATTAAAATACTGTACTTAGTGACACAACTGGGTTCAGACTGCTTTTACTTAACCCTTAGCTGCCCAGATTCCCCAATAAACACCTTGATGCTCGTCTCATAACTATACAATTAGCTGCACTTGCTAATCCTCCCCAATACTACTCACTGTGCAGAGAAGGATTCAAAGATTTTAATTTGCTAATCACCTCAGTTTGATGGGTTGGGGGATGCTAATCATCTGTAGACATCTGTAATGACCCTTGGACAAAACCCGGGAAAACTGAATCAAAGCTTTGACAAGGGAAGGAGAGCGGAAACCGAAGCCCTAATTGTGTCCGTGTGAAGTGCACTTTCCCCTTTTGAATCTTTTGTACTAGAATTGCATAATACTTCATAATGTAACTTTTATGGATGGACCCCCAAAATAACTTTTCCCCATCTTTCTCATCAAATGATCAGACCAGATCTGTGAAATATTTCAAGTGAGATCGACATTATGGTGCAAATGTAGCAGACAAAAGGGTTGGGGAGCGCTTTTGCCAGTTAAATTTGGCTAACCTGAAGAAAGCCTATTATCAACACAGCTATGCTTCAGTGAACTCCCTTCTACTTTTGTTGTCATGTTTCCTTTTTATGGTTAAGTGAACCTCAAAACAATGACAAAGAAATATGCACTGACTCACATATTCCAAGAAATAGACTGTACTCTCATCAAATAGAAATAACGGTACTTTAATTCTTGGATTTTTCCACATTTTCTTTGTGTAAAGCTCCTATTTGTTTTTCTGAATCTGTTACAGTTCGTGCAGTTCTGCCAAGGGGGAAAGCTTTGCAGGACATTACATCTTTAGCCCTTGAAATATTAAGATCTACAGAGCATGGAAAAGGTAAGCTTGCCTCCCTGCAATATTATGAGTGATTTTTTTTTGTTTTGTTTTTCCTGATGATGATTTAAGTTGTCTTAGCTAAAGGAGGTTTGATTCTGCAGTTATACCATGTTACAGAAACTGTTCTTGGTGTTATTCTTTATGTCTGAATGGTAGGAGGTGGAGAGAAAAAAAAAAGAAAATCTTTTTTCTACTCCATTTAAAAAAAAGGGAAAACAGTGGTGCTTCACTTAAAAAAAAAAAGACAATCTAATTGTTAGGGTGGTAACTGGCTTGGCTGGTTCCCAGAAAGAAATAATTAACTGAGAGAAATGTTGAAGATTTCACTAAGATTTTCTCTGTGTAAGATTTTGAGTGTAACTTCCCAGATCTTGTGTAGGGTAATATTTGGAGATGCTACTCTGTTACGTAATTCAGGAAGAAAAAAAATTGCCAGCATATTCTGAGCACAAGAGAGAGCTGTCAAATGTATATGAATATTTACTAACTCTTCTGAGTTGTATTTACTCATGCTTAAAACAGCCTTTATCACTGGAAATATTTTTAGAGCACCTCATCTCATCATGTCCCTGCAAGATGGATATCCTTTAAGAGAACTTGAATAAGTTTAAAGAGAGATTGACAAAGAGAGCCAAAGAGGGTGCCTGATGCTAAGGGTGCCCCCACTAACTATCCTGCTCACACATTGTGTCCTTGACTATGCAGATGGAATTCTTTCCTTGGGAGAATCTAGTGGCATGATGAATATTTTAACCCTTCTTTTCCAAATACATGTTGTCTCTTCCAAATCTCCTGTAATTATATGATGTTTTCCTTGCAACTAAAGGCAGAATCCTTCTCAGATTACTTTCCTTGTGGCATTTTGTGAAAGCTGATGGTCAATATTTCAGTAATACAATGATTCCTATGTTGTTTTGACATTTCCCCCACACTGTCTCTTAATGTTTTTCAAGTTTGGTTTTCTCAGTAGAAGTCTATCAATAGAATTCATGAATTTAGTGATCTTTCACTACTTACCAAAGGAAATGTAAAATTCCATTGATTTCTGTTCCTTACCTTCTCACAAAGAAATGGAGTTACAAGATCTAGGAGTTATTGAGTTCCAAGACCACAGCATAGCTAAGCAATTCCACAGATTTTTATATTTAGATAAACACATGGTGACAAAGATCATAAATGAAAAGTGTTTCACAGCCAGTTTCAAGAAGAAGCATGAGTACATGACTTGTAGAAATATAGTACAACTTGCACAGGATAACTTGATAATATAGCTTTGCAATGAGGATACACATTATAAAAGTGGGTATCACTTTGTAAACTGCTTCAAGTACCTGGTATCCTATTATAAAGCTCTGTCTCCACATACAACTTGGAAGCACAAGAATCTGACCTCAACATTCAAAGAGACCATATGAATGGGCTCATGTTAGAGGCAAGTGATGACAGAAGGTCCTTATTTCCTTCTCTAATTCCTCTACAGCAAAGGGAAGAGCATATTGATGGGGAAATGTAAAGTCCTGATGGTTTTATAGCTCCAGTTATAGGAATAGACAGTTTAAATATGGTAACTCTAACACTCAAAGAAATAGAAAAAAAAGGCCTACATATGTTATTTTAGTAGTAATTATATAGTTATTGTTATGATCATAGCCATTCACAAAATTATGAAAAGTTGTTATATTCATGTAGTCACTGTCCATACAGCTCTTTTTTATCCAAGTTCAGTAGATTCGGTAGATTGGTATAGAAGACAGATGGAAAAGATCATATTTCACTAGAAAGAAGTGATTCAATGGTATCTAATTCCCCTTCCTTGACATTATATCACAGTGTAAATGCATTTTTTAACCATGGGACTTGGAACTCAGAAAATAGAGATACTGCTTCCTTCATGAAATGTTTGCTAAATACTTAACTTAAATCTGAATTATTTTTCTTGCTTTGGGGTTGAACGAGTGGATTGATGTGGAGGAAGTATTCCACCCATTGTCTTTGGTGAAAATGTCCTCTCTTTTGTTCTGTAACTTGAAATCCTTCTATAGTTTCTACTTTTTACCCATCAAACTTAAAATGTGGCAACAAAGATAACATTATTTTATAAAACTCTAATTGGTGATACTTGCACAATTTCTCCCTGGGTTATAATGATTCATCATTTGCTTCCTCATATTTTAGGGAAGTAGATAAGTGTTTTGTACTTTTTTTTTTCTTTTTTGTAATCTATTCAGTAAGAGGTGTGTCTCTTCAATAGAAAGAAACGTGTGTGGTCAGGGCTTGTATGAGTAGACCAGTAGGCTAAAGAAAGGAGGCAAGAGTGTGTGTGTGGGAGAGGGTAATGTTGGGTAGGATGAAATAGGGTAACACAAAGGTAGACTCATTTCAAATTGAAAATGACTGTAGAATTAGTCTTTAATGAGGAAAAGTACAATGGGAGAAAATGGAAATTGTCCTGAGAATGTGGCAGAGTACTGTGGGGTCCCACTGTTCAAGCAGTGAAGGATGTTCTTTAAACATTCCCTCATGTAATCCCCATTTCTTGGTCTAGTCAACTGTAGTCTTTCTTGTATCTCATCACTTTAAAATAGGTATTTGAAAAAAGTGTTCAGGTTTTGAAAGTTTTCACATTAAAATACTGCTTATTTTGGCAAAATACAATTTGTACCAATATTCTTTGTTTCAAACAAAACCTATTGCATGTTTTATTTTTTTATCCCTCCCAATGTTCATACAAAATAATAGAAGACAATGAGCCTTGTTTTCTTTAAGTCTCTACTCTCAGCATTGTGTTTTTTATTGGTGGAGTAGCTGTTGATGGTTTCTCTAGTTCTTTGAGTTTTGATAATTCTTTCACAAGTTTTTTAATATTTGAAGAATGGTGAAACACACAGTAAATGATCTAAATCATTCTTTAATTTTGTCCAAAATGAACTCAAAAAAACTGAAGTATCATCTTTGGGCTTAGAATAAAATTACATTTCTTATAAGTCTCTCTTCTGCTTTTTATGCAAATGTTTATGTAATTTTCCATAGATGTTGTCACATTTCTACTTTTATTGATTGAATCAACATTAATTTCTCCCACTTTTTAATGTCAAGAACAAACACTTTAAATAATAAAGTATTTGATTTGCCATCATTTATAGCTCTACTTTATTAATAATATGCTCACAAGCACTATATATACTCTTTAATTATGTAATCATTTATAGACCTATTGACAGATAACAGCAATAGATGTGGTGCAAGTGGGGTAAATGTGATGACGTCTTTAAGTTTTACAATATCTAACTTTCATATAGCTTAATTTGTAATATTGATATTAACAAGTCTGGTTTTTATATTGTTCACCTGGATTCTTGAATATTCACCTGATTTCAATATTTTCCTTGAAAAGTAGCCAAACAAGGACAAAGGAATAAAAACTACCTCTGCTAGTGCATGACCACATGACATAGCTATGCTTTTGATAGAGTATATAGGATAAACTATTTTATACTTAAAACTGCTTCATGCTATTTGGTCTTATGTTGATAAAAATGTACTGAAAAGGAGTTTTTGTTCATAGGTTTTGCTCCTTGTACTTTTAAAGGCCTATGTGCACCATCCTATGTTCTTTATGGATGCCTGGTATATGTATAATTTAGACATAATTATTCAAGAACTTTTAACCTTTCAGTAGATAATCATATACACACGTGTGTGTGTGTGCATGCGTGTGTGTGTGTGTGTGCTACACAATTAAAATTATAGGTCTATCACTGGGCTTAAATGGAAGATGGATTTAATCTAACTATGCAAAGAAAAGTTATAGACTTTGAGAACAGTTTTAAGGAAGATTTTTAAAGAATTTCAGAAGTTATTTTGATAGGAAGTTTTCTTCCTTATTAGCTCTAGCCATCAGCAGAATATACTGAGACAAATATTTATCTGAACACACACTTTTTAGACTTTAGTATGAGGCAGAGTAGTTAATGTATAACTTGTTTCTGGCCCTGGAGAAACACATTTATGTGATCTAAACTATTTCTTAATACTATATATCAAATAGATATATACATTTTTAAATGAATTTCTGCTATATATACCCAAACTTTTTGATAGGTCTAATTTGAAGTTTTCAGTACAAAAGAAATTCCATTTCCATGATATGTAAACATCAGAGTAGAAAAATTATGGGGCAGAAGTGGGAAATACAGACAGGCAGACAGACAGCTAGAGAGGGAGACAGACAGACACAAAGATAAACCTAAGACAGGCAGACAGACAGACAGAGAAAGATAGACATAGAGACAAGGATGTTGGGATGACTGGGATGAAAAGAAAAGTATCAATGGTATAATTTAACATGTTTTCAACTTGTCAGTCAGCTGGACTTGAAAGAGAAGTCTGATTTTCAAACCTAAATTTCATGTGTGGTTATTTTCTCTTAGGATGCCTGGAGAAAGTATTGATAAAATACTTAAAAATTATTTTTGAGAAGAGATATTCATTGGTTCCATTCCACTCTTTCATCCCCATTTTGACAAAAATAATCTTTATTTATCTAATTAAAAATAATTATGAATTTTTTTTCTGAAACTGGTTAAAATTTTAGTGATTATCATACAAGGTATTACTAGCAAGATTGACATAAGGTTTAAATATAGTGACATTAGGAAAATGAAGGCAGAAGGTATTTTTTGTTAACATAGAAAAAGAATAATTACTTATATTTATCATTATTTTAATTTGAAAAACAAAAAGTTATTCAGTTAATAGTTTGCTAATCATCTAATGCCATAAGGAGATAAGATTATGTCATATTTACTTTATAGATTAGAACATTGAGATAATGGTAAGTTATGGGATAAGAAATGCCATTGTTTAAATTATATTCCATTAAAGGCATATAAAGTTTGCCAAACTTATGGATGGCTTATACATCCAGACCTCAATTCATTAATCTATACCTAATTGGAACATTGTAAATGGGTTAGGGGATATGTTAAGGAAGAAAATCTCTCTGTTTCTCCCTACATTAACTTCAAAAAATTGTGCATGGATATAGCATCTTAGTTTTCCTCAAGGAGACACTATGGACCCAACATACCAAGTTTGGCTAAACCTTTATGAAGTTGATCTTATTTCAAATTTTATTTTCTTTTCAAATGGCCAAAACTAAAAACATTTGAAAACACTGAATCTTTCTATATGAAGGAATATAGGCATAAGATATTTGAAATGAAGGTATTTGGATTTGGAAAATATATCTTTGACTAATTAAGACATAAAAAACTTAGAAAGGCAAAACTCATTTTACTATGACTTTTGCTCTTAAATTAGTGCTTATTTTTATTAATCATGAAATCAAAAACTTTTATGTTTTACCGACAAAGTTCCTGTCTGTGTACTACTACCTTTCTCTCCGCTGAAGTCAAAAAGATATTTTCCTTTAAGAGTGGGAGGTCAGAATGAGGAAAGTGAATATTCTCCATCCTTTTTTCCTGGAATACATAAAGTCATTCACTTTGACATTTCAAGGAGTTTAATGTTGTAATATCACCAACTGGGCTGCTGGAGGTTTTTCTTTTTAGCAAAATTAGGAGGAAAATGAATAAGGGTAATAAGGGTCTAAGATGTGGAAAAATATACAGCAAATAAAGTAATTTTCTTCTAAGTCTGTGATATTGCCACTTACCTTAGCAGCCTTGATTCTCCTTCATAATGGAAGTTGCTTAGGGCTTAGAGTACTAGAAAATATAAAATACCTATGGGACATATTCCAGTACTGTACATTAAATTTGAGGATTTTACATGTGATAAAGTATGTCAGTGTTGCTTACAGGGAATTCCAGTGATACCTCAGCTTTCTTGGACTTATTATAAATCCTTTGTTGGAATTATTGCGGCTGGTTCAATAATTCAGATTAGCCCTCATGTTTATTAATGCACTACATCTGTGCAAACAACATGTCAAGCAGAGAGTTTATTGTAATTGCCTGAGCAAACAGAACCTGAAAGAAGCAATTTCCAGTTACAATGCGCTATGACAAGTAATGAGGTAATTGGCATTCTGTCCTGATTACTTCCACCTTCTTTTTCATCAGGTCTATATTGTGTGTGATAGATAGTTTTATAAGAAATGAAGGTGTTTGATAATATGGTTCGCTGCTGCTTAAGGTTAGTGATTAAAGACAATCATCATTTTCTCTCTGAGATCTTATTAGCTTTAACATTATTTATTCATATGTGTAAGAATGTGCCCAGGACCTATCTCTTCAGTGCAATACATGCAGCTAAAATGTAAACTCCACTGCTAACTGAGTGAATGCAAAGCATGTTCTGGATTTCCAAGGATGACAGAACACAGCAACTTTTTTTTTTTCAAATGAAATCTATTCCGTAATAGTGTGGGTGAGAATAATAGTTTGAAACCTGCATCTGTAGAAAGCATTCACCTGCTTTGGAATAGAAGGAGCAGAATGAGATTTAAGGAGAAATGGTAATTTGATGCTGAGTCCTCCTTTTTAGGATTTTAGCACTTTGCATAAACATTACCCTTTTGGTGGGAGAGGAGAGAGCTGCATGTCTGTTCTTAGACCCCAATAAATTGCTTTAAAGAGTCTGGGAGTTGCAGAGGTGGGAGAATTGGCAAAGTGAGGGGAGGTAGTGAGGAGTTATTGTAAGGAAAGAGGAAACTATCTTATTCTCACTTCAGGAAAATTGCTTACATCTGAACTTTAATATATCAGAACTTGTATAAAATATTGGGTGGAAGAGTAGAAAAATTGCTGTACCAGGAATCTGAAGACCAAGTTTTTGTTTTGGTAATGCTACTAATCAGCTATGTGGTCTTGGGCAAATCAGTGAAAAGCTTCTTTGGGGTCTCATTTCCCAATATGTAAAATGAAATAGCTAGACGAGATAAAGCCTAATATCTCTTTCAGCTCTAAACCAATTTGAGGAAACCTGAAACAAATAAATAATTAAACAGAATTTGTTGAGAAGAATCATTTGAGAATGGAATACAGGTTCATGGCCCTTACCTTGATAAATGCAAAACATATAGTGATGTTACAGAAGTAAATATGGGGATGGGAAAATGCCTCTTCAACTTCCCTTATTCCTACACTGCTACAATTTTCCTTGCTCTGCAGAAGCTTAGAGTCTTTTCACTAAGGTATCATCTTCAGAGCATGTTAACCTTACTTTATATACAGGTCTACTAATGTAGTTGAGGATGAAGAAAAATGACTGCCCAGGGCTGGGTTTTCTCAAAGGGACCCACACAATGTACTCATAGAGCTAAAAGTCAAAGAGAAAATAAGCAACCACACTTTAACCAATTTGGGGATTTGCTGGAAACCCCAGCTTTACAGATAATGGAAAACTTTTCTTAGGCAGTCAAGACGAGGTTTGACCTCCAACATTTGAAGGAGGCTTGGGATCTAAGATTTTATCCTGACACTGCTCCTATTGAACATTCTTACCTATTCAAACATATGCTTGTGAAGACCCAAGTTGAATAGATCTCCCCTGCCCTATGAATTTCAGAAAGATTCCAAAGTTTTCCCATATCTTTCCTCCAATTCAAAACATCCACAATTAATTCCTCATCCTTTTACGCTAAGACTCATTACTATTCATATGTAAATCCTTCTGGCAGAGTTGACATTTAAGCTAGTGGTCATTTATACCTTAGTGTGAAAGCCTAGTCCCCAAGCAGTTCTGTTACAGGGAAGAGAGAAGATTATCACAAAGGTTAGTAAGTGGAAAGAATACAGAGAAAGAGAGACAGAAAGATTAAATATGAGAGTTGATCAACCCTCTCCCATTAAAATCCCATGCTTACAGCTGGAGGGGAACTGGGTAATAATTATTATCCAGTTTTAGGTCCTCCTGGTTGAGGTTGCATCTTTCTACTCAAATTGTAAGAATGATGGAGGGTGTTTCTTTCCCTTCATTGATTAGAAAAGCTCAAGTTTAGACCCTGGAAATCTAGACATCAAGATGTGTAATCTGCTAAATATCTCTGATGTCTCCAAGATGACGCTTAATAGGAAAAATTGCAACTTTTGGCTATGTAAATGTATTAATATTTTCAATGGAATAAATATGGAATTTTTCTTTGAGTGCAAGTTCAGTATGAATGAATGTTATGATATGGATTATGAAAAAGCTAATGTAATTTTTAATTCAATCCAACCCAGATGGATTCAGTGTTTATTTCCATTTGCCAGCTGATGTGGATTCAAAGACAAAATTTAAGTGCCCAACTTTGAGGAGCTAATGTTCTACTGAATAACTTTTGCACTTATAGATATATAGCACTCATAGATATTTAGTCATATTGTGCCTTCAATCTCCCTGCTGAATTCAGAGCCCCATTGACCTAAAATATAGCTCATTCATCAGTCTGTGATTGCTAACACTTGCATACTGCTCTGCACTGCTCAGATCACATGTTCAGGTCTAGGGGACATGTCAGCTTCCATCATTCTCACACGGACATTGAGCAAACTAATGCAAATCCTGAGAAGATGAGTTAGAATAGTATGAAAATTATGTCAAAGAAGGAATAGTTAAGGAAATTAGTGATGTGTAGTCCAGAAGAGAAAAGAGTTGCTTAGGATATGGTAACTTCAAATATTTGAAGGGTATCTAATATAAACATTATATTTATTCTATATATAGCCAGAATAAAGATATATGATTGATTGTTGGAAATTGCAAGGAAAACAAGTGCCAGTTTATTATAAGGAAGAAATATTACTAATTTGAACTGACTAAAAATAGGTTGCTGCCTTGTAAGATATTGTTCTAACCATTGTTTGATTTACTGGGGCAGAAGCTGAAAAACTACTTGTTAGAGATGTTTTAGAAGGTATGTCAGCATTGGTGGGAGGTTATACTTCAAACTCTTGAAGTTCTAAAATCCGATGAAAATAGTTTGGTATATTTCAAAGTGAGCTTTCATTCTTCACAAGATGGTTTTGGAAGTTCTAATTACACAGCATTTTAGGTGGTGGGAAAAATGCATAAGTACAATATGACCTGACTAAATTGGACAGATTGCAGGGAAGGTCAGTTTTTTAGTGAAAAATCTGAATGTCAAAAGTACTTTTTCTGGAAATTTCCAGGAACAACCATCTTGTTAACTAAACAATGATTGAATCACAAGAAATAGCAAAATACTACCAAGTAAAGTGAGGTAGGCAATGAGAAGACAGAAGGAAAAGCAGAAATCTGTGTTCAGAAGGAAGCATTTTGACATAAGCTATAAAGGCAAACAAGCAGAAGGAGAAACGCTATTTGGTGAGATTGCAAGGTATCACCAAACAGTAGGAAAATGAATGCAAAGGGCATAAAAATGCTAAGACATAAGTTCCAAAAATATTTGACCTCATGATTTTCTTCTAACAAAATCCTGAGGCAGTATATACAGAAACCAGCAGTGATGGGTGAAGTGAATGGCAGACACAGAGGATGGAAGGAAGTTATGGTTAGCGATTAGTGAAATTCACTTGATTTGCCACTGCAGCTCAACAGGCTCAGGGATTAAAAAAATAGAGGTGGGATAAAGGGGAAAGAAACAAAGACAAAATAGTAACATCACCCATCCGAATTTAGCCCTATGATGAGTGACATAAACTCTAGGTCACAGATCCTGAGACTGATATTGACTAGGAGGAAAGTGATGAGCGGATAAAGGGGCTTCAGTTTTAACTCAGTTGGACTCCAAGTTCAACACTAAGGCTGAAGTTACACACACAAAAATTAATTAGACTATAATTAATGAATGGAGACGGGGTCCAAATTTTTGAAAAATTTGACTTGGTAGAGGTTGAATTAATTTCACTCAAAAAAAATTCTTTTATTTAATAAAAGATCTGGCAACTCACCTAAGTACATTTATATTATGCATGTTGAGTAATTATATTTATCATAAAAGGAATATATAATATAAATGCTTTTTTTAAATTAATTGTCAATATATATGTCCCACATGAAAATGCCAGTATCTAAGGCAGAAAAGAATAATTAGGAAAAAACATAATAGGGTTGTGTGCTGATTAAGGCTGTAAGCAGTCATGAAGGCATGGTTAGAGTTTGCAAAACTACTCTTTAATTTTGTGAGTTGAATTATATCTATATCTATATGTGTACATATATATGTGTGTATTTGTATAATTTGTTCTATATATAATATATATGAAATATTATACATGTGTAAAAATATATACATATATATGGGGGTGGGTGCATATTTATATGTATGTGTGTGTGTATATATATATATATATATATATATATATATATATATATATATATATATATATATATATATATATATATATATACTGGTCCTGGAGACTGAAAACATGAATTCAACTTCAACCTCAGACACTTGCTATCTTCATGACTTTCAGAAAGTAACTTAACCCTCCTTGTCTCAGTTTCCTCACATGTAAAATGAACTATACAAGGAAATGAGTCAAATATGGCTGAAATGACTGAGTAACTATATATATATATATATATATATATATATATATATATGCATTATATGCAAATACACATGGGTGTAGATATATATGTGTGTGTATGTGTCTATATGTATGTGTGTATATATATATATACACATAGACATATAGACAGAGACAGAGAGCCTGATGTAGACTGTGTTTAATGGAAGCTTGTTGACTGATTTAAGACTAACCAGTCTTAAACATCTACCCAAAAACAAGATTACAACATTAGTCTTTTCAAGAGAAGCAGTCAATGAACTACTGAACTACATTTTGTTTTTAATGTCGGAACACATCAATTCAATCAGTCCAATCAATAAGTATTTATTATATTCACTCTATGTCCCATGTACTTTGTTAGTACTGGAGGAACGCTTTTTTTTTCAGAGCTCATATTTTAACATAAGAGAAAACTACATACTTAAGAATATACAGAATATTTTGAAAATATGTAGAATGTTTTAAGAATATATAGATTTTAAGAATATAGAATGAACTATTAAAAAGTAATTAAATATTGCAAGTTAGGGAAAGAAGGCATCAGTACTTAAAGGGATCAGGAAAAATTTCATGTTCTTAATTTGACATCTATGAACTTAATAGTAAAGTATATTGATAACTATTTTTCAACATATTTTTTCATCATTCTATGTATTTTATTTGATACATTTAAACTATTCTTATGAGAAGTCGATAGGTTTGATTATAATAAAACCAAAAAGGGTTCATGATGAGTGGGGGAGCAGAGTTAGTAAATCCTTATATAGAAGGTGATGCTTGAGCTCTGTCTTGAAGGAAGAAAGGGGTTTTATGAAGAAAAAGGAAGGAGGGAATGTACTCCAGGCACTGAAGATGGGGCAAAGTAAACAGAGAGATCTAGGATATGTAGCACCCCATGTGAAGAACAAGGCTAGGACAATTGAACCACAAAGTAGGGAGAATATTAAAAGGGAAAAGATGAATGTACTCGAAAGAGTTGGGACCAGGTTGTGAAGGGTTTAATAAAACAAACAGTATTATTTTTATTTTAGCCTAGGTTTATAAACTACCTAATTGTTCTTCTTTACTGTGGACATTAGTCAATATGGGAAAGCATGTAACAATTGTGAATATTCATATACACTAGGCTATCAAAAAAGGAGAATAGGCTAATCAAACACATTTGATTAAGCTTATCTTAAAGGAGAAGACCAAGATAAGTCATTGAGACTATACATACATGATGCCAGAACAATTGACTTACAAAAATGAAAATTCTGTCAAATGAAGGATATTTTTCTTCACATTGTTAACAATTAATTTGACTGATTTTTCTTCTTTTGCATTAGCTGGTTCATTTGGTTATCTTGGCAAATAGTTTTAATTTTAGAGTAAAGGTGTTTTCTTGCTTTAGAATTCAGCAAAAGCTATGAGTGAATGAAAATGTCAAGTATGGTCTTAGGTCTAAGGGGAAAAATAAAATATCCCAGAAGGAGAACTTCTGTATTCACAGAATACATTAATCAAAAATTTTGTATCTAAGAGATGACAAAGGCAATATAGGCAGACAAATAAAAGTTGCATCAAAAGTGACTTAAATTGAAAGATGTCAATAGAAAGAGAATGGATAGTGGGGAAAGAATACTGTGGGAGAGATAGTGATTTTATTTTCTTTGGTCTCCTTAGTGCTTTGTATCTTTTGAATTTTCATAATTGTAAGGGAGAATGAGTTCTACAAGAATTTCTGCAGTCACACACATATGTGTATGCATATATGTATGTGTATATATGTGTGTGTGTGTGTGTAGTCACATGGAATGATCATTTGTCCGTTTCCAATTTTTTGAGATCCCAAACATAATCTATTATGTTGAGCAAAATATAATCTCTTCAAGCTGAGTCAGCTTTCCCTGACTGCTTATGCCCTGAAGAACTTAACCCTCTCACCCCTGGCACTTCCATAGTCATGATTGACTCACTTACCTACTACATTTAGACCTAGCCAGGCTTCAATCAATGCCATTATTTCTCCTTCCTAGGGTATGTTATCCTATATCCTGTCATCCTGGTCACCTCCTCACCCCCATCCCCATTACATTTTTCATTTGTGAAGTGATGGGGCTAGGCTACAGGATCTCTAAAGTCCCTTTGTGGTCTAAGTTTATGAGCTTGAGATTAAAACCCATGACTTATGACATAAAATACAGCATATTTTCCACTGACAGCTGCCTGCATGAAATTTGAGTGATCCTTTTCTTAAAATAGATGTTGAGGGCCTATAGAGGAGCTGAACAGAAGTCAGTCATTATCCTGAGATTTTTCTGTAGAAAATGTGACTTTCAATCAAAAATGATATTTAGAGCTTTAAACATGCCATACTTCTAATAGTCTATTGAACTATTATAAGATCCTTAACCATCCTTGCCTCACCTAAGGCTTCCACATTCAGTAAATTTTGTGGGATTATTGAAAGTACATGTATCATCAATTTACCCCATCAATCTCTGTTTAGAGGCTTACATTTTATAAAGAGAATCAATAGTGTGATGAGGACATTGCTTTGGTAAATAGACTGCCATCTTTCTCAGTACTGAAATTTTGAGGCTTCATTTTCTTAGATGATATATTATACAATTTCCTTCTATGAGGAATTGTCAGTTACAACTCCCGAACCAAATTTAACACGTGTGAGGACTAACATATCCCAGGTTTGGTTCAAATCACAGATATTAAAATAGCGGGAGCAGATTATAATATCAGTTATTTATTTGTAGAAAGAGATAAAGACAAAGAAATGAAAGGTAGAGACAGCAGACAGAGATAGAGGCAGAGACAAATAAAGACAAAGGCACAGAGACACAAATGCACACACATATAATACATGCACATAAACATATACACACATATATGCATGTATATCTATATATAATATGTATAGCATATCTGTATTATCTACATGTATCTATATGTCTATACATATTGATAGATAGATAGATAGATAGATAGATAGATAGATAGATAGATAGATAGATAGATAGTTATCTTTATTGAGAGAGAGAGACACAGGGAGACAGAGATAGAAAATTTTACAGAGATTTTACATGATTTTGTGTGACTTTACATACCTTTCTGAGATTACTGAGCTCATCATTTCTTAGCATAGTAATATTCCATCACAAGTATACAGTACAACTTGTTCAGCCATTTCCCAATTGAAGGGGATCCCTGCCATTATTCAATTCTTTGCCACTGCAAAAAGATCTATTATAAATATCCCATTCACGTTCAAAGTTATAATTGCTATTTTTGAACATCCTTCTATTTTATTTTTACTCACTCTTGAGAAAATTATTTCAAATAAAGTCCTAAGAATAGACTCCACCCTTTCATAAGGTCAGTTCAGACACTCCCAGGCATCCTCTGACAGGAGATTTTAATATGCTGCTCAGAGATTTAATAATGCCGACTACATATTCTGGGAAGGAAAAAAAGGTACCGCATTGAAAAAGTATAATTTTCAAAATCTTTCAAAAGGAAGCACTTCCTTAAGGGATTTGATTCATTGCAATGATGACTGGAAATTTCTCTGTGAAGTCTTACTACACATTCACAAGGCGATTTCCAGAAATATTAATTTCTCATTGTAATCTTGATGACTGGACAACGACAATCAATAGAACGCAACTTTCAAGTTCTACCAAGGAAAAAAATGGAAAATATCTTTCAGGATTTCTACAACAAACATTTTCTTGACTGGTGACAATAAAAGTTACCAAATTAAGATTTTAATATCTCAACCCTTGACATGCTGAGTGAAAAAATAGAAATCCCGTTAAAGAAAAGGCAGATGGAAAACAACTGAATCACAATAAGGATTTCAGAAGGAAGTTATATAAGTTTAAGGACATTGGAGAATGATGAGAAAAATTACAAATCCTTCCCCCTCAAAAGAAAGCTCTAGAAAATATCTGCAGACCCATATATCTGACAATTTTTCCATCTCTACAAAATCTTTATGAGAAAAATCTAGATATTCATAAGGGGCATCCTAGATCAACATATGCTTCACAAATGGGAAAAGAATATAAGATCTCACAATGCAATTTTGGTCCCACTCTGTTTATAGTGTATTCATTATAAAACATTTCATCCAGTAGAGCAAAATCCCTCTTCATATGTTCTCTTCCAACAATGCATAACACATGCACATGACAAGAACATGCAAAATCACATTAAGTGATTTGCTTCGGGTGACAAAAGGTGATACATTATCAACAGAGGGTGACCTCCCATAATGTCAAATTGTCCTATACTTTTGATGTATGAGTACCTAAGTGAACTGAACCTCCATTGTTACCTCTCCCTCTTACATAATGAAGGTAATATTATTTACCCTCTCCAAGGTAAATTATATGATATCTGACACTTGTATACTCCAAAAATCAGGAAAGGGTTACTTTATTTGCAAATATTTTGTTTTTATTAATATTGAATGCATGCATTTTTCTTCCTCTGATAGAATGTAAGTTCTTAGAGGGAAGGGGCTATTTTATCTTTGTCTTCTAACATAGTGATGCTACTTAAAAATGACTTCTGACTTATTGATTGAAACTTCCCTATAACTTCTCAGTTTTTCTCATATTTCTCTTCCACAAAAAGATATCATAGTTTTCCAAGTTGAATATTTACTGGGAAAACTATTCTGTAGTATTGTACACAGCAAAGTGAGGACTTTCCAGAACATCAAATAGTTATCGACTTTTAGGTCAATATTAGTATATAAACGACTGTGTTTTACCATTATTGCATTACCTTATATCTCTCATGTTGTATTTTGCTACAAACTGACAAATTACACTGAGCTACCAATTGGTTAATATTTAAAATCAGTGCTAGGAAACCTATTTCTTATTTCAATGACTTCATCAACAAGCATGTATTAAGTACCTGAGTTAAAATCCAGTCTCAGGCATTTACTAGTTGTATGACCCTGGGCAAATCACTAAACCTCTGTTTTCCCTGGTTTCTTCATCTGTAAAATAGGGATAATAATAGCAGTAACTTCCCAGGGTTATTAGGTTATGTTACTATATAATGCATATAATATATGATAAATGTAATTATAACATTACAGAGATGATATTTACTATATATATATACACACACACATATAATCATACTATTTTTATTGTCAATGTATTGGGTACTAGATATTGGGGATATTTATATTGGGGATATTATATAACATAAAAATGAAATAATTCCCACTTTTAAGCCTTTTACATTGTACTCAGGGAGAAAATTTATATGTATGTAACCTGACTCATGTATATGAGGTAAATTTATATAATAGGGACTAGATTTGTAGTAATTCTGCATTTATGAAATGGCTCCTGATTAAGTTTCCAGTTAGAGAGTAGAGTGTTCTCACAATGCGCTAGGGTTTTAGCTTCCAGCCATATACTAGGAAATGCCTTTCTCTCTTGCGTGGTTCTTACTGATCTCCCACACCTTCTTGTGTCAAACAAAAGACAGCAAGCAACTTAAAGACAAGATCAGTCACAGGTGTTTGTAAAATTAACATTAAAAATCTGGGAAATGTAGTCTTATAATAATTTTTTAAAACACACAATTAAATAAAAGTGAAGTGGGGGAGGGATAACGTTTTCCTCCTCTCAGGTTTTCCCTCAGCATTCCTTGCACAGGAGTACAAGTGGAATAAGTAATGAATATCGTCCTCTCCCACTTCTTCTTCCTACCCTTTCCCCTTAAATGAACTACAAATAAAGAACTTAATGGCCCACTCTGGGTGGTTATACATATATACAGAACAAAATAAAGAATTAAGTGGTAGCTAAATTGAAAGTAGCTTAAGAAGGTAGCTACATAAGTTATTGGGAGGGGAAAGTATAGAAAAGACTTCATTCAGAATACAATTCTTGAGCTATTTTTAAAGAAGGAGAAGAAATGGGAACTATAAGGAAGGTGTTCATTCCAAGCCTGGAGGATGGCCTGTGGAAAGGAAAAAGTTGGGAAACAAAGTGTATGATGACCAGAGAGGACACAAGAATGGGTAGATCACAATACTGGAAGGAAGAGTAATATACAGTGAGGATTTACAGGATGAAGCCAGATTTGTGAAGGTTTTGAAAATTAGCCAGAGGAAATTTTATTTTATCCTAAAGGCAATAGGATGTCACCATAGTTGATTGAATGGGAGAGTCATGTGGTCAAATTTGTGCTTTTAAAAAATCACTTTAGCAACAATTTATAAGATAGAATGGGAAGAGATCTGAAGCAGAGTCCTCTTAGGAGGCTATTTCGGCCATATAGGTGAGAAGTGATGATCTAATGGTCTGAATTTAAGTAAAGACTGAATGAATAGAGAGAAAGCTTTGGATGACAGATTCAGTGGAGGCAGAAAAAGAAAGATATGGCAACTGATTAGATATTAAGGATAAGGGAAATAAATTGGTGAGTTGAAAATAAGTAAGTATATGAACCTGGAAAGATGGTTGTGAAAGAATTTCTACAAGTACTCCTTGATTATGCCTTCATAAATTTGGTTACCTAAGTCTCTTTTCCTAAGGATAATTCAATTCCCTTAAGGATGAAAAAAGTATCCATTGGCATTTTCGGTACATTGTTTCTTATTACACATTCATTTACAAGTCTAGTAGAGCATTATCAAATGTTGATGTTCTGAGTCATCCAGTACTGCAAAGGGATACTACAGTTGGAGCTTTGATCATAGAGACATGTCTTATATTTCTTCAAGAGGAGCAAGTGTAAGATTCATTTGTGAGAATCCTGATTAATCTGCCTTTTAACGTATGTTATTAAAAGAGAAAACATTTGACAAATTCAAATTATTAGACAGGAATGTTGATTATTACATAATACTTGAATAAAACCAAACATCTAGACACTTTTCTTTTTTTCCTCTTCCTTAATTTATCTAGTTCTTAATTATTAATTTTTTGCTCTGTGGGTATGTATATATGTATACATCCATACACATATATACATAATATATTGCATACCCACACATACATACATACACACATTGTGTGTGCATGCATGCATATGTGTATGTGTGTGTATGTATAACTACAGAAGGGATGGTGTGGGCTAGCCACTGAGTCTTCTGGCATTTGTAATTCTTGAAGTTTCCTCTCCTTCACCTCCTCCTTCTCCTCCTCCTTCTTCTTCTTCATCTTCTTATTCTTCGTCTTCTCTTCATTCTTATCCTCTTTATCTTCATTCTTTTCCTTTTTCATTCTGCTTATATCACTCATTATTATTTCATGCAGGTCCATCCAAATTTTTCTAAGAGCATAAAACTCATCATTTCTTATAGCACGGTGGTATTTCATCATTGTCATATACCACAACTTATTCAACCATTCTCCAGTTGATGGGCATCCCCTCAATTTTCAAAACTTTACCATCACCAACAGAGCTATTATAAATATTTTAGAATATATATTTTCTAACTTCTATCATGGCAATTTATGTTAATGTTTCAACTTCCCTACTAAGCTCCTTTAGGACAGTGTTCTATCTAATGATGCTTTACACATAATGACACAGTGCATACTCGGTAAACAATTATTGAACTGAATTTATTGTTGATTAAATCCCAAAGACTGGCATATTGTTACCTTGGCCACATTATGTGCAAAACATTCAAGGAATAGTTAACATGAATATGATGACTAGAAACTCTTTCTGTTGGTCACCTAGAGTTGATTTTGACTGAGTATTCCATAAAGCAGTCTCACTTGTACTGAGAGGGTTATCAAAACCAGCTAACAGCAATCAATTCTTACCAGTCACAAAAAATGATTTGGATGACTCTAGAGTCAGAGGACCTGGGTTAAAATCTCATTCCTTATGGTTACTCTCTGTATGACCTTGGACAAGTTATTTAATTTCCTAGGACTCAGTTTCCTCTTCAGTACAATGAAAGGGTTGGACTAAATATCCTCTGTTGTCCTTGATGGACTTAAATCTATGATCATATAATCTCAATGTCATTTTACCATACAATCAAGATTTATTCTGGGGATGAACTTCTCTTCTGTGATTTTTAGTTCCAAATATTCACAAATCCTCTCATTTTTTTCTTTTTTCTTTTCTTTAATTCTTCCTTAATTGGTTCCCTTTCTTACTCTCCACAGAAGCAATTCTAAACATTGCTCATACCAGTGTTGTTTTAGAAAAAGACTGGATGATACTTGTTAAGTTGGTTGTAGAAAAAATTTTTATTGTTACTAATTGAACAAGTTAACCTCTGAAATATCTTTCAGTACTTACCATTCTATAATTCTTTGATTCCAATTGGAACAAAAAGTGAAGGCTTCATTATACTGGAAGAGTGAACAGTTTTTAGAAAGGGTGTGGACGAGACTTCAGTAGGTTCAGTGAACAGCATGGAGAATTCACAGAAACCTCATTTTCAGGTATGTTTTGAGAATGAATAACATTGTTTGACCTGGAGCATAGGATATCTCGATGGGAAAGGGAGTAACAGGAAAAAAAAACTGAAAAATAAAGAGTTTTTACTGCCAGACTATAAAAACCTTGAACTTTCTATCATCCCATAATCATCAATTCATTTGTGTAGAGTCAGACTTTCTTGATAGAGAAACCTGACAACTTCCAGTAGATTCCTAGGCAATTCTTCCAGTAAGATAATTCTAAGAATTTGCTGAATCTCATATGATGTCACTATAGGAAGCCTAGGAACTGCACTAAGATGGAGCTTGGTGGTAGATTGACATTAAAAAGTATGAATTTGTTATGTAGAATGAAAACACTAAATCCTACAGTGCTATTCTTAACATCTCATCCCCACGACTTTTATTTGTATTTTAGTAACATATCTACTTCAAAAACGAATTCCAGTGATGAAATGTATAGACTCCAATGTTCTAAATTTAACCCAATCAAAAACTACAATTTAAGCAATGAAATACGCATTGGTTCTCTTACTTGGAGCTTTAAAGAAATTGGTATAGAAGGTAACATGAATTGAAAAAAATGATCTAAATATTCATTTTAATATGTGTGTGTGTGTTTATGAATCTTAGGTAAAGAAGAAAAACCTAGGAATATGTGTGATATAGTTGTGTTCTTTCAGTTTCATTCTAGGCTGTTAAAGCAATGCATTGAAGCTTTTGCAATTGGACACTCTGAAAATTATGCCATCTGCATAATAATCTTCTTTGTCACTTTCATCTTTTTCTCTTTTTTAGCATTGTACTGCATAGATGTTTTACTAGCTGTTTGTCAGGCAAACCTAGTCTAGCTAAAGAAGTGGTTGAAAGAGTTGAATTTGGGGTGCTGAATTTAAAAGCACTGGGTCTGCATTTGAATTCTAACTCTGCTACTTAGTCCTTATGCAAATTGTATGAGTCACTTAACCTCTGTGGCTCTCAGTTTCCTTGTATGTTAAATAAGGTGGTTGGACTAGATCATCTCTAGAGCATGTCTAGAGCATGTCCCAAAACTAGGTCATCTTATATTCTTATGATTTAATAATAAAACGTAACAAGCAAAAAGAAACTGTGGCGTGGGGAATAGTATCAAAATCTACATGCAGGATCATTGAAAATGTTAAACAATGGAATTGTTAGCAATTATTTCTGGAAAATAGTTACAGAATTACATCATAATTATATAGAAAATAAAATAGATTAGGAGAGGAAATCAATGAAAAGATAAGAAAATGTTCAGATTGTTATTTTTGTTCCTATATGAATGTATAGCTTGACTAGTGAGAGATTAAGAGAGCAAAGGGCTGTAGCAAGACCTTAGGAAAATGACCTGTAGATCTTTAAAGCCATATATGAACTCATTTGTGCTAATGTCTGAATGGATCTATGTATTCCTAATCATTAAAATCATCTCTTCAAGATAACGGGAGTCAAGAAATGAACACAGGTCGGGAATTTGTGCCAGAGTTTTTTGTTTTGTTTTGTTTTCCATTTCTAATAAAGAGCTTAAAAATCATTAATGATTATATTGAAGTAAATTTGTATAACTTTCTTCTGAGATGGTATGTGGTGTCAAATGGTTTTGGTCACAACAATAGAATGAACAAACTGATCAAAATATTTACATTTAAAATAAGTCCTCTTATTTTTAGTAGTTCCTCAGTTTTACAGCATATAATATATACAAAATCTTTTAGCAATCATTGCCCTTTCTTCAAAATTTCCTAGCACACAACTCTTAAAATTAGGATGTCATCATCATAAGGACTTATTGAGCACCCACCAGGTGCATAGTACTCTACTAAAGCAGAATTTATAACTATTTATAATGTAATATTGCATATAATATATTTTTAAAGTCCAAAGATAACTTGCTGCTTGCCTCTGTTGTCAGTGATAGAAGTTCATGACATTTGATTTCAGTCTTTTGTGAGAGGCAATGTTATTCTGATTTAATAGCTACCATCTGCTCCTCTTATTTTCATTGCTCCTTTTACAGTTTCCAAATTCCACCATTCCCCTCCAGGGAAATTTTCCCAAGCATTGATTCTCCTCATTTATGGACTTGAGGGGTGATCTAACGTCTCCTTCTGGTTTTGTTTATTGATCACAATTTTTAGGTGACTTGTTAACATGTACCCAATTGCCTGTCTATTTCTGATATG
Source organism: Bettongia penicillata ogilbyi (assembly GCA_023548195.1). Lineage (NCBI taxonomy): Eukaryota > Metazoa > Chordata > Mammalia > Diprotodontia > Potoroidae > Bettongia > Bettongia penicillata. Next base: position 878,279 of record JAJHZJ010000141.1, read on the forward strand.
ATACTGTGTTTGGGAGATTCTCTACTATTTTAATGAGTAAGTTGAGTTCTTTATGTTGGGAAGGTGACTTATCTTTTCACTCCAGTGCCCCAGAAATTACTCCTCCCAGCTTGAAAAAATAATGGAACTTGTAAGTAAACTAGGGACTACATCTGTGTAGCTAATCTAATATTTTGTAATCTTGGTCAATAACTTTTAAATAAGGGAAAGAACTGACCTCTTGTCAGAAAGTCTGCCTGCTTGAAATTAAACATATTCATAATATCAATTTTGCATTACGAATTGTTATCATAACATTGACTAAACCTTGACATGTTTCTTTGAAGTAATTTAGAAAGTTTCCTAGAAGCTTTGAATACATGTGGCCTTGATTTCATTGATTTTATTTCCATTTTATTCAGCTTCCTGACAAAGACACTATTTTTTTAAAACCCGATTTTATACAAATGACTATTATAAACATCATAAAATCATGGATCTAAGTTTGAAGGAGACCCATAGAAGGCATCTAGTGTCTATTACTTTACCACCTTAGCTTCACAGATGAGGAAACTGAGGCCAAGTAACAGAGACAGGATTTAAAGAGGGACCCTCTGGTCCAAAATCTCTCTCAATTGCTGCTATATATCTCACATTTTTCGACCTTGAGTGCTCCTATCATCAATAATCCTAACTCTGCTCTGAGTTACTATAATAAACAGTTATTAAGACTTTTATGACCTCAAAATATGTGACCCTAAACCAATTTTTTGATGAGTTTCTTCAAACATAGGTCCAATAGTTCTCAGACATCCGATATATATGGATGATGGATGTCTATCTTTGGGTCCATGCACACTTTTAAACTTAGTAGATGTTCCTGAAAATTGGTGCTTGTGAGATGGACAATACAATAAAGTGTTGCAATTGGAATTATTGTAGCCATGTATGTATGTGTATGTGTGTATGCATTATATGTACATATATGTCATGAAATAGTTATATAAAATCAAGTTGCCACATCTTTGGAGGAGCTATGCTATAATGTGTTTCTTTAAGACTTAAATCTTCAATTTAGGAAATCTATCAATGAAGCACATACACGTGGAGATTAAAGGGGGAGGTCTCTATGGAAAGTTAAAATACTAGAAAAATGAATTGAAATATTGAATAAACAAGTAAATTAAACAATTGTTTTTATGTGCATGCCATGGATAAAGTGCTCTGCTAAGTAATACGGATTCGAAAACAAGAGACTTTTTGTTATCAAAGAAATCTCTGAGTAGAACGTTAGGGGAGAAACTCAAATGGGGGAACAGAAGCAAGTGATTGGATGACTGGGTAGAATTATGACAAAATAGGAAGGAATCCAATTGAAGAGTCAAAATGCCTAGGCTATTTTTGTTGTTATTTTCAATATTTCTTATCTCTATTGTTTTCAAAACTTCCATTTTCATTCATCTGGAATGGTATATATGTGTTTCTCATTTTGAATTCTAATCTTTTTTCTGTTAGTTTTGTGACCTTAAGCAAATCACTTAATCTCTCTAGATCTCACAAAATCTCAGAATGATTGTGCTGGAGAAAACCATAGGGATCAGCTAATACAGAGCGCTCATTTTTCTATGATTCTAAAATGAAAAACTAAATGAGATGAGCTCTCATTTTTTTTGCACTTTTAGAACACTAAATGGGATGAAACTCTAATTGTTACTTTTCTATGATAAAAAAATTATTCATGTAGCACTTTAAAGTTTGTAACTGACATTCTTCCAGTTAGCTTGAGGTAGATGGCATAAATATTACTTGGATGCTTCAACAGATTTAGGATTTTATTGCTAAAAGTACTCCCTCCTCATTCCTGATCACAACCAGTTTCTTCTCATTTTGTGGGATTCTTGACCATTTTTTCTGTAAATCTTTCACAGAGGGTCTGTGTTACTCACTGGAGATTTTCTTCTGGATCTTTTGCTATTTTATGGTTAATAGCATGACAGTCATGTTGGTTTCCTCTTATTCCTTCCTCCAGCTACATGAATTAATTGACAGAGTCAGAACACCTCATTTGAAATTTTACCCCTGCCTTTTGATATCTCTGTGGTCTTGGGCAAGTCTCTTAGCCTCCTCTGGGCTTAAGTCCTCTCATAAAATGGAGACATTGTGTTGTGTGACCACTAGCATCCCTTGCAGTTCTAATCCTATCATTTTATGGTCCTATGATCTTTCACCAGTCATACATATCTTTGATGATACAGTTTACTAATGCTCTATGTCTCTGAATTGCTATTCAGGTCATCTGTATTTTTTTGAAGATGGCGGTGCTCCATGATTCACAGCCATACTGCATCACCATGTTGTTAAAAAGATGGTATGTAGGTAGGGAACAGCTTGGGATCATTGAAATTGTTGAATAATTTTCCAAATGCCATACAGACAAGAAGCAACATGGTATAGTAGATACAGAAGGAGAGATCAAGCATTTATTTCATGTCTAATGTTAGACATTGTGCTAAACACTTTATAAATATTATTTCATCTGATCCACACAACAATCTGAGGATGCAGGTATCCCCAGAGATACTAAGGAAGACAGAGATGAAGCTACTTGCCCAAAGTAACACAACTAGGAAGGAAATGAATCATGATTTAAACTCAGGTCTTCCCTGACTCTAGTTCCAGGTCTCTATCTATTGTGTCATATAGGGGTCTATAGAGATCCAGGAGTTGGAAACATCCAAATTCAGCCTCCATTTCTGACCATACTGACATGGGCATACTGTCTGGGCAAATTAATTCATTTCTCAGTGCCCCAGGAAACTAAATCTGTATGTTGGGCTACTAGGTGCTGTACTAGATAGAACTCTGAGCTTGGAGTCAGGAAGGCTCATCTTTCAAAATTCAGATGAGGCTCAAACAATTACTAGCTGTATGACCCTGTGCAAGTCACTTAATCCTATTTGCCTTGATATCCTCATCTATAAAATGAACTGGAGAAGGAAATGACAAACCACTTCAGGATCTTTTATAAGAAAACCTCAAACACATCATGACTGGAAAGAGCTGAACAATAACAAATAGGGGTAGCTAGGTGGTGCAATGGATAGAGCACCAGCCATGGAGTCAGGAAGATCTGAGTTCAAATCAGTCTTCAGATACAAACTCTGTGACCTTGAGGAAGTCACTTAACCCCAGTTGCCTCCCTCCCTCTCTCTCTCTCTCTCTCTCTCTCTCTCTCCATATATATATATATATATATATATAGATAGATAGATAGATAGATAGATAGATAGATAGATAGATAGATAGATATAGATATAGACTATATATAGGTACAGATAGATATAGATATAGATAGATATATAGATAGAGATATATAGATATAGATATGTTGTACTTTAAATAATGATGGACATTAGTAGAGAGCATTACTTTAACGAGATTTCTCCATACCCATGAAAAATAATCCAGAGGCTTTCCTATTTCTTTTCAAATGATGAAATTAAGGTTTCAAAATGCTAATTGAGGTAAAATTTGACTCAACATAACAGAGTCACATTTGAACCTGTTTCCTGATTTCAGCTCTAGCCCTCTTGGACCCCTTTGCATGATTCTTCTTTGACAATACCTACTTCTAAGAGTAATAATAACATATATGTATATGGTACTTTCAAATTTGCAAAGTGTTTTCACACATTATATCACTAGATCACTACAATCACCCTGGGATACGGATAGTCCAAAAGTAGCTGGGGGATGCAGTGGATACAAAGTATCTGACTTGGAGTCAGGAAGATCCGAGTTCAAATCCCATCATTTATTAATTAACTGTGCTACCTTGGAGGGGATGATAATGGTACCTAATTTATAGGGTTGTTATGAGGATTAAATGTGATAGTTTTTGCAAAGTGTTTTCCAAAAGCTTTTTGTTACTTTCACTGCTCTTGTCTTTGTTATCTCCATCATACAGGTAAAAAACTGACCTTCAGAGGTTGTGTTTTTTTTCTCATAGCCACAAAAGAGCATTAAAGTTATTATTTGAGCCCAAGTCCACCTGAATCCAAGTCTAGCATTCCATCTACTCTGTCACATTGCCTACTTTTAGAACTTTCCCTCTTGAGAAGCAGAAATATATTATTTCACTGTCAAAACATGGTAGATTCCAGCTGAATAGATATATAAAAAAGTATAAAAAGTAAACCCTTAAGATTATCCTACATCATTTGAACATTTCAGTAATCTCTAGAGTTTAGTGTTGATTAATTCCTCTGATGCTCAATTTTTCCCTTAGCTAGTTATTTAAAAAAATCCTGAGATCCAATGAAAAACTTCTCAAATTAATATAATTTACTAATCCTCTTTTATTCCACCAGCATCATGTTAAATGATTTCTCCTTTCTTCTTGTGTTTACTCCTTTAGTCATTGGGAAAAATTTAACTAAGAAATTCCTTTCATCTTTCCCCTAAATCGACCTTTCTATTCCCCTAGACATTTAAATTGCACTGCATTGAACACACTGCTTACTTATTAATGTACCTTTTTTCCTGGATGCCCTTAGACTCGTTGCTCAGCCTCATGCTAAAACTCCACTCCATCCAAAAATAACCAGCTCAACAAAAGCTTCCATAAAATATTTTCCTTTCATCCAAAAACTAAAGTACTTAAGTGAAGTAGCATTTTATGGACTTGTTTTAATTACTGTTTAATGTTGAGCACAATTCTAGGAGCTTCATTTTTTAATGCTGGTTTTGCCTGAGCATCTATCTATCTATCTATCTATCTATCTATCTATCTATCTATCTATCTATCTATCTATCTATCTATCTATCTATCTATCTATCTTTGTATTCTTGGTCCTTACTGGTAAGGATAATACCTCCTAAGTTATAATTTTCAATAATGTGATGTTCCTACTTGTTTTTGAGTTATTTGTTGAGTAAAACACTCGAATATTAAGCTCAATAATGTCAACTTCAATTATAGACCTCCCCTGTCTATCTGTCCTGTTATAGTAATATTTGAAAAATTTGATTTAGATAATCTAAATTCTTCATCTACTTTTTGACTTAAGACCATTCTAGTAGACATCTTTCACAAGAACAATTTGATAATCAATCTATTTTTCTCAATAACATTCTTTTATTTTACTATTGACATTAGATAAGTATGGCAATAATTTTGTATAAACTTCCCTGTACAGAAGATAGTTACATTCTCTCTTAAACTTGAGTTAGATTTATAGATATAATTATATTTCAGTTGGTATGGTCACTTTGACACATCCTCGTTGCCTCCAACTTTCTCTTTTAATCTGTTCAATTCAGGCATTTTGCTTTCTGGACCTACCCCTCCTTCTTCTCCCTCACTTCCACCCCAACTAACCTTTCCCTGTAGCAAATTTCCTGTTTTTCTTTTCTTTTTTTCTCTGTGCTTTAGCCTTTCAGGCTGAGAGACTCCTGGAAATGAACTTATGGAATGGAAGTATTTGGCCATCAGAGAGTTTGCCAGATGCTAGCCAAGATTAATCACATAGTTTTGAAATGGTCTCCCAGAAAACAAGTTCCCTGTTTCCTTTCCCTCTTGCATTAACCCTCAAACTGTTTTCTTTTATATACTTCTCAACTATATTATATGAATCCAGAGAATTAAAAAAAATCAGAGAAATTAGAAAGGAAGTACTTTGTTACAGAGTTACTTAGGATGAAAAAGAATGAATTTCATTTATGTACAAACATCTCTAATTGTACCGTAGTATCAATATACCACCTTCATCAAATATCAATGGAATGTATCTCTTTCCCTTCTCAAAGGGCTTTCCCTTTCTCTAAGGGAAAATAAAGAGGGCCCATGGTATGGTAGAGAGGTATCAGGACACAGAATCAACCTGAGTTTTCCTCAGCTTTGAGCACCACAGTTTACAAGCAATGTGAAATTAGACAAATCATTTAACCTCCCTGAGCAACATTTTCCTTTCATATGAAAAAAGATAATAAAACCTGTGCTAACTGCTTCATAATGTTGTCCTGTGAAAAGATTTTATAACCTTAAAGTGGTATCAAAATGGAAATTAGTCAAAAAGCCATAAATAAATGCTCATCACTTGTGGAATGACCAAACAAATTGTGCTGTCATGGAATAAATATACAGAATGAAACACACATTTTTTGTCATGGCCAATATGGGAATTTGCTGAGTTTGATTATACATATTTGTGACAATGTTTTTATTTTGCTCCTTTCCTTTTTCCCAGTATAGAGATGAGATGGGAAGGAGAAAGAATATATGCTAACTAAAAACAAAACAAAACAAAAAAAGACTTGACAAGTGGCAAAAAATGTAATTAACTATTACTTTAAATGTGAAAATATAGTGAATGATTTAATTAATTTTGCTGAAATGTTTTTTATTCCTCTTTTCTTCCTTATTACAAGGGATGGTTTTCTGGGTAAAAAAGGAGGAGAGATATAGTCAGGAATGATGGTGATATAAAAAATATCAAAAATTTAAAAATATATTTATAATTCACACTAGTTTCAGAGAACTTTTCACTCTAACCAATGGATATTGACATAGATAAAAATCAATGAATAAATAAAATGTAATCCAAAAGAATACTCTAATTTATATTGAGAATCAAACCTAGAAAATGTAGCATTTTAAATATGGAAAGGATTTAATAAAAATGTTATGGAGATGTAATACAAGAATAAGCTGTGTAGAGGTGAACATATCAATTTTTAATAAAGTACATCCTTAAAATCGCAGTAGTAAAATGATTTGATTCGTTGATTAATGAAAGACGTATCTTGCAATAAAAAGATCATAGATGCATTGAGACATTAAAACATCAGTAAACTGATTAGTCATGAAAAGTATTATACCATTAGTTAATCAACAAGCCTTTACGGGGTGCTTGCCATATACCAGGCACTGTACTAAGTACTGGTGATCTAGGTACAAAAATGAAATAGTATCTTACTCCATAGAGCTTACCTTGTATAGGACTGAATTATCTCTACAAAGCAGGACAGTCATATTCTCAGGTTGCAACTTCTAAGACAATTAGGAATCTGAAGAATTCTTTATACAAATTCCCATAAGAGAAAATGATCAAGTGCTCTATATCATTACATAAATATTGTACGTATATTTCCAATAGCAGGTTTTCACATACTTAAAATCTAGAATTACTACCATAATTAATTAGAATTACTCAATAATTAAAAAAAAAACAAAGACTGGATGATCTATTATAAAAAAATTCCAGAAAATTTAAGAACTTTTGGAAGATGATGATAAAGAGAACATTTGAAGTAAGTGAAAATTATCTGGAAACTGATGTTTTGATATATTTGGTGGTGTTTTTATATAACTTTATATTCCCTCAAAAGACCTTTAATCTCTTCTACCCCTTCTCTCCCCCCCCCTCTTCCTCTCTCTTCCTTACCCTTTCTTCCCTCCCTTTCTCTCTTTCTTCTTGTTGATATTTTTCAAATATATTTTAGTGATTTGGGACTACCACTTTTTGTCTTTGTTACTATGTGATTCTCCCCTTTCCTACAGTCACAACCTCAGGCACTTCCTACTCAGGAATAACATTGGACAACCATGTCAGAAACCTTTTAAAATTACTGCCAGACTTCAGTGACTTTCTTATAGCATATGGAGCACTGATGTGCTGAAAATACTATGGAAAACTACCTGATGCTGTTTCAGCAAAGACAGGCTGAATGAAGTATTCTGGTTCATATTTCAACATAGGCAGTTCTGTAATGGTTTTTAAAAAGCAACCAAACATAAAGGTACCAAATCCGCTTCCAAGTCATGAAAAATAATGATTTATTTTCTCCACATATTTCCCTCATTTTTGGCAAGTAACAGAAGCAAAAATAATTACTAAGGTTAAAATTTGGTTCTGGACCTGGTATGTGTGATTCTGTCCATCGTTAAATCTCTGGATACAATTCAAATGGTCCAGATAATTTTTTCAAATCTTAGGGAAAATTATTATTTGAGGGCATATAGTTTTCCACATTGAAATATCTAACTATTTTCATACTTAGAACATGAAATTTGAAGAAACATTTTCTTCTATCATAGGGAAGCAAATGATTTTGAAAATTCTGTGAATAATAATAGGATTTAATAAGCATGTGCCTTATGGAGATGCAACTTATTCATTAACTAATGCTATTAGATGTAGAATTTGCATATTTACTGGTGTTCTGATTGTTTAGCTTATTGCACAAGAAAATTATGGCATGAACATTTTCCTAGAATGAGATTAATATTTTGGACTTCTACAGTTTTCCTAGGAGATCAAAGCATTTCACTCAGATGATATGAATGCCCCCAGTAGGTCTATGTCAAATGTTTGGGGTAGATAGTTAAAAAAAAATTAAAGTGTTTTGAAAACCCTAAACTACTGTATAAATGTCAGTACCTGATATAAAAAAGTCACTCTATTTTATGGCTCCTTAAATAACATGATCAGAGATTTAGAATGAGAAGACAAGGTGGAGGTTTTCTAATGCAAATACCTCATTTTCGGGCCCCAACTCTAGACTGGTTAAGTGGCTCAGGCCCTTGAAAGTAGAAGAGCTAGGATTCAGACCCTTAGTCTTTTGACTCCAAATCCAGGATTCTTTCCACCACCCCAATACAGTGATGACCTGTCATGAAATTTACAAAAGCAAGATGTACGAATTCACTGGGGAAAGACCAATTTAACTTTCTTAATTTTGTCTGCTATAAAGGTAAGGAAAATAATTTTGGGAGATGTAGGAGGATCATATTTAAGAAAGAACATATTTAATATGAAAACAAGTGGACTAGGTGGAATACTGGTGTAACAAGTATAGAAAAAGGAGTGATAATAACGATTAGAAAGGTAAGTGGGGACTATATTGTGAATGGCTCCTAGATTCTTCTTGAAAAAGCAAAAAGAATTACCATGTCTACTTTCTTCTGATTCTTTTTTTTCTAAGGTCCATTCAAGACCTATAGAAGTAAGACATTATTGTACTCTATGTGATACTTTCCTTCCTTATTCCTAGTCTGTATTTTCCATTAGGCTCCTTGCCATGCTTAGCTATTCCCATCAAAATGAATGAAAAATCCTGGAGAGAGTTGGTAATTAATAATCAATTTATTAATGTTGCTAGCTGATAATAAATTGATGATTTCTCTTAAAAACAAATCCATGGAGATCAATGAATATTTAAAAGCCTTTGGAAAAAGGGTTGCCCCTGACAAGTAAAAATCAACGCTGACTGGTGAACAGTTAATAAAAGTAGGGACACATTAATGATCAAGTGAGCTTAAAGTCTTCAGCTTCCCCTACTGAGAACATGGCTCGATCGTTAGACTCAGTCACCTGAAGCAATCTGGACAAAACAATCCATCTTTTTCCAGACTGCTCTGGTTAGTTTTCCCCTTCATGAGTTGAGTTACCGTAAACTCCAATGATAGGGTACAAGGGCATAGACAATGCTTTAGGGATATAGTTCACCTAGATTAGATTCTGTATGTACTCTAAAAAGAAATGAGGTTTTCCAAATGGGTTGGATCCTACCCGAGATCAAGTAGCAGGTTCCCAGAAGATTTGGGCAATCACATCTATCGGCAATGTCCTTCAGAAACTGACAGACTTGTGAGGACTGGTGCCTCAATGAGGAAATAGAGAGAAAAAGTTTTAATCCTAATTTATTAATTGGTTATTGATATAATAAAAGAATAAATATATAATAAAATTTTTCAAGATCTTTGCACTGAAGTTACTGAAGAACAAAGTATATGTTGATTATAAAGTTCTTTATGGAGTTTCTGTACCTTTTCATCTTCTGTAATAAATATTGATGCATGAGATCCCATAGAAATCCTCCACATTTTATCATGAGCAACCCCAATACAGGAGAATCAAATTCTCCCAACATAATTCTTTTTTTAAATTTAATTTGCCTTTTAAAGCATAATAAAGACAACTTCACTAATTCATTTGTTTGCTTCTCCAAGAATGGATGAGTCATTCTTCCATTTATTAGCAACTTTCCTCTAGTTTTATTTGTAGTTTAAATGCTGAGATTGCTATGACTCACTTCCTTCGATACACTGTTCACCTACATCTTTACATAGAAATCTAGTATTCAAATCACCAACAACCAAGTTAAAGTTTATACACAGTCTAAAGTTATCCAAAATAGCCCCCACTTAGCCTTCTAGTTTTATGTCATTGCTCTTCTTTCCATACTTGCTACACTAATAAAAATGGCTGCTAGCTGTTCCTCATACGCAGCATCCTATCTCCCAGCACAGTACTTTTCTTCAGGTGATTTTCTCTCTGGAATTCTTTCCTTTTTCAGCACCATATCTTGGAATCCCTAGTTTGCTACAAGGCTCACCTTTAGTCATACTTCCTACGTGAGGCATTTTCCTATCTTCCATTAGTACTTTCGCCCTGTTTAAATTATTTTTCATTATTTTCTGCATATTCCTTAATGACTTAGGATCTTACCTAACTTTGTACATGGTATATCCACAGATGAGAGCAGGGACAGTTTTATTTATGTCTCAATGAGTCTGGTGCTTAGCACAGTGCCTGGTGCTTAATAAATGTTTGTTGATTTTGATGAGGAAAAGAAAAATAGAACTCCTTGACAATAAAGATTATTTCTTTTTTGTCTTTGTATACCTAGTGGTACCTAGCACACTGCTTTACCCATAGCAAGTGCTCAATCAACTGTTGGGTGTCTTTGAAATAAATTAACTGTATTATTAGGAATAGCTATAATCAACTCTGCCATCACTCAAATAGAATTAATTGCTCAGGGAAGATTCTTCCTCTGGATTTCAGAACTATGTATCTGAACTGTTTGCTTCAATTATATCTTTAAGAATTCTTCTGGGTTCTAAGCATGAATGGCTATAAATAGAAAGCCTTATTTGGGCTTTGAGAGCTATTTGAAAATGTAGGAGTTTTCCTGAGTGAATAGTTTATATTCATTGGAATAAATAAAAGAATGAGTACTGAAATCCAATTCAAGTTCTGAGTCTTAGCTATTTTTCTACTGTTGCTTAGGTGTGAACCTTTTGAAAAAAATGAGAAAAGTGATCAATTATTAATTTTTTATTTTGAAATTCAGAACATTGATTATTTGTTCATTAACAGATGCAGACTCTCCCCAGCTGATGCTTTTCCCAGAAATTTTGGCAATATAAACTTTAGCTGTCAGATTGGGGATTATTTTAAGAAGCTACAAAAATATCTCAGGAGTGCCTTACACTTTTTTTATATAGTTCCTCTACACTAAAAAAAAAATCCCCCAATTATTTTTAAAATTTCAGTGTCATTAGCTCTTAAAAATAAAATTACGGAAAAGAAGAAAATAGAAAAAAATAGCATAGGAACCTGTTTCTCTACAGACTACATCATTCAAAATTCATTTATTAAGCATTTAATACATATAGGCCAATGTACTAGGGGGTAGGAATATAATAACATATAGAAAAATGTCTCTGCCTTCATGGAACTTATATTTTGCTGGGATAACATTTATTGTACCTTTTGAATGCACAGACACAATTTTGTGTTGGTGTTTCCATGTTTAGTCATATAGAAAGCCCAAAAAAAGACTCCAAAAATAATTCCTTCTCTTTATTGTGTGTTTACCTTTGTCTCATTTATCTTTTTGAATCTCTAATATTTGCACTTTATGGAGTGTGATATAGTGGAAAGAATTCTGTATCTGGAACTCGAAAGTCAGAGTTCTAAGATATTAGAAGTCACTTTCTATGTGACATTGCATGCATTATTTGTACTCCTTGAATTGCCTTTCCTTCATACATGCATGTGTATCTGTCTGCCAGGATAAGGGTGAGGATCAAAAGTTATATTTGTAAAGCTATTACTACAGTGCCTCGTGCATAGTAGGTACTTTATAAATGGATATTTCCTTCCCTTATTCTTCTTTTAACACAGGGATGATCTTGTGGCCTGCCTGCTCATTCAATTCCATCAGCTTCCAATTTCCCTTAGGATAAGATGTAAACTCCTCTGCTCAGATTTCAAGGCTCCCATGTGGCTCCAACTTTTCTTTCTAGTATTTGGGAGCATTAATCCCCCCTTTCTATTCTGTAACCCACACCCATTGGCCTTCTCTCTGTACCTCATATCTAGCACTCCTCCCATCTCTATGCTTTTCAATTGGCTTTTGCACATATTGAAAATGTACCCCTTTTTATTTATAACTTGCAAAATCACTTTCTTTAACACGTAACTTAAGCACCATCTTGTGATAAGCCTCTTCTACTCTCCTCTTACTGCCTCCTGCCACCAATTATTAGTGCCCTACCTCCCAAACTAACCTTATATTTATTATAACCTTTATATTTATTAATGCAATTCTTATATCCCTCACTAGAATGTGAGCTCCTCTACAGTAGAATTTATTTAATTCCTTTTACTAGTATCCCCATTGCCTAAGTGCCTGGCACATAGTAGGCACTTAATAAATATTTTTGAATAATTAATTAAATTATATTGTAAGAATTTCATTTAGTTACTTTTGTTACATAAAAACATAATATAATAAATATACTCCAAACAGTAATATAGTGGTAGAATTGCTGAGTATTAAGTGAAATCAGAAGTTGTTTCACTCACCATTCATGAAGATTTCTGTTCATCATAACCCCGGCCAAATAATTACTCAGTATTCATTTGAAAACACTTAAAGAATGGGGAATTAACTCTTGAGGAATTCCATTTCACTTTTAGACCAAGGATCCAGGTATATAAGGAACAATAATAAGAGTGTACTCAGTCCTGTTTGTGTTCTTTATAATTAAATATCTAAAAAGGGTTTTTTTGTAACCAATAAATATTTATGTAGCCATCAGAGTTAGGTTGTTAAATGGGTTGGTCCATCATCAAAATGTCACCTTCATCAGAACATAAAAGACAAAAACACAAAGTCAATCATTACCCAAATCAATAATAATAGAAGAAATGCAAATCAAATAACCCTAAAGTTTTACCTCCTACCCTGAAAATTAGCAAAGATGATAAAAATGGAAATAATTAATGATGAAGGAATTGTGGGGAAGATAGGCACAGTAGTGCATTATTATTGGAGCTGAGAATAAGTATATTTATTTTGGAAAGCAATTAGAATGGTGCAAAGAAAATAACTAAAATGTTCATACTTTTAATCCAGGGATTCAGTTGCAAGGTTTCTACTCAAAGAGATAATTGATTAAGGATACAGTCTTGAGGTACATGAAAATATTTATAGCAGCACTTTTTGTGACAGCAACAAATTGAAAATAGATAACAACCTGATGAGGAGTAAATGGGAATATTATTGTACTATTAGGAGTGATGCATTGATGAAAACAGAGAAACATGAAAGATTTCTAAGAACTGATGTAGAATAAAGTAAATGAGTCAAAAAACAATATATTCAATGACTACAACAACATAAATGAAAAGAACACACACACACACCTTTCAATACCCAAAAAACAAAAGAGAAGGTTTCATAATTATGAAGAAGTAGCATGGTTTGAAAGAAAAGACATGAAAAGATACTTCCAACCCTTGTAGAGATGTGAGGCCCACAAATGTTGCGCAATGCTACATTTTCAGACATTTGAGGTATGGGATCAATTATTTTTGTTCTTTCCTCTTTATCTTTAAAACATGCTATTTGCTACATAGAATTACTTTCTGGGAAGTAGATGATAAGAAATACTGACAAAAAGTAAAGTGATATTTTTAAATAAAAATGTACTAAAAATAAAGGCATTACATTAAAACACTTTTGTCTAAAACTTTTGTCTGTATCCTACATAATTGATAGGATACATATTGTTTAGTCATGTCTGACTGTGATCCCATTTGGTGTTTTCTTGGCAAAGATACTGGAATAGTTTACCATTTTCTTCTCCAATTCATTTTACAGATGGGGAAACTGAGGCAAATGGGGTTCAGTGACTTGGTCACAGTCACACATCTAATAAGTATCTGAGGTTAGATTTGAAATCTTCTCCTTTAGTGCCTGAGTTCTAAACCCTATACCACCTAGCTGCCCACTAATAAGATTCTACTTTAATTCAACATCTAAAAAGTTAACTTTATTCTAGAATTCATTTTAAGTAAATAAAATGATATTTTAAAATGAACTTCATTTCTACAGACTCTGGATCAATGTAGTGAGTCCTTAATCATAATTAATGCATTAATTTTCTGTTGGATATCTTCATGTATATACTTATTAATATATGTTCGTGTATGTATATATGTATATATACACACACATCACACGTAGAAAATTACTGTAAAGCCCTTACACATATCAATCTCTGTGTGTACCCTGTCTAACCCTTAGACTTTTCTCCTGCCATAGACTAGACAGCAATCAAACTACCTTGTGCCTGCTTTGTGTTCTGCCCGGTTATTGGCCCAGGGATGTGCTTGAAAAATATCTCTTCTCTACCACTTATTTCTTTACCTTCAGAAGAATGGTACACAAACAACATTTCCTTCTTTTTCCACTCATAGCTTAAGTTTATTCCATCCCAAGCCATGTCATTTTTACTCATAAACACTCTTGTCCCTAGAAATCCCTACCTAATTACCTCAGGGAAATCTTTTCCATCTCTCTCTCTCTCTCTCTCTCTCTCTCTCTCTCTCTCTCTCTCTCTCTCTCTCTCTCTCTCTCTGTCTTTATCTCTCTCTCACACACACACACACATACACCACAACATATCCTTAATCACAACAGATATAATTGAATAATTTTCATAATGTATCTATATCAAAAATAGGAAAGTTAGAAGTAATGGATTGAAATTAGATGTAAGATAGAAGCCAATGTTATTCCTCTTTAAATTTTCTTGAAGGTACTCAAAATAATCTTTAAAAATCTTCAGAAAGATTTCATTTGCTTCTTTATGTCAGTTATCAGCTATCATGATACATTTTTTGAATTACCATTTAATTTAATTTTGTTTAACTAATAGCATTGCTGTTTTGTACAGCTAAATGGTGTAGTGGATAGAGGGGCTGGGCCTGGAGTTAGAAAGACTCATCTTCCTAAGTTCAAATATGGTCTCAGATATTAACTAGTTGTGAGACCCTAGACAATTCACATAAATCTATTTGCCTCAGTTTCCTCATGAACTGGAGAAGGAAATGGCAAAGCACTTCAGTATCTTTGCCAATAAAATTGCAAGTGGAGTCATAAAATGTCAGCCATGACAATGAAAACATTGTTATTTTTAAATTTTTGTTTTCATTTTGTGATTTTCAAATACATATTATTTCCTTATTGTGCATTAAATAGACTATTCCATAGATCTCTAGCCTGTCTTTAGAAGTTTGGGCATGTTCACAGTTTCTTCTGCCGTTCTTTGATTCCTAGTCTTTTGAAAGTCAGAAAAGTCTCTTTATTGTAAAAAAGAAATTTAAGAGTACCCAACTCTTAACATAGCGTCTGCCACATGGTAGGCATTTAATAAATGCTTATTGATTGACGTGTCACTTTTACTACTAACATCCATTGATTAAAGAAATATATAATTGCAAAAAGTTGCTATCAATTGAAAAAACAGTTATAAATGCCTTTTTGTTTTGCTCATCACAACAACAAGAAAATCAGCATCAGTGTAGAGGATAGAAGATTGACCTTGTAGACAGAAAGCCTAAGTTCCAAACCTGCCTCTAGTATGTATTGTGTGACCATGGAAAGTCACTTAATCTCATAATGAGTGATCCTAACACTTTTCTGAGTCTTTAAAAGTTAGACAAGATATGTGAATCTTCATAAAAGGTGGTGATTTCCCTAACATGAGTGCCCTAAACTGATAAAATCAGAGATCTAGACCTAAAGCAGCACAAAACAAAAAAGCATCTATGTTGGTTAAAACGCACACATTATTCTAGATGTATATATTGTTAAAGATTAAAGAAATGTCAAAATAGTAATGCTCATATAGAGTATCAGACTTCTTGCAGTTCTGTTGCTCTCCAAGTGTTCTATGGCCAAAGACTGAATTCCATTTGTTAATGTGATTTTGAAGGAGCCTTTTGTATTTTCCCTGCCCTAATATTACTCAGGCTTCATTGGCCTGACAAGGAAGAAACAAGTAGTCCATTACATGAAGCAAAACATATGCTTTTTCCATGTGATGATACTTTGAAGGGCCTATATGTATACATATATGTATGTGTGTGTGCATATATATATCTTCCATATTTTAGCTGGCAGGGGCACGATGTAAGAACATTATGGCACTAGTTCTGAGCCCACAGCTCCATCAGATCTCAAACATATATACTTACCATTGCTACCAATTGTTTTAAATTCAATAAGGCAGTTCTAAGTAGTGACTCCAAATTCCTGCCCCCTGCCAGACTTTGTAGGAGACAAATAAGCATATAGTGTATTTGAACTAAGTGCCCCTTCTTTTTCCGTGCCCCTATGTGGCCTGTTGTTTCAAGTGCCTCTCAGTCTTGCTTCACATACCAGTTAAGTCAGGTTACTCAATTATTCCCAGGTAGCTAAGTGTGTTGGATATTTTAGCTGTGACTAATCTCTAGTTCGCATATAGGGACAAGAATATTATCTCACTTCAGCCCACTTTAAAAAAAAAAGCCGAAGTGAAGGAGCTGAAAGCTCTGTAGTTGCTCTCCTCCCTAATGGACCCAAAACACTGGAGCTTGTATGTACTTTTATTTGTAAAATGTTGCTCTCCATCTGCATGTTTAGAATGAGCCTGGTAGAAAGTACTGCTGTTCAATTACTAGTGGGGCCAAAGGTTTCAATTTAATTCAAGAGTGTTTAAATAAAATGTTATTTATAAATAAAGAGCTGCTTTCTGTCCAAATATGTAAGAATGTTGCTTCTTCATGAAATTGAGTACATCCATGAAAAGATTAAATATCACTTTCTGAGGTGCTATTTCAGAATTGAAATTCTATGAAAACACTTTATTTTCATCTTGTCCAATTTAAAAGCACAATAGAACATCAGAACACCATTGTGTGAACCACTGTTTACTTTATAGTGGGATTGGCAGATCTAACAGGTTTATTCAATATCAACAATATTTCATAGCTCACCAACCTAAGGAAGAGCTATCACAATGTTCATCATCATAAAATGCCCTGAGTCACATATTCAGTTACTTTAGCATTTTTTATATTCCATGAGATATATCCCATGAGACTTTTATATCTGCCATCAATTCAAAAGAATTTCTGAATCATCTGTCTCAATAGTGCTTGTTTAGTTGCAGTGGTCAATGCAGAAACATTAGACATGGTCATTGTCCCTGACAGAGGTTTCCATCTAAATAAAAAGGAAATAGTAGCTGTGTGAGATAAGTAAAGCAAGACAATGAATAATCAAATATGTAGTACTATGGTCAAAACACTACAGAGAAGAAATCTGGGGCAATCAGTGTAAAAGAGATGTCATGGTGGAATATAAAGAAAGGCGGATTAGAAGCCGAGAGTGCTACTTACTGTTCTTGACTCTGCCGCTATTTGACCTTTGATAAGTCACAACTTCCATAGTCATCAGTTTTCTCAACTGCAAAATGAGACAGTTGGACTAGGTGACCTAGAAAATCTTTCTATTTCTTAATTTATGATCCTATGATTGCATATAATCTTTCTACTTAGTTTTGGTGATAGATTTCCAGAGAGTTAGATGAAAGTGTTTGGAAATATCTTACAATATATTTAATGACCTTTAAAGGCCAATCAAGTCAATAAAAATAGGACACATATAATAATTGTAATATAATATAATGTAATAGAATATAATATTATATATAATTGATATGATACAATATAATGTAATATAATTAATATAATATAATGCAATGCAGTCCAATACAATGTAATATAACATAACAATATAACATAATATAATAATGTAACATAATAAAGCACTCTGTGCTTTAACATATACTTTTCTTTACAATACCTTTTTGAAGTAAGAATTACTTATTATTATGTAATTACATATTATATTATTATATTGCTATTTTATTATATATCATATTATTATATGTTATAGTTGAGTAAACCAAAACTCAGGGATGTTAAATGGCTTGCCTAATATCATATAGCTAGTGTCATGACAAGTACTGAACCCCAAGTCCTCTGAGACTGGTACTCATTTAGTAGTAGCCATGTTTACATGTTTATAATTATGTATGCAGACAGAGAGAGACAGAGAGAGGAAAATGAATAATGAATAGTTTGAATGAACAGGGAGTACATTTCCAAGATTGATGGAGCAAACATTATTATTACTCTATTTTTGGAAATGAAAAATGAAGCCTCAGACATTTTACCCATGGTCAAATGGCTATACAGGAAGAAAGAAAACAAGCATTTATTAAATACCTATTATTTGCCAGGAACTGTGCAGAGCTTTATCAACATCATCTTATTTTATTCTCACAACAATCCTGGGAGGCAAGTACTCTTAATTATCCTATTTTAGAATTGAGAACATTGAGGCAAGCAGAGATTAAGTGATTTGTTCAAATTAACACAGTCACTAAATGTAGGTCAAATTTGAACTCAGTTCTTTCTGAATCCAAACCAAGCACTCTATCTACTGTCCATCTAGCTGTAGTTTCCCCTAGATAGGGAAAGAGTTAGAACTCAAACCTTTTCTTTTACTGTTGTACCATCCATGAATCTCTACTACTGGAAGGTGTGCCCACTTCAAAGGTACCACAGATCCGTCAAGTGTTGGAAAAGAGAAACATGGAAATATTTATAAATATTTGTGTCATATTATGTAAAGAATGGGAAAGGTATGCTATAGTAAGGAAATATTATTCTGTTCCCTCATGTAGAAAACAATCTTAAATAGTGCTGATAGGTCATGATTTTACTTTTTATATTATAAAATTGTACAAATTAAATTGTGCAAATTAATTTTATTCTTCTCATTACATGTAGCACCAATTCAACTTAAACTGAAAAGGAAATCTCACATTTTTGTTGTTCATTTCTCTTCCTCTTTTCTATTCCTTTGCTGAGAAATATTATTGGGTTGATCATTGTGTGATTCAATTATTTAAATGTCCTAAAAACATTTAAAAGTGAGTTAGTTTTGTATATGAAATACTCTCATAAAATGAATAATTATCCGTTGAACTTTCAATTGAACAACTTGCATTTTTTTATATTGAACTACCTTAAAGCCGATTTTCCCTGACTTATAGTAAAAGAAGGATTTACAGAAATTTTATACTTAGTCAAGAGGAATTCCAAATCTCTTTTCTGATTAATTTAGGAAGATTTTATAGGGAAGGTAAGATTTCAGACGTTATTTTTAAAAAATGAACCAGTACACAATACTTTGCATTTCAGTTGACTGCCATATTCAATAGATAGATAGACAGAAACAAAGATAGATGAATGCTGTTGCTGTATTCATCCTTCATTTTCAAAGAAGACCATGATATCAGAGAAGTAATGACATGATTTGCACTTGACTTTGTTTTGAGTAAGGGAAGGTTGTGCAAGGTCACCAGCCTTAGTTTCTCCTGCTGAGCCAGAGCCATCTGGATCCAGTGATCAATATTCATCAGCATGACTGGAGATGACCCCGGGTGCAATGGGGGATTTTCGTCTTTTCAGGTACTCACTTAGAGGGAGGTAACACCCATTGAGTAAATAGACCTCTTTAAGAAGTAATCAGGGAATGGCCCTTTTAATGAGTGAAAGAAAAAAAATAACAAAAAATTCAGAGGGAAAGGGAAACTGTTACTATTGATAATCACTCCAAGCCAGTATTAATTGGAGCTTGGACAGGGGTCTATTGTTGTCCAAACTATGGGCTTCAGAATCCACTGGATTTAACGTTTTTTAAACAACGAGGAAAGAAGGAAGGAAGGAGGAAGGGAAGAAGGAAGGATATCTAGCCATTAAACCCCAAAGGAAGGGAAGGGAAGACAGAGAGTATGAGCTGGGTTACCCAACTAGCTGGATCCCCACTCAGTCTACTCGCAGATTGTGTTTGTCCTCTCTTTTTGAAGAAGACCATGACGTCAGAGAAATGATGACATGATTTGCATTTGACTTTGTTTTGAGTGAGGGAGGGCTGTGGAAGGTCACCAGCTTCACTTCTCCTCTAGAGTCATCTGGATCCAGTGACCAGATATTCATCAATATGACTGATGTATGGATAGGTAGATAGATAGATAGCTACATACATACATATATTCACACATACATGGATACATAGCAGGATGGATGGATGGATGGATAGATGGATGGATGTTATAGATAAATATAAATAGATTAGGATGCCTGAAGCATTCAAGGAGAACTAGCATTCTGATTGAGGGTATGCTGAGCCCTTTTAAGGGCTATTCATCCACCTTTGATGTCTACTTGGTATTCACCTCTCACCTGTAGCTCCAAGAAGCTGTAAAATGCACAGAAGCCAAAGCTTTGGTAAACCATCTCCACAGATGACTAAGCTAGGATAAGGGTAGGAAATGAACCTCAAATTTGCCAATGAATTAGGGTGATGTCTACCCCATGCATGTGTAGATTTTTCCAGGTGGAATGAATAGATGAGATCAGTTTATTCCAATCATCATGAAAGCAACTGAAGTAGGTGCTCTGGTGTACTTAGAACTTGCTCAAACATCAAAAATGCCAAGGTCATTCACTGCATCCCAGGCCATCATCAATCATCCTGAATTTTGTCTTTCCACTGAATTTTGGTGACTCTGGAAGAGAGAGTGAGCCTAATGACTTGTGCAACTCTGCCTCTCTTAAATCCAATTCACACAGGAGTGAAGACATTACCCTATTATGTCGTTGGTCCTCTTTGAAAATGAAGGACAAACAACATTACATACACATATCATATATGCACATATATGTCATATATGCATGTGTGTATGTATGTATGGATACATGCACACACGTCCATCTATACACGTCTATACCTTTACTCATGGTTCTTCTAGCAGGAAAAAAAAAAGTCCTACTTTGGGTAGCTAGCTAGAATAGCAACTAGTATGGAAAATCCTACTCCAATAAGTAGGAACTTAAAATCTTTGAAATCTCATTCTCATTACTAAAAATTCAGCTATAGGTCCCTATAATCAAGTTGAAAGGAAGATGAAAAAAAACAGAAGCCAAGTTTATCTTAAAAAGGAGTTTATTTTAAAAAAGAGGAGGATGTAGGAAAAAATTGACTTCAGACTATGTGCAAATTAGTAATTCAGTAATTCAGGAAACAGGATTTAGTTTTTGAAGAGGTACTATCTATGCTGAATGTGGACCATCTCTAGTAGGTTTGCTCTACATTTTGCCACTAGATCCAAATGACTCCAGAGAAGAAAATGCATCTGGTGCCTTTGCATAGCCCTCCCTCACTTAAATTTAATTCACTTGCAAGTCATGCCATCTCTTCTGATGTCACGGTTTTCTTGGAGAATGAAGGACAACAACCTATGAGTAGTCAGAGCTTCCCCACTGGGGATTCAACTGGCAAGCTCCAGTTGGAGAATGCAGCTCCGTCCTTCCTTCTTTGCTTTCTTCCTTTTTTGCTTCCTTCCTTCGTTTCTCCCTCTCTTCCTCCCTCCTTTCTTTTCCCTTCCATTTCCTTCCCTTTCTTTCCCTTCCCTTCCCTCATTCCTCTCCCTCTGTCCACATAGGATAAAGGAGTGTAAATTTTGATGGTTGAGACCTAGCAAGATATCTTGGGGCTTAAGGGTCAGATTTCTTTCTTTAAAAACTATGCCTTAAATCCAATTCACTTTGGCTGTCATCGATTGGCCAACAATGAGTCCCAGCCCAAACCCCACTGAGTGGTCACTTTTTGGGCACTGATAGCTCAGAGGGAATATAAATAGTAATTGTCTTTTGGTCAGGAACACTGTAGGTATTCTCCTGCCAGATTAACTGTGTTAGGTCATTTTTGTCTCATTTCTTTTAGATCCTTAATCACTGAATTGCCTCAATCAAAGAGAAAATTCAGAAAGACCTTAGTGTAAAAAGGTTAAGATTTCACACTGAATTCAGAGCCATGCCTAGTTGTCTTTACCTATATCTTGCCTCTGGACCCAGATGGCTCTGGATAAAAGAGTGAGGCTGGTGACAGTTGCCTAGCCTTCTCTCACTTAAATCCAATTCTCTTGCAAGTGATGGCATCACCTTAACTGGTGTCATGGTCCTCTTCAAGAATTCAGAACAAACAACAAGCTATATACTGAATAGCATTTGAGTACCTCTTAGGAAATCTCAAAAGAGCAAGAAAGATGAAAACCTGAGTTTAACTTTGACCTCACACAAAAGAGTTGTGTTACCCTGTGGGAGTTGTTTAATGTGTACATACCTCAGTTTCCTCAATTGTAAAATAGAGATGATAAGTGTCTATCCTATAAGATTGGTTTGAATATCAAATGAGATAACATTTGTAAAGTGTTAACACTAAGCCTAGCACGTAATAGTTACTGTATAAATGCTTATTCCTCCTCTTTCCCCTTTATTCTTTGCACAAACCTCTCAAAGAAGGGCTGTACAGTACAGAAGTGAACTTTGTAGAGGGTGGAATTTAAGACTGTTCTGGGAAAGCCTGAATTCTGATCAGATTACAAAAGTAACCATTTAGGGGGCTCTGCTAACCTAATATCTTTAAGTAAAAATTAATCCTAAGTAAGGCAGGCCCAAGTAGGCCAACCATGGATAGGGAACCTGTGACATGTGATACTTTAGGTCCTCAAGTACAGCCTTTTGACTGAATCCAAATTTCGTAGAACAAATCCTTTTAAAGTCACTCAGAGACAAATGATTTTATAAATTGAATGGGGAGAAAAATTTTACTCATATAATATGATTTTCCTTTCACTTAATAGACTGAATGAAAATCTATTTATATTTTACCAGAGTTCTTGAATATGTACAAATCCATTTAAGGCGAATTGTTCTGTGAAGTTTGGATTCATTCAAAGGACCACACTTAAGGACCAAGAGGGCCACATCTACCATCCAGGCTACAGGTTCCCCAACCCTGCTAGGCAATTGAAATAAAAAACAAAATTTAAAGAGTCTTAGATTTAAAATTCTCATTCTCTGATTACTGCAATTTATTCTCAACTGTCCAATAATTTCTATTAATAGGGGAATGGGTAGTCTTTTAAAACTAATTTGAATGTAGTATGGTTCTGAAGCTACTCTCTGAATTGTCCCACAGTAGGAGGCTGAGTACTCCTGTGGCCCAGGGGTAGGATGAAGGAAGATGGAGAGAGAAGACCCAGACTGTGTTCAAGGTGACTCTTCACCTCCAAGTGTTTCCTTCTCAGGGTCTTGGCTGGATGCTTTTATAACCAGCAGACTCAAAAGTCTTTGGACTCTGTTCTGGCTTGCTTTTTAGGTCACACCACAAGACTGACTATTCTGAACATATAACATTATTCTACTTTATCTAAAGAGTTTCAAAAAACACTTAAATTTATCAATCTATTCTAAAACCTTGGATTGATGAATCAAAAGAAAAATGTTCTCACTTGGGTAAGGAATCCATCAGGTTGTAGCATCTTGACACTTACTTTAATCAGGGTGTTATAATTTGATTGATTGATTCAATGGGCCCACATCCTTACAAAAAGATTTTTTTGAACAATTGCCATTGTCATTCAGAGACAAATGCTTTTTAAAATTGAATGGGGAGAAAAATCTTACCCACATAATGTGATTTTTCTTTCATTTAATAGACTATGAATCAAGATCTATTTATATTTTAGCAGAATTCTTGAATGTATACTCAGATAAAATATGGAAGCACTTTACCTAGAGGATTAATTTTGTTTCATGTACTGATCCAGTTTTTGTAAAAACAGACTTGAAACTTATGGCATGTGTGTGTATTTACTTTAACGTAACAACAAATTTTAAAGATTGTAAGTGCTTTTCAATGGCACGGGGGATAGGGTGTCAGACCTTGTAGCACCAATACAATATTCACAGCTCGTATCAAGGCACAATTCTGAATCATGAAATATAGCTGACTCACTACATGGAAGACAGAACCAAAACATTTATTCAGATACCAGAAAGCCAAATCCATTATATATAAATATACATATATATATATATATATACATATATATACATATATATATATATATAGTAACATAATAACAATGCAGAGAACAACACCATCCCCAAGCCTTCCCCCTGCTAGGCTTCCCACACCAGTTTCAATAAACGAAGCAAAAGCGGGCCCCCCCTTAAACAAAATTACAAACTCTTTCACTCATGCTAGTCAGCTGTCTGCTTGCTTGCATCCTTCCTAGTTCTCACCAGACTCTGACCAATTTCCTCTCAGTTTTGCTCTATTTCTGCCTCTTTCTGTTCTACCCTTCCTATTCCACCGGTTCAGCAAACTCCAAGCCCAGGCTCCATGTGACTCAGACTGATATGACTCAGACTTCCATATGACCCATGCAGGTCACATGGACCTGTTAATGAATGGGAAGGCTCTCCCCATTTAAATTACCGTTACATGTGGCCCAAAGATCTTTCCTATTTATTACATAGGTCAGGTCACTGGTGCAACTAGCATGAACAGAACTTTAACAGGGATAACAGAAAAATAAGCATATAAAACACTATCTTAGGCAACTGATGTCAATAGAACTTTACAACAATATAAAAGGGATCACAAAAAATAAGCTCATAAAACAATATCTTAGGCTTGAACTTGAGCACAAACATTCCATCATTCCCCCTTCAAATGAATGGGGCCCAAAATCTTGGGGTAACATCTACACTTTCTTTAATCCGAGCTGGGCCCTGGCCAACCCCCATTCTCCCTGCAGATGTGATCAACTTGGATGCAATGTTTGAAAAGAATCTGCAGAGGAAGTCTATTCTGACTGAATCTGCTGGCTATTTGCTCTTCTTTCTCAAGGAAATTTATCTTTTTCACTGATTCTCACCATCCAAGATCCCAATGATTCTCCTATTCTTTGGGTGAACCAGCTCAAACTATCTGTGACCTCCTGCTGAGTAAAATCCTCAATTACCTCCTCAAACACTATGTGGCCCTCCTGTTGTGCTTCTGCCTGAGAAGTCACCATATCTTTTCTCTCGTTACTTTTTTTACTTCTTTTTGTGAGCTAAACTAGCAATCGGTTTTACTTCTGCTACCTGAGACCCTCCAGCTTGCTCTTCTACAGGAGAGTTTGAATGCTGCAGCATAAAAATCTAATCCAAATTAGCTAACTCCCTTTCCATTTGAGCTTTCCCTGCCAGTAACTTCTCTGCTTTTACATATAATTTGATAACTTGTTAGCAATTCCTATCCCTTTCTGTATACCCCAGCCATTTATTTCCCTGATTATATTGGTATTCCCTGCAAACATCTCTCTAGATCTCTGGGTTCTCCTTCTGTAGTTTTGGTTCCCAGTTTTCACCTTTTTTCACATGTTTTTTTCACCAGTTTTCACATGTGCCTTTAGCCCATTCTTTTGCTAGAAAGGAATAAGGTAAATCCTCCTACCCTGGGACATCCATTTCTTCCTCTGTATCCTCTGCCTTTCTGTCTCCAAATAGAGGTGTGATATGTCATGATCCAATCCTTGTCACCATTTGTAGCACCAATGTGATATTCACAGTGCCTATAGCGACCAAGAATATCACAGCACAATTCTGAATTGTGAAATAAAACAAACTTTCCACATGGAATACAGAACCAAAACATTTATTGAGACACCAGTAAGCCAAATCCACTATAGTAAAAAAATCTATACACAATAACAATACAGAGAACGACACTATCCTCAAGACTTTCCCTTGCTAGGCTTCCCGCAAACTAGTTCCATTAAACAAATCACAAACAGTCCCTTTAAACAAAATCACAAACAAACCTTTTATTCATGCTAGCCAGCTGCTTGCTTAGTTGCATCCTCCTAGCTCTCACTAGCTCTGACCAACTTCTTCTGAGTTCTGCTCCAGCTCTGCCTCTCCACCAGTTCAGCAAACTCCTCCAAGCACAGTCTCCATATATAGCTCAGGCTTCTATGTCACCCAGGCAGCTCTCATGAACCTATTAATGAATGGGAAACATCTTCCCATTTAAATTAGCATTACAGACCTGAATCAGGAAAACTCACCATTAGAATCTGGCCTTAGACACTTATTAACAGTGTGACTCTGGACAAGTCACTCAGCTGTTTGCCTTTATTCCTCATCTATAAAATGATTTGGGGAAGAAAAATGACAAACCACTTCATTATCTTTGCCAAGAGAATATCAAATGGAGTCATGAAAAGTCAAATATACAACAGTCATAAGAACTTATCACAAATACAAGAGAAACACAGCTGACTCTAATAAATGGATGTAATTGGAGCCCAGAGATCAGAGGACCTAGTGCTAGAGCTAAATAGCAGAAGCCATTTAGGCCAACTCCTTCATGGCAGAGATGAGGAAACTGAAACTCAGTAATTTTGTCTCACATAAATTGTTATCAAGTACTAACAGAGGTAGAGTTAGAACCCATTGAGACTCAGGAGGAAGTACTATTTTCATTATTACACACAGATCAAGAAGAGAGGGAGATGCAGAAATAGTAGACTCCACCATGGCAAAGGCACTACCTTTGGAGTCAGAAAACTCAGACTCTAACCCTGCCTCTTCCACTTATTACCTGTGTAACCTGGCACAAGGAAGGAAAGCAAAAAGCAATTATTAAACACCTATACCATGCTAGGCACTAAATGAAATCTAAAGTTTCTTTCGAACTCAGAATCTATGATCCTAAATTGTCCACTTATTTATACCACATACCTCCACAAACATACATATGTATGTGCATACATATTCACATATATACACACTTATACATACTTTTGTGTAATAAGTTACATCTACATACACTCAAGGAAATAGAAAAACTGGTTTAAATAAAAGATCTCGGTTCATCAGTCATTTAATCCATTGTAGTATAGTGGGAAGAACACAGAGTAAGGAAAGTTCTGGTTTTAAACAATGACTCTGGCATTTACTGTCTATGACCATAGGCAAGTTTCCATACGCAAGTGAGAGTCATGTCTAGCTTCTCTCAGGGTAGTCATTTCAGACTTAAAATGTCCTAATGTTAATGGCCTCATAGTAATGATATCATTTTAGAATGTAAATAAATCTAAAGGACAATGAACTGAAAAATACAGAACTGGATAAGAAGGGGAAACCCAGGGAGCACTGAAAAGGAATATTCAGTATTATAGATGTACACATGTGTGTGCATGTGTGTGTGTATGTGTGTGAAGGTTGGAGAGGAAAAAAAAGAACATTAAAGAAAGGACTGTGATTTAATGGTGGAAAAAGTGACACAAAGAAGAGGACAATGAGAATAAAATAAAAAAGGCCACATCTTCAAGGAAATAGAAAAGAAATCTCAGTGTTAAAGATGAAAAATTAGAGTTAGAAGAATTCTGTTTCACACACAAATGTTTATTGAGTTCAAGAAATTACTATTCCTATGAAATGTTTTGTGGAGACAAATATAATAATGTAATTCTCATCCACTACTCCTCCCCAAAATTATTTGAAAATAAAATGCAAGATTAATATATCAGAAAAAAATGTCTATAATAGTTTTGGGAAAGGACCAAATACTTAAGAATTCAACCAGATAATCTCTTCGTCCTTGCTAACTCTCCCATTCTATGATTCCACTTTAGCTTACATCCTAATTTTGATAATTTCTCGGCATAGAGACTGTTCAATGATTTCTTGCTTATATTAGTCAGTAGCTGCATCAAAGATTGGACTCATATTATTTTCTCCTGAAAAACATGGTGAATCAGATTAAATTATACAGAGTTTAAGAACTTAATTTAATTTTATATGTTACCCATAAAGTTTCTGTCCTGTTTCTATATTTGTTGGCAACAGTGCCTCCCTGTTTATTCACTTTTTTACAATGCCCTTCCTCTTAAGAGCTCAAGGCACTGTACAAATAACTTTAAAGTGCTGTGAATAGTTTCCATTTTAGAAATAACTTTGTACAGCACATTTGGGCGCAGCTTAAACAGCTTTAGGATAATGACAAAGATGAATCTTTTCTCAAAACTCCAGCTAAATTAGATTTCTTTTAAAGTCTGAAAATGTTTAGCTATCTTGTCTCTCCCACCCTAACTTTTTCTTATGAGCCTGTGTACAGTCTCTGTTCATCCAGAATCAAATGGGCTGAAATAATACTAGGAAATAGTGATCTCCGAAGATCTACATCAAGTTTCAAAGGCACAATCAAGAGAGGTTGCATGGGGTGGTCGAGAGAGACTTGGGGAATCTACCCTTGTTCCATCCTTAGTTCTGTACTCATGAGTAGCTTCACCTTCACCAAGAAATTTAATCTTTGGTACTGTAGTATCTAAGGTAAAAATAAAGAGAAAAAGAGGTCTAAGAAGAAGTTACTGTCTGACAGATACAGAATTTTAGTATGTGCCCTCTGTTGTAGTAAATTTTTGGTTGCTTAATTAATAGTGCTGTCAATCCCTTACTTTTCAAAACTTGTCATTGTTTTCCAGTTTGCTTACTTAATTATTTTTTTAACCAGAATAAGCAGATTAACCTTCACTGCTCTAACCAGGAAAAAAATTATTTTAAGCCAAAATAAAGACCATCTTGGCCTAGGGAATGCACGAACAAGAAAATAAATTACTTCCTTTCCCAGGAAAGGCATGGCCAAAAAAGTTTAGAAAGAAGCTTGTTCTACTCTATTAATCTTCTAACAAATGTGATTCTTTCCCTGCTTGGATAGGGCATAAGATTAGGAGAGGATCTCTGGCTAGCCAAAGATAGTTTCAGATTCTTTTCATCCAATCTTTTACAATTTGATTTTGCTCATTCTTTTGATATAATTTGGATTCGGAAAATAACACGGTGTTCTATGAATTGTAAAGAAACCTCTTATATAGTCAAAAAATATTTAAGAATTGTCATTTCAAAATATCTTTGCCATTTTTCCCTTATCATTAGTGTATATAACTGAGTTGAATAAAATCTGAAGTAAAATAATGCATTTTAAGCATCATTTTTACTATTGCAGTTATTTATTTACTATTTTACTTATTTTTAGGCATCAATAGTTTTTACTAAAATTATCCAATGTTTTTAAAGATACAAAATTAAGTTAGATGATCACTCATCTAAAATTATTTAATTTTGTCATTAGTTTTTCTCAAAATACCATGTCTTGATTCATATTGTGATTCAATTAATCCACAGAAAAAATGAAGGGATCGGAACCATCTATAGTACATTTCATGTAGCAAACTATTAGTTCCTCATAAGAATAGTTAAGCCTATTTTTCATCATTATTTGGAGACTATATGAATGCTGAAAAATATTTAAACTTGGTTAGGAAAAATTATACTTCATGAATAAAGTGGTATCTTCAAGCTGGATTAATCTAGAGATATTTTCCCTCTCCTGAAATTGCCTTTGCAAAAGTTATCTACTATTGTCTTTTTTTAAACCCAGTAATTTTAGCAATCTTATAGTCTTTTCTTTACTCTTACATTGTCAACAATCAGCTAGAAAGCGACCTAAGAAAACTTGGGTATATGAGTTCACCGCTATAGAAAAAACCAGCGTATTTTCCTGCTGTCACCATAGACATAACCACACTGAAGCATTTGGCAATGTCTGAGCTCCAGCTAGTAATCTTCAGCCACTATTTACATTTTTATTTGCTTTATGACTCTCTCTGAGGATTCCTTAGTATAGAATTCTTCCATTCACTTCGATATATGTTCCTTTATTTGTTAAATGGAAGGAAATACAATTTATACCATTATACATATATATATACATATATATATATACACATATATTTTAAGTTCCTATATCAAGAAGCAAAAATTAAAAAAAAAACAGAATTTCTTAAGTTAGAAAAATGCATAATTTGTCAGCTATATTACTTGAATTATCTAGGCACCATGCTGTGAAAATTGTCATCATTTCTCTTTAAACAGATATTTAATTTAAAAAGTTATTGAGCATTTCATTGCATGATTAGTTGAGATACACATTCCATGTATTTTCTTTGAGTGATGAATAAAAAGATAATTTTTTTTATTTGAAAGGAATAACTGAGAAGGAAGTATGCTTCTTCAGAATCTGGAGTTTGGAACCTGGAAAGTCAGAGTGCCACAGTGAATAAAATAACTTTTCCGTGGTAAAAAACACTATTTTAAATCTAAAGCAATAAAGATTCTAATATTTCAGTCATACTACCTGGATTTTCCATATGTTGAAGTATCTATAATTGTAAATATAATTGAACTGCCAGTTATAATTTCTTTATTTCATATTTTAAATAGATTGCATTTAGTTTTTCCAATTTATGAAGATTTTCATAGATCTATTGCCATAAATGTAAATTTCAAAATGTCCTGCTACAATGAATTTCCTATCATTTTATTGGACAAATCAAGGGGAAAAATCATGGTCTTATTTTTGCCCAAGATATGATTTGATTTCATGATTATTGCTGTATCATTGAATGTGTCCACTAAAACATTCATCGTTGTTCATTTTGGTAGAAGCCCAGTAGACATATTATGGGAGGAAATGAATAAGAGCTGCAAAGGTAATGTAAGAATAAATCAGTTTTAATGACCCATATCAGTGTAAATAAAAATGTGTATATGCATATGTAGATATAATATGTATCTATGTACATTTAAGAGAAGTGAGAGATTTGTAATTTCATTGGTACAAAGAATAGTAATGAGGAAAATACCTCTACTAACACAAGTTGTCAACTCCCAGAAATTTCCATCAGGAATATTTCTATATCTAAATTATATACTGCATATCTACAGAGGAGATATAAAGAATGTCTCACTATACCTATAACTCTTATTCTATATAGCTATGTCTAGCTATGTATCCTTACATTTACCCTCAAGCAATTTTAATTTTAGGTATATAAAAAACCAAGATGATGGACCACCAGTCTTAACACATAGAAAAAGATTTATGGACAAATCATAATGCCTGATGAGAATAGATTTTATACCCTCCATGAAATAATACTGATTGGATCACTGCTAATGTAAAGAATTCTTTTTCCACTCCTCACCACTCTGTAATTTGAAAAATTTGGCTCCATTGGTGGTGAGGCAAGTCAAAAGTCCATGACAAAGAATTTAGAACCAGAATAATAACGGGATTGGGCATCATATCTTACTTTGAGAACTGACCTAGAAAGGTAAAGGTTGGGGTATAGAAAGTGTTCTTCCTTTTTCTTTTTCTGTTGCAAATGTTTAGTTAACAATCTGTTGCTTCATAGACTAAGCAGAGCATGGGGAACTACTTTTCATTCTTTACTATTATTTAACTGGGCTATTGAGAGATTGTTTCATAAAGTTTACACCAGCAGATATGAAGTGCATGTTACTGCGACATGACAGGGATAACTAGCTTTTTCTTTCACATTTTACCTCCTTTCCCGAATCACTATAAGCATAGCTATTCACTGCAAGGCTTGGATGAGGGGGTTCTAAGGGTCCTGCTAGAAAGAAACAAAGATTTAGCCTACTACAGAACTGCTCATTCATTAAGGGAAAGCAGTAACCTACATGACCGCACCAAACCCCACATTTGTCAAGAAGGATTAATAGCTAAGATATCCTGAGTACTTAATCAAAATGTCTTCTTTCAGAATCATGAACAAAGCTATTGGTAATTTTACATTGCAGAAACTGAGAACTGCCTCTTCAGATGTTTTAATGAGTACATGCAATAATTTGTAAATAAATGCTTGAAAATTCAACTTAGTGGTGAATGCCCATTGATTAAGGAATGACTAGAGAAATATGATAGATTAACACAGTTAAATATTACTGTAAAATCAGAAGCAATCAATATAAGGAATTCAGTGAAGTCAAGGAAGGCTAACAAGAACTGATGTTGAATGAAGAAAGCAGATCATAGAAAACATGGTATACAATAACTGCAATGGCATAAACATATATATGATGTGAAATATTACCTATATAGCAACATGGAATATTATATCTACATGAATTTAATATTCTACATATGTATATATGTAATGTTTATTACCTATATATATAATGTTTATATACAATATTGATATAATGTATTACTTAAATATATTTCCAGCGTTAGAGTTATTTTGTATCATAATTTTTGATGACGTTTTCTTCACTCTGTTTCAGTTTACATCAGCCTTCCAAGGCTTCCCAGAATTCATCATATTAATTGCTTTTGATTTCAGTTTTGTTCATGTATGATTATATATGTGCATTTATGCATGCATTTTTCATATATAACCATGCGTATACACGTGTTTATATTTCACATCTCATAAAGCTTTTCTCTAGAGCCAAGTTCAGTCATTATAATTACGTTATATTCAGTTACATTTATTGTTTGCATTTACATTGTTGTGGTTATTTTGTATCACGTTTTCCATGATCCACTTTCTTCATTCTATATCAGTCATGTCAGCCTTCCTAGGCTTCTCTAAATTCATCCAAATCTTACTATATATCTATTTATTTATGTGTGTAGAGAAATATATATAAAACAAACATGTACATATATATAGGAGTATATGTGTATGTATTTATATTTATATATATTTGATACATTGATTACTTTGGCTGAACTGTCTTTTTTTCTTTTTAAAGTATTTACTCTAAGGAATGGTTCACTGAGTAGGGGAGGGCATATTTGGGAATTAAGATGGGGTAAAAACAAAATGCATAAATAAAAATAAGATTTTACTTTAAAAAATTCACTTCAGTTTTTAAGTTCTTTTGTGTATGCCATGCTGGAGCTGGAAGGGCCCTTATATAGCTAGTCTAACACTTTCATTGCAAAGGTGAAAAATTGAGGCATAGAATAGTTCACTGAAATGAAAAAGGC
The DNA here is from genome assembly GCA_023548195.1 of Bettongia penicillata ogilbyi. Taxonomy (NCBI): domain Eukaryota; kingdom Metazoa; phylum Chordata; class Mammalia; order Diprotodontia; family Potoroidae; genus Bettongia; species Bettongia penicillata. The sequence goes on from JAJHZJ010000141.1 coordinate 911,219, forward strand.
TGCACCACAAGTTCATAGCACAGATAGAATTAGAGCCTAAAACTTGACCTTTGAGAAAATCTTAACATTTCTTGGCCTCTGTGTTCATCTATAAATTGGGGGCTTGGTCTATAGAGTCTCTATGGTCCCTTCTAGTTCTACAAGGATGAACCCAGGAGGTCATTCCTAGTCTGTTGTGCTTTTTACTACACAGTGCTGCCTCTCATAGCACAGCAACTTGAAGCTAATTCCTGTAAATATGCAGAAGGCACATACTTCTTGAAGATCAGTTACTCATCTTGTTAAGCTTTAATTACTCATGGGCTTTGGGCAATATGGTAAAAGTGCAAAAGACCAATGACAGCAAACTTGAATCAAACCCCCTGCCAGCTGTCTATTTTCTCACTCTCTAGGTAAAGAGATCACCCAATTTATCAGCCCTATACCACATACATACATATATGTACCTATGCACATTTGCATATAGGCAATCTATACATAGCCCACATTTATATATGCATGTTTGTGAATGTATGTACATATACATATGTACATACATTCACATATATTTGGAGAGACAGAGAGAGAGAGAGAGAGAGAGAGAGAGAGAGAGAGATGCTTTCCTCCTTGAAATCAGGAAGATGGGGTCCCCATGTGACCCTTGACCCTTTGACAATAGGAAAGTAATTTAACCTTCCAGTGCCCAAACCTCGTAAGTTAAAGACAAAGCTTTTCCCTGTAATTGCAGGGGTTTCTTTGATAAGAGTCCCCTATGCCAATGAAATCATGAATCTAGTCCTTACATAGTTAAACTCTGCATAGTATTTTAAGCTTCATAAAGAGCTTGGTATACATTATCTCCTTTTAGTCTTGTAACAACCCTATGAAATACAAACAAACCCTTTGCAGTAAATATTATTATCCCCATTTTTCATATGAATAAACTAAAACTCTGAGAGGTAAAGGGACTTGTGAAGGTTCTCACAGTTCGCAAGTGGAATAGCCATGATGTCTTGAAATTCAGATTTCTCATTTGACATGTTGTATTCTTTACACTGTACCATGATGACATTCAAATCAACAATTCTATGCCTCAAATTTCTATTAAAAAGCATGTTTTTTTGCCAGGTGTCATTTTAGGTGCTGGTGACGCAAAAGATTAAAATTTAAAAAAGACATAAACCCTGCTTTCTTATGCAGCCTTCAATCCACTGAAAAATTATGAGATTGAGGCAAAAGACAGATTCAGATACATGGAATTAAATGCAAAATGTTACTAAACATGTCTATGACTCTGCTATGTCACTGCTATGCCTGTACCTAAAAGAGAAGGGAGAGAGGAAGAGGTCCTATATTTATACAAATTACACAAATATTTATAGCAGTGATAACTAAGCCTGGAAAGTGAAGGAATGCCAATCAACTGAGGAATGTCTGGACACATATGATGGAATATTAGTGTGTGCTGTAAGGAATGATCAGAGTGAACCCTGGGCAAGTCACTTAATCCTGTTTGCCTCAGTTCCTCGTCTCTCAAATGAACTGGAGAAGGAAATGTTAAAAAAAACAAAACACTAGTATCTTTGCCAAGCAAACCTCAAAAATGGGGTCATGAAGAGTTGTACACAACTGAAAAAATGACTGACCAACAAAAAACAGTGTTAAGCACTGGGGATACAAAACCAAAAAAACAGTAACACAACAAAATGATCATTGCTCTGAATATGAATGGGTTGAATGCAACATCCCTACTCCATCCTTACTAGCACCAAATCTAAAACTATCCCTTACCATCTTCTGTCCTAAAGGTACTTACTATAACCTCCTTATAGGGCTTCCTTATCCACCCTCTAAGCCATCCTTTCTACTACTACTAGAATACGCTTTCTTGAATTTAGATGCTGTTGTCATAGTACTCTTCCCCTCAAAAATCTTTCGTGAACCTCTTTTGCCCAACAAATATAATTTCAATTATTCTATGTGGCATCTTAAGTATTTTAGAATTGTCTTGTATCATTGTATTGCTGAGAATAGCTAAGTCATTTACAGTTGACAATCATTACAATATTGATATAGCTGTACTATAACTGTGTTCTCTTGGCTCTGCTCACTTAACTTTACATTCCAGTTCATGTAACTATTTCCAGGTTTTTCTGAAAGCATTTTACTCATTATTTCTTATCTATCTATCTATCTATCTATCTATCTATCTATCTATCTATCTATCTATCTATCTTATCTATCTATATTTCTTATATATCTATATTTCTTATATATATTTCTTACACATATTCTTATAGTATTCCATAAAAATTGTATACCACAACTTGTTTAGCCATTCCCCAATTGAAGGGCATCCTCTCAATTTCCAATTCTTTGTCGCCGCAAAATGAACTGCTATAAATGTTTTTGTCCAAACTGATCCTTTTCCCTTTTCTTTGCTCTCTTTGGGATATAGACCAGCAAAGGTATTGCTAGATCAAAGATATGCTAAGTTTTATAGCTCCTTGGGCTTGGTTCCCAGTTGCTCTAAGGAATGATTGGGTTGGTTGCCAACTCTACCAAGAGTTCATTAGTGTGCCATTATTTTTCCCTTGTCCCCTCCAACCTTTGCGAGTTTCCTTTTCAGCCATGTTAGACAATCTGATAGACATGGCGTGGTTCTTCAGAGTTATTTTAATTTCACTTCTCTAATTGATAGAGAATTAGAGCATTTTCTGATGATGAATTCACCCTTTTCATTTTTGACATTTCATACTTTGGTTTTCTTTTTTAAAGAAAATTAACCAGTGGTTTATCTGTTTTATTTTATTTTTCTTAAAACTAGATCTTAGTTATATTTATTAGTTTAGTGGTTTACTTTCAATTTTATTAATCTCACTTGATTTTCAAGATTTCCAATTTGGTATTTAAATACATATTTTTCATTTGTTCTTTTCCCAGTGCTTTTTGTTGCATGCATTAATCTGCTCTTTCTCTATTTTTTGGATGCAAGCATTTAAAGACATAAATTTGCTCCTAAGTACTGATTTGGTTGTATTCCATAAGTTTTGATATGTCATGTCATATTTATTATTTTCTTTAATGAAATTATTTATCATTTCTCTATTTTATTCTTTGGCCTACTTATTCTTTAGGATTAGATTATTTAGTTTAGTTTCAAATAAATTTTTAATGTTTCCATGGAGTTTTGTTTACTGCAATTTTACTTCATTAAGATCCATAAAGGATGCATTTAATATTTCTCCTTTTCTGGCTTAGTTGGGAGGTTTTTATTTTCTAATACATGACCAGTTTTTGTTTAGGTATCATTTGTCACTGAAAACAAGATATATTCCTATCCATTCCCATCACATTTTCTCACAAGGTCTATCAAATCTAACTTTTCTAAAATTCCATGCATTTCCTTAACTTCTTTCTTGTTTATTTTTGGGGTTGAGATTAATCTAGTACTGAGAGGGAAAAGTTGAGGTCACTCACTAGTATAGTCTCACCATCTCATTCCTACTATAACTCATTTAACTTTTCCTTTAAGAATTTCCTTTTTTGAGCCAATTCCAAAAAGAGTAAGTTTCAAGTATTTCTTGTCACCCCCACTCCAATCTTATCCCTCATTGTAATAGCTCTTCTTTTCTGTAAGATAAATTATCACATTTTGCCTCCTGCTTCCCCCTTTAGCCCAGTGCGTCATTCTTTCTTACCCCTGAATTAATCATTTCATCATAGTCAACTCACACCCATACCCTTTGCCTGTATATAGTCCTAGTTTGTTACTGACGTGGTGGGAAAGTTGAGCCAACACACAGTTGGAGCAGAAAAGGAGTGAGCACCTTTCAGAGATTTGGTGTACAGCAATGCATTTGCTCATCTGGGTCAGAACACTCTCAAAAGCCAAGATTGTTTGATAAAAATGATGGGGAAATTCAAGGATAATACATCCATCTCTAAGAAGGCAGTATTTAATTCCATCAAAAGTAAAGTAGAAGCAAAGCTTAGTGAGATGCAGGATTCCTGCCTCAGTAAGAAGGTAGATGAAATTCAGTCCTATGCAGATAGTCACAATCAAAACACTTTTATGATTTCTCTGAAAGCCATTTATGGACCAAAAACGTACAACGCATCGTAGCTACTCAGTGCTGATAGAGTCACTTTGATTAGTGATAAGGCTGTGACCCTAGAGAGGTGGACTGGACATGTCCATTAGTGTTCTCAACCGACCATCATCAATCAATGCTGAGGCCATTGACCGTTTAGCTCAGGTTGAAGTCAATCCCTCCTAGCTGAACTTCCAACTGAAGAAGAGGTTTTGAGGGCCATTAGATGCCTTTCATGGGGCAAAGTGCCTGGTGCTGATTCTATTCCAGCTGAGATTTACAAGATAGGGGGACCATTGCTCATACAAAAACTGACTGAAATTTTCCAGGTTATATGACAAGAGGAAATTATCCCACAGGAGGTTAAGGATGCCACTGTTGTCCGTCTCTATAAGGGTAAATGGAATAGATTGTCCTGTGACAATCCAAAAGGGAACGCTGTCTTAGTCATTGCTGGCAAACTTCTTCCTAGAGTCCTCCTTAATAGGTTGATCCTTCACCTGGAAGATGATCATATACCTGAGAGCCAGTGTGACTTCAGAAAGGGCCAGGGAACATTTAAAATGGTGTTTGCTGCCTGACAACTCCAGGAGAAATGCCAGGAGCTGAACAGAGGTCTTTACACAACATTTGTAGGCTTGACCAAGGCCTTTGATACTGTTAGTCATGAGAGATTTTGGAAAATTATGTAGAAATTCATAGAAGTTCATCAATATTGTACTTCAATTTCATGATGATATGTTTGTCCGGGTTCTGGACAGTGGGCAATGCTCTTGTGCCTTTCCAGTCACCAATGGAATGAAACAACAAGGTTGTCTGTTTGCTCCCAGGCTTTTTAGCATGATGCTTTCAGCCACGTTGACAATGCTTTCAATGGATGAACACACCATCAAGGCCAACTCTGTACCAATGGCAAAATTTTCAATTTGAAAAGGCTACAAGCCAAGACCAAAGTGGAGAGAGTGTTGGTGCATGATTTTCTGTTTGCAGGTAATTGTGCACTCAATGCAGCCTCCGAAGCTGAGATGCAACAAAATATGGATCAGTTCTCTGCTGCCTGTGCTAATTTTGGCCTAATAATTAACACCAAGAAAACACAGGTGCTCCATCAGCCACCACCACACCATCTGTATGTGGAACCATCTGTTATAACAAATGGAGACGTTTTGAATGCTGTGGATAAGTTCACTTACCTTGGTAGTGTGCTTTCCAGGGATGTACACATTGACAATGAGGTTGATGCCCATATTTCCAGAGCTAGTTCAATGTTTGGGAGGCTCTGAAGAAAAGTTTGGGAGAGAAGATGTATCAGACTACCAAACTGAAGGTCTACAGAGCCATTGTGCTTACCTCATTGTTATATGGTTATGAAACTTGGACGGTCTACCAGTGCCATGGCAGGAAACTGAATCACTTCCATTTAAAAGGTCTTAGGAAGATTCTGAGGATCACCTGGCAGGATAAGTCACCAGACACTGAAGCCCTTGCTCTAGCTGAAATTCCAAGTATTCAAACTTAGCTTCAGAGAGCACAACTCCAATGGACTGGCCACGTTGTTCAAATGCAAAATGTATGCTTACCAAAAAGACTCTTTTATGGAGAACTCACATGGGGCAGGTGATCACATGGAGGCCAGGAGAAATGATATAAGGACTCTCTCAAGAACTTTGAATTTGACTGTACAACATAGGAGACATTGGCACAGGACTGCTCAACATGGCGTACCCACATCAGAAAGGGTGCTGTGCTCTTTGAGTAAAGCAGAATTCAGACAGTGCAGAGTAAAAGCAGGATGTGCAAATTTGGGATATCCACCTCAAATATTCACATGCACTATCTGTGCCCAACCTGTGATAGAGTATTCCAAGATGGTATTGGTCTGATCAGCCACAGTCAGACTCACTGAAATTTCAATTTATCATGGTGATGTCATTTTTGTCTCTTTGAAGATGGACCACATAGTCCTTCTAAGTGCCCTAATAACAATACAGTTCTTAGGAAATACATGTATAATCTTCCTATTTAGAAATAGATACAGTTTCACCTTTTTTGATATCCTTTATGTTTACATTTTCATCTTTACTTTTTTATGCTTCTCTTGAATCTTATATTTGAAAATTAAATTTTCTATTCACTTCTGGTCTTTTCATCAGAAATACTGGAATGTCCTCAATTTCATTGTGTCTATTTTTCTCCTGAAGGATTAAACTCAGTTTGGCTGGATATGTTATTTTTAGTTGTAATTCTAGTCCCTTTGCCCTCTAGAATAAAACGTTACAAGAACTCTCATCCTTCAATATTGTTTGTTTTTCGGTCATTTCACTCATGTCAGAATCTTTGCGAACTCATCTGGGATCTCTTTCAGGCCACTGGAGATTCAGTGCCTGAAGCCTGCTTGGATCTGCTCCTCTGGGGCCGTGGCCAGGGCAGCTCAGGGGTGGGCTCTGCTTTCTGGCGCGACGGACCCCTGGGGACAGCTCTCCAGGGCTCTCTGGAACGGAAATCTCTTCCACTGTGTTTCTGTGCACCTTGCAGTGCTCCAGAATTTGTGGGAAGTTCTTCTTACAGGAAATTTATGGGCTGTGGATTCGGAGCTAACATACGTGAGTCTCTCTACTCCGCCATTTTGGCTCCTCCCCCGAAGAAAATCTTAAATGGAGTCTTGAAGAGTCACACATGACTTAAATGATTTAACAACAGTAAACAACTTTTTCTTCAATGAATAAATTTATCTCTTTTTTCATTTGGCCAATTTTAACTTTTGAAGAGTTTTCTTTAGTAGATTTTTATGCCTATTTTACCATTTGGTCAATTCTATTTTAGTGTTATTTTCTTCAGTATTTTTTCCTTTGCTTTTTAATGAGCTATTGACTCTCTTTTCATAATTTTCTTTCATCAATCCCATTTCTTTTTCTAATTTGTCCTCTTCTTTTTTAAAATTGATTTCTAACATGTTCTTTGAGCTCTTCCAGGAATTCTTTTGGAGACTGTGTTCATTTTACATTTTTTTTTTGAGACTTTGCATATAACTATTTTGACTGCCTTGTCTTCTGAATTTGGGTCTTGATCTTCTCTGTCACATAGTAACATTCTATAGTCCAGTTTTTGTTTTGTTTTTGTTGATTTTCTAGTCTATCTCTTGACTTTTAATTTTATGTTAAATTTGAGCTCTGTTATGGGAGTGGAAAGGGCACTATCCCAGGCTTCTGTACCATTGTTTATTGAGCTAGTTTTGGGAATCTGAAAGTTTTTAGTGCTTACAGGGTGGTGCCATCCAGGGAGAGCTATGGTCATTCCTCTTCTGGCCTGTGTTCTGGTACAAGAGAAACCACAAGCATTCTACTCCATCCTGGAACTGTGACAAGGGTCCTGCTCCCCTGTAAATGCAAGAGCTCTTGTTATTTGTAGTCTAAATGTAACTAGGGCTCCTGCTTTTCTGCTGCTTCAGTTGTTAGTGATCTTTTCTTCCACAGAACTGTGACCAGGGTCCCTGATCCCCTGCAATGATATGTGCTAGTGCCCCAGAACTGTGACACACAACTGTGTGGGTAATGCATTGGGGTCTTCCACCCAAAGCTATCAAAGCATCCCCTGTAATCTCCTTCTGACAAATTGTCAGACTTCCTTGCATCCTGTGGAATGAGAGGTCCTGATGCTCTTGCTTCTGTACCTACCTCCAAATCATGCTGCTGACTTACTGTGGTATGACCTGCACTGCACGATATTTCAGGAATGACCACTACCTTGGAGAGACCCATTGACCTGCTAAGTTGTCTTGTCTGGAAAATTGTTACATCCCGACCTTTTGTTGGCTCTACTACTCCAGAATTCAACACAAGCCATTATTTTATAGTTGTCTTGAGAGTGTTTGGTAAATTCCTATCTTTACTGGATCATCTTGGCTCTGGTCCCTAGAGACCAAACTGCAGTAGACTATGTGAAAAATAAAAACAAACTTTTGAAGTCGGGTTAGGTGAGGGCAGAGAAAAGGAAAAGGTATGACTTTGTCCCCCCAGTGGTGACAGGAATCCATGAGGATTGGCAGAGGGTGATGAGAGTTAAGCTGTATAACCACTGTGTCATCAGGGATGCTACTGAGGGTTGCAGAGGAAGGAAAAGTAGAAACTTCATAGATAAAATAATTATTTCCATGAAAGGGTGATTGTGTTTCCAGAGCAGGAAGAGTAGAAACTCTGGAATTTTTTGTGAAAGAAACTATTCATAATTGTTTAAGCCATTTTGAGGAAGTCAGGTAGTCATTCAGCTAATGGAGAGGATAGGTTGCTGGGGATATTAAGCCAAACACTAAGGACTATGGAAAGAAGCCTGCATGTTTATAATACACATTACAAACATTTATGAGTAGAAATAAGTACTGGGGGTTCCTAGGAATCTCTAAGCACACATTTTAGTTGGAAAGGACCACTGAGACTTTTGATGCTTAACATCATTAAGCTAAGTATGTATAAGAGTTTGAAAAGAAAGAAGTATAAGAGCCATTCTGGAAAAAAAAAATAATTTCTTACAAGGGCCTTATTTTGACTATCATGAGATATTTACTGATTATTTTAATTACTATACATTAGGAACACATTACAGAATTTTCAGCTACAATTAATTACTGTTATCCACCACTTTTCAAGTATTATGTTAAGGATTTTCTTGTGATTTCTTTTTTTTTCAACAATATGAAAACATTCTTGGTTATTTTAACCTGCTGTCAAATTATTCACACCACCTCAGTATGTTTCACTAATGAAAGCATTTTATTTGTTATGTAGCATGTGAACTGCATACAGATCACTATATAGAAAAGAGCATCTCAATAAACACTGATCGATAAGAATAAATTTATAAAATTACTTGTATTATTTCAAAATTAAAATTTAACTTATAGCTTTTCCTGTCAAGAGTAGGCCTTCAACAGCACATTGTAATTTCTATTTTATTGAGCGAAAATCTAAAATATATAAGCTAACTCTTTTCCTTACATTATAATTAAATTCTAATTCCACTCTTATTTATTTTTTTCTCTTTTTTGCATTTCAAATATTGTTTATAAATACAGAAATGACAACAGCTTCCTTTATATGAATTATTATCATTATTATTAAGCATTTAGTCATACACACTATTAGAATACACATAGGCAGTCACTTAAATAATGACAAGTAAGATTTTGTTTCTTAATATTTTGTCTTATGAAATTCTTACCAATAGAAATTAAATAATTTATAGAATCCTAATGATTTAGTATAGAGATTGCAGTCCAATATCAGTAATGGTATCTGAGGTATCAGACACTGACATTAAATGCCAACCCTCCCCCCAAACAAATCTATGTTAATTTTCTAATTCTTAACGAAGGCCAGCCTTGTGTGCAGGGTTCCCTCCAAATAATATTTGGCCTGGGTATACATGTGATTCTTTGTTTTACCAAAAGTGACACTGATTACTGATTATACTGGCTCTTTTTAAATTCTAAAAACAATTCATTTGAATAGAAGCATCCAATAAATGGTAAACAACTGCTGATTCTTTTCTGGTTATTAGCAATTATATTTTTAAACATATAAGTTTACTTTCACTGCTTTTTGGGGAATCCTAAAAATTACCTTTCTGCCTTGGAAACTGCTGTGAAAATTGTTTTTGCAGTGATGTAATATTTTTATATTTGAGCCTTTATATTCGAGCTTGGCTCAGGGGACAGGTTATGAGAGGTATATAATGTAAAGGACAATGAAGTGGGAGTCAGGAAATCTGAGTGCTAGTACTGCCCCTTTAAGTTTCATATTATTTGACCTTGGACAAGTCATTTGATCTCTTTAGACAAAGTTTCCACATTTATGAAACAATAGAATTAGGCTTGATAATCTCTAAGGTCCTTCTGAGCTCTAAAATTCTATAACTCCAACCTTCAGATTTACAGACCCCTCAATCTTCCTTATCTTGTAACTTAATAAAAATAAAGTTTAACACCCTTATATCTTTATCTCATCATGCAAGCTTCTTTCTTTACTTTTTTTTTTGTTAAACCCCACTACATTATGCACCTCACATGTCTTTGTCCTTTACATGAGTGTATCCCTATTCTCCATTCATCCATATATTTAATCCTGGAAAATGTCACAGTTTCAGTATGATTGGGCTAGACAAAGTAATTAACTAGTTTAAATAGGGTATACATAGGCAAAGTCACACAGTTATATAAGAAATAACTTTCTTAAAAGAGGACAATTGTACCTATTAGAATCATATGGGGGTCAGTCTGGAGAGGTATTTAAAGGACAAAATGCAGCAGGAAAATGTGAGGGAAGTCATAGGCATTCCCAGATGTATGCAGTACCTTCAAGGCTTACAGAGAAAGCCCAGGAAAAATCATAAAGAAGCCAAAGTTTATCTTCCATTTCTTTCCACAACCATTTTTCCATTTTGCCATTTCTTGTCAGCCTCTTCATCTTGTGATGCCCTTAGGAGTGATTGAGCCCCTTTGAGCTCTCCTTGAATCTTCCCACTTGATCTGGAGTTCACCTGAGTCCATAAGCCTTCTATTAACACAATGCCCAAACCTCTGTTACCTTTAACCTAGCCTAGCCCTCCATTGACTGTTATCTCCAGGTAGCCTTCAGCTACTTGCCACCCTTAATCTCATTCTCTTGGTTCCTGTGGTCTGACTTCCAGTCACCCCAGGTACTGCCACTCCCATCAAGACCCTCCTGGACTCCTCCTCTAGTCATCCCAGACTACTTGACAACCTCTAGATCCTTTCCACAGTCTTTCTGTATATAATATCCATCTTGCCTCCAAGAAGGCACTCAGATTCAATCTGCCCCTCATCACCAGGGCTCAGGTTCTATCTGGCTTGCTTGTCAGTACGAGAGTCACAAATGTTCAGATTCCTTAAGAGTCTATTCAGTATTGTGGATCTTTAATAAACTCTGTGTTTCTTTGGCTGAAAGAAGACTTGGGTTGAATTCATTTGGGGAGGACCTGGTATGTTGCTATTTTGGGGTCCCAGTACCTCAACAGGAAGATTTGTGTGGTATGGTCTAAGTTTATGTTTATCTAGGTCTGTTTGCAAGATCAACTTCCATAGAAGCACTACTCTGTTACCCCATTATGGCCTGGTGAACTTCAGTTTTCAAAGGCTAGCCAGACCTCTAGTGCATACTCTTAGACAATTCCAAAACAAGTGTGGGAGTTCTAGCACCCGACCACTTCAGCTGAAGAGCTCTATTTTACAAAGACATGGGAGGGTTGTGGGCTATGCAGTAGAGAGAGCACCCACACATATTAAAACATTATTTGGAAATACTGGGATATTTCCATGCATATACTTAGAATACATTTCTAGCCATACTGTCTTCATGCAGGCCATCATATCCACTGAAAACAGGATGTTGTCCTGGAAACACAAGGTCTAGGGCTCCACAGCACTTCCTGAATATCTCCATTTTGTGTCACCACCACTCCTCTCCCTCAACTTCCTGTTATGTACTATCTTCCACATTAGAATGCAAGGTCCTTGAGATCAGGGACTACTGTTTAGCACACTTGAATTTCTGTTTCTTCAACTTAGTACAGTGTTTAACCCTCAGTAAACCTTAAATGGAGAAATTTTTTGATCCTTATTTCTTTCCTTTCATTTTCTTCTTTCCTTCCCATTCTTCCCTTCTTTCATTTTTCTTCCTTCCTTCCCTTCTTTCCTTCCTTCTTTTCTCATTATTTCCTTCCTTCCTTTCTTTTTCCCTTTATTTCCTTCTCTTTTTCTTTCTTTGCTTGTTGTTCCAATATTCTTTATCCATTTTTATTGGGGAGGCATTAAATCTCATCTGAATTTTAGAGCCCAGGTATATCTCTGGAGTTGGCAAGTCACATAATCAAATAATTGGAACTTGGAAGTAGAAATTGACAGAATATAGCTATGTCCAGGAAAGAAGGACCAATGCCTTGGATAATTAATCTTTCCTCTTCTCAAGTTATCCTATAACTGTAATATTTCACTGTATTTGGTGTCATTATTTAAATTCTCCAAAAGTTATTGAATAATTAAAAGGAATAGTAAAACAAGTGTTACTGTGAAACAGCCATGGATTCATGGGATCAGAAATTATCTGAGAACTTGAATTCATATATATTTAACCTATTAAGGATAGCTTAGACTATAAGACACTTAAGCATACATCTTATTTCCATGCCAGAATATGATTTGGAAATCACCATGGATTTGCTAAGGCTATGCTAGAGAAATGCAAGTGCTAGAATGTTGTAACATGCAACAAATTTCCTGATAATTGACTCCATTTCCTTCCTAAAGGCTAGCCTACTTTTTTTTTAAAGAGTCCTATTACTAATACACAGATCATTTAGCAATAATTGTTTTGTAAAGACAATGCTTAAAACAAAGAAAATTAAAAGAGGGACCTCAAACTAGTGAATTCTTCTTTTGCCTTTGGAACTGGAAGGTACTAAGAATTATATAGTTTTAGATTATGACTATTTAACTTTTTTCTTGGTTTTCTAAATTTGATTTCCTTATCCAAAACTCACTAGAAATTTTGCAATAGACCATGTCTTTACAATAATATTATTGACCAAAAAGTATATAATTCAAGATTCCATTATGTTTATTATTCATCAAAATTAAAAATTCATTTGATTAATTACAATGAAATGCTTCCTTAAAGCTTCTGCTTTTATTAACATATATATATATATATATTCATGCTTACACACATATACATGTATGTATACATATGTCTAAATTTTTCATTATACTTTGAAAGCTTTATGATAGATATTACAAAAGATACAATCATATGAATATCAGCAATCAAGGCATAGAAGTGAAAGACATTCTCATTTTTTTAACTGTCATGCAGGAGGCCAAGCCCAAAATCCAAGTCTAAAAGGTATTCCTTATAGATGGTAATATCCTCTAGATGCCTCTATTTGTAGATGGGATACAAATGATTGTATAGAATCCTGTAACACCTCCTGAATGATAGCCATAATAGCTCTAAAGGATATGGCTTGATTCTTCACAATGGAAAATATGAAATGGATTAACAATGATCCTTGTCCATTCTACATTATACAGTTTGGTGGTAGACCTTTGCAAATCATCTAATGGTCCATTATCTAAGACAAATTTTACAAATGAGTAATAACATAGACCCAGAATTATATAGGAGAATAAGAAGAGGTTACCTTTCTTCTGGTAAATTTCACAGTTCTAATAGCCCTCAGCTTCTAAACCTGCCACAAAAGTCCATTTGTAGCAGTATTCCACTGGTGAGGTTAAGTGGCTATAAATATTAGAATCTTGCAGTTCCAGAAGAACTGAAGTTGAGAACCACCCAAAACACAATTGAGAGGGGAATGGTGAGTATGAGTAGTCTGCAACACATTACAGATAGTTTCATTGGATGTCATCAGAGAAGCAGATGACTGCAGGGAGTGTGTGGGTGAGGGGGAAGTGAAACAGTTTCAGTGAGAGTGAAGGACAATGGAGGAACAGCTAACATTCTCCACTGAAATCCATGAAGTGTCAGGAGAAGAAAAGAAAGGCCTACAATGTAGCAAATTTATCAGAGGAAATAGACAAAGATCACAGAGCAGGGACAGAAATAGATAGGCTGTAATCTTCTTAGGCTGGAAGAGTACATAGTTACCTTGATGAGGCCACAATTGTAATGTATGAAATTTTATTCTAAAGAGATCAATATCATGTGTAATGGAACACACACACTCATGTATATATAGATTTTTACTTATTCAATGCAATATAAACACAAAATAATTATTAAATGGTATCTCTAGAAGGACTTGGTATATTCTAGGATAATTTGTCAAGGATTTAAAGGAACTATCAGAGGATTTCCTATGGCCTTCTCCATTTATCAAACTAGTTACTTTTTTATCAGATAAACTAATTGTTGTACCTTAGAGAGTAGGGAAATCTTAGCTCTGTGGAGATAAGGAATGAGTGAGCCTGGAGGAATTATAGGTAAAAGTGGATGGAATGGCACCTGCAAATTCTTACGTCCACGTCCACAAATATGAACTAAGATTAAGGAAAAGAAAACCAACTTGGATTCTCATCTGGGGGCCTCAGCCATATAGACAGGGATATTCCTAATCTATAGGTCGTTGCTGTTCAGATATTTCATTCATGTGCTATACCTCATGACCCCATTTGGGGTTCTCTTGGCAAAATTACTGGAATGGTTTGCCATCTTATTCCTCTAGCTCATTTTGCAGATGAGAAAAATGAGGCAAAAAAGGTGAGGTGACTTGGCCAGCTTCACACAGCTGGTAAGTGTCTGAGGCTGCATCTGAAATCTGATAAACAACTGACAGTGCTTTTTTTTTTTTTTTGTGGTTGTTTTCTTGTTAAGTCAATCAGTCATGTCCCTATGGACCCTATATAGCAATACAGGACATGGGCTTTTCTTGGTAAGGATACTGGAATAGTTTGCTACTTCCATCTCCATAGGCAAACAAGTTAAGTGACTTTCCCAAGGTCACCAGTTAATAAGAGTCTCACTAAGCTATCAATCTGCCTCTGGGACACTTTATGTATAGTGCTTCTCTATCACAAAAATAGCACTTTAAATATGTTGGTATATGTTAGAACTTTTTATCTTTTGTTTGTTCAGGTGGACTTTCTCAGTCAACAGATATTTATATTTTAGTTACTTTTTTTGTAATACAATTTATTTTTACAATGGTTTGCTGAGTTGCCAGTGCCATCAACATTACCTCAGCATTCCTGTCTTCCTGTAGCCTTGCCAATACAGAGTATTTCCATTATTTGTTGTATTGGCCAATTTGTTAAATGTGAGGTGAAAGCACAGAGTTGTATTAATTTGTACTTCTCTTATTAGTAATTTTGAGTGGGCTTTCATTTCATTGTTAATAACTGTAATTCCTTTGAGAGTTCATACATAAACTAAGACCACTTATCCATTGGAAAATGTCTCTGTCTTATATAGAGATTGTTACATTCTGACAGGATTTATTCCCCCTTATACAGTCTTCCTGGTACCTAGGGCTAAGTGACTTGTACATTTTCCAAATTTCCAGTGACTGTTTGGTTTTTCATTTTACAGATGAGGAAGCTGAGATTAAGGGAGATAGAGGAAAGGGATTTTCTTTAAACCTACTTAGTGAATTAGTGGAAAGACTGATATTCAAATACAGGTCTCCTGATGCCAAACCCAACCTTCTTTATATTTTACCATGATGCCTCATTTTTAGCTTATATTAGAGAAACATTTTATATATAGAATATATAGAATTTATTTATATATTCATTTATATATTGAATCTATTTATATATTTACATATTTATTTGCTATATATCATATATAATAATAATATATTATATATAAACAACATAATTTATATATAATTTATATATTATATATATAGAATCTATTTATATATAGAATATAGAAAAATTTTTCCTGAGGCCCTGCTCTTTAGGTTGGGCTAGGTTTATCTAAACCCCTGACCCACACAGATTAGGGTAGTTTCTTTTCTTAAGAGCTATTGAAACCTTTCTTAGACTTGATGGACTCTGGGGATGGTTCTTACTTTGGGGTATGACTTCCTTGTTGCCTAAGAACAAAAGGTCACAAGGTACTCCAGATACCATTATAAGGCTTCTGGTTTTATATAACACTTGGATTCAGTGCTCAGGTGAGTCAAAATAGGGCCTCAAAAATATTCCTGTTCAATGTTATTCCCCTGTTTGAATAAAGTTTTGTTGTTACCTTTTGAACAACCTACAAATGTCTCATTTCATTGTAATATAGTACCCAGACTACCAAGAAACTGACTTGAGTCATTATATAATAGTCCTTTCAGCAGAACTTCTCGTACATAGATGTGGACAGATGAAATTATTTATAATAATGACAACATACTCACCATAAGAGCATTTTCGTAGTGATGAGGTTGAAGGGTGAAGGAGGACCCCAAAATACTGACAGTCCAGGTCGTGCTTGAATGAATTCGACTCAAGGTTTCTTAAAGCCAAAGAAAACAAAGTTTATTAAAGATTTGCCAAATTGGGTTGCCTCTTAAGGAGCCTAAGCATTTCTGATGCTTGTATTCACAAGCGGGCCAGATAGAATCCCAGCTAGACAAGAGTCTGAGCTGGATTGAATCTGAGTGCCTTCATGGAGGCAAGATGGAACTTAAATACGGAAAAGAGTATAGGAGGGATCTGGGGGGTGGTCTGGTAGTCCAGGGTGATGGGCAGAAGGATTTAGGAAGGGTCTTGAGGAGAAGTCCAAGGAGGGAATCAAGGAGGGTCAATGGCTGGAAACAGCTGGAGGCTATCACAAGACAGACTAGTGGGCAGACTAAGGGGCACATAGGTGGGAAGCAGGTGGGACAATCCAGAGATCTTGATAGGGATAGTATGGGAATGGATACAGATCTTGATGGGAGTGGTCAGCAGCCAGAGTAATGGGGTTTTGATGGGATCAAGGGTGGGGAGAGCAACAGAGACCTGAAATGATAATGAAAAGCCCATGGGCTTCCTGAGACTGCAGGAACAATTTATAAAATTAGATTTGAATAAGAAAGGCCAGATTAAGTGGGAAGATTCAAGGGGAGCTCAAGGAGTCTCCCAGAGTCTGAACTCCATCAATAGCACCTACTGTGTGTCAGGCACTTTACAAATATTATCTCATTTACATTAAATCTCATTTATATCACAATAATACTTCAAAGTAGATGCTGTTATTCTCATCATATTATAGTGGAGAGCACTGAGATAAGCAGATGTTAAATGACTTGTCCAAGGTAATACAGCTAGTAAGTATTTGAGGCAGGATTTGAACTCAAGTTTTCCTTACTCTATCCACATTCAAATTTCTCTTCCTGTCATAACTTAGAGCTAATTGTCTTTGAATGGATCAGGGACCAGGGTCTAGTTACTACCTGGGGAAATACAGGGAGGCTGAATGCAGGGAAGAGGAGCTAGGTTTTTAATCTTTGTTATAACTTTGGAGAAGAAAAGTGCTATAGTGAAGGTTGTAGAGACCAGCAGAAATCCCTAGTGTCTGAGAAACACTGACATAGAGGATACTTAATTTCCTATTACCTTGTTATTTTACTATGTACTACCGACTCATCCTAGTGATTATACTACAATATCCTTTGATCTGCATTCAGATTCTGTAGTTCCTTCTCTGGATGTGGATAACATTGTTCATCATAAGACTTTTGAAATTATCTTGGATCATTGTGTTGCTGTGAAGAGCTAAGTCAATAATAGCTGGTCATTGCACAATATTGCTGTTACTGTGTACAGTGTCCTCCTGGCTCTGCTCCCTTCACTCAGCATCACTTTATGTAAGTCTTCCCAAGTTTTTTCTTTTTTTCTGAAATCTACCTGCTCATCCTTTCTTATAGCACAATAGTATTCCATTACATTCATATGTTACAACTTATTTAGACAGAATATATACATTTTTAAAATAGTTCAAAAATATATATGAATAAAAATCCCATGGTTAATGGGACTGTTTTGGTAAAGTAAAACTACACATAATAAAAATGCTTTTTTTACTAGTTGAGACACAATAAAATAAGTCAACTTTAAAAATCATATTTAATATTTTATTTTCCAAATGACATGTAAAAGCAACTTTAATACTTTATTTTCAAATTTTGAGGTCCAAATTTTCTTCTTTCCTTTTTCCTCTCACTAATTGAGAAGGCAAGCAATTTGGCAAAAGTTATACATTTGTAGCCATGCAAAACACATTTCTACGTTGTCATTCTGTGAAAGAAAACACAGAGAAAAAAACAAGAAAAATAAAAGAAAAGGTATCTTTGATTCAAATTCCAGCTCTATCAGTTCTTTCTATGAAGATGAACAGTAGCTTTCACCATAAGCCCTACAGAATTATCTTGAGTCGTTGTATTGTTAAGAATACCTAAGTTATTCACAGTAGATCATCATATAATATTTCTATTACAGTGTACAATATTCTCCTGGTTCTGCTCATTTCACTTTCCATCAGTTCATATAAATCTTTCCATGTTTTCTGAAAGCATTCTGCTCATAATTTAATATTCTAGCAAAATCATATAAAACAACTTGTTCAGCCATTCCACAATTGACTGAAATCCCCTTAATTTCTAATTCTTTGCTAAGAAGTAGTCAGAGAGGAGGGTATATTCTGGGGACTTATGAGTTCTCAGTTCCTCCAAGGTGGCACAATCAAGGAAGAGGTGTTTACTCCTCTCCTGACCTGTGCTACCAAATACTTTTCTGCCCAGAATCTGCAATTGAATTCCCTCTCCAGAGCCTCCACCAGCTCCACAACCAATGCTCCTCCTCATCTGTGGGTGGAGCTCAGGGCTGAGAATCAGATCAGTGGCTCAATTGCCCCAGGGGCTTTAGGCAGAAGTCTTCCAGGGCCCTAGGGGCTCTAGGTGGATGGCTCCAAAAGTAGAAGCTGCTGGAGCCCTCCCACTGACATTTGAAGCTGTCTGTGGTATTTGTAGGTTGAGGAATCTGGAAACTGTTGCCCATGGCACCCTGAATCCTTTTCTGGGTCCTGTCCCTGTTGTTCTGTGCTGGTCTGCACTCCACACTGGTCTGGTCTGCACGCCATGCTAGTCTGGTCTGTGCCCATTGTGCCAGTCTCCACTACAATTATTTTAAATGAAATTTCTTTTTTCTATTTCTTCTTGTTAGGTTTATAAAAGTACTTCTTGTATGAGAACTTGCTAAGCTCTCTTCAAGACTGCTCATTCACCTTTAGTGTTTACCTTTACCAACTCTTGCCTAAGCTCCAAGAGACTATAGCATGTGCACAACAGCCACATCCCAGTAAAACCATCTTGGTAGAAAGGATGAAAAGGCTGAGTGTAGCCAACAGGTCTCAAACCCCAAGCATTTGAAAACTTCCCTGGTGATATGGCAGATGAGAATAATATGTTCCAACAGCCATAAAGGAAGTTTTAGTGGGTGTGGTGGAGTACTTAGAACATTGGTTGAAAATGCCTAGAGCATATACCGCATCCCAGGCCATGACCAATCATCTTGATTTTTTATTTTATTCTATTCTCATTCTACTTCCCTGTTGGATATGTAAGATTTGTATTACTAATTGAATATGTATATGTAGTATATTTTTATCTCTTTGAGTCAATCTAGATATGAATAAGGTTCAAGCATATCCTATGCCCTCTACCATTTATTCCCACCATTGTAAAAGTTCTTCCATCTGTTCCTCTCTTATGTGACATCATTTCCCCCCTTCTCCGCCTTCTTTATCTCTTCTTCTAAGGCAGACCTCTTTCTTGCCTAGTCATTTTTTTTACATCATTGCCATGTAATTGATTCATTCCTACATACTCTTTCTAGATAGAATACTACTAACTTCCCTGCTAATAATAAAGCTTTTATAAACTTGTATCATCTTTCTATATAGAAACTTAAACAATCTAAGTTTGTTGAGTCCCTCATTATTTCTCTTTAAATATTACTTTCTAATGCTTCTCTTGAGTCTTGCATTTAAAGGTCAAGTTTTCTATTCAGCTTTTTTTTAATCAGGAGTGCTTATAATTCTTCTATTCTATGAAATACCATTTTTTCCCTTGAAGGATTATACTCAGTTTTTCTGGGTAATTTAATATTTTCTGTAAACCCAAGTATATTGCCTTCTTGAATATCATATCCCAAACCTTCTATTCTTTTACATGACAGTTGCTGAATTTTGTGTGATATTGACTATGGCTCTATGTTATTAGATGTTTTATTTCTGGCTTTTTAAAATATTATTTTGGTCTTTTATCTGATAGATCTGAAATTAGTTTATAATATTCCTGGGATTTTTCATTTGGGGATCTCTATCAGGCAGTGACTCATGAATTATTTCAATTTCTATTTTACTTGCAAGACTTTCTTGAAATATGATGTCTAGGCTCTTTCTTTGGCCATGGTTTTCTGGTAGTCCAATAATTCTTAAATCATTTGTTGTTTTTGTTGTTTTAAATCTATTTCCAAATCAGCTGTTTATCCAAGATGGTTTCTTCTACTTTTTTTTTTACTTTTCTCTTATTTTATTTTTTTCTATTCTTTAAGTTTTTAATTCTCTCTCTATTTTTTATGTATCATAGAGTCTTTAGGTTCCATTTGCTCAAGTCTAATTTTTAAGGAATTATTCTCTTCAGTGATCTATTGTATCTCTTTGGGATGGCAATTGATACTGTTCCTTAGGGTCCCTAATTTCTTGGGACTGGAAGTTATACTGTTCCTCAAGGTTCCTGATCCTGTGACCAAAAGGGTTCTTACTACCTCTTAATAGAAAGTTGTGCTCTCTGCCCTTGAAAAATAATCCATAATTGGATATAAACAATGGAGTTTCCAAACAGTGTTTGATCCTGAGTTCAATACTAGCACAAGAGTTCCTTATAATCTCTCTCTGACTAGTTCCTATGTTCCCTTACCATCTCTGACTTGAGAGCCCCAAAGCTGCCATTGTTTTTGTCACCACAACACATAGTTCCACCTCTACTCCAGGTCAACTTCAAACCCCACTTCACAGATCACTCTTTCTAACATCATAAGTTGGTTTGGGCAGGAAGAATGTCATACTCTGGCCTTTTGTTAGCTTCACCATTCCAGAATTTGATTGGAGGCATAATTTTAAAGTTGTTTGCATGGAAATGTTGGGAAACTTCAGTTATGTGCTTCCTCTAGTCTGGCATCTTGAGTCCACCAGAAGAAGTATTCCCTTATTTTTAATAATTTTAGCTTTTAATAATAATTTTTTATATTTATCTCCCTTATATCACAACTGGAGGAAACAATAATGTTTATCATATATTCAGTTAAAAAAAACAACAAATTCTTGCATCACCCATTTCCAAAGTCTATACCTTTGTCTTTAGTTTATTTTTATGCCTATATCTATCTATCTATCTATCTATCTATCTATCTATCTATCTATCTATCTATCTATATATGTATATACTTCATGATATAGATGAGGATACTAAGACTCAGAGAGATTAAATAATTAAGATTACCTAGAAGGAATTGAACCAATATCCTTTAATGCCCAAACTACTACTTTCCCTTTTATCACACTGTATTTTCCATGGAAGAAAAATTTGGTTAGAGATTTTTATTCCCTGAAACTGTATTTCTTTCTTCTACTTTTTCAATTTTATTTTATTTGTTTTTCTCTTATTAACAGTAATACAACCCTACTGGGCAGGCTAGGCAGGAGTTGTTGCAGGACTAGAATTGGTTAAGACTCCAAATATGCATTAACTTTCTTTGAAAGTGAAAAGGGCAGTTGGGGAATTCCAGAACAAACGAAAAGAGTTAATTGCTTCTTCAGTTCTTATAGTTTGAAAGTGCCTTAGTTAATTCTGGATGAAGTAAAGTTTGTTTCCTATTTTCTGTTATGCAATAATTAATTTGCCACTGTAAATTTATTCTGACCAGCTGATGGTACCACAAGAAATATCTCTGAAAATTAGTGATCAAATAAATCATTGTTTCATCCTCTGGGCTTTGAATTATAAAATTTATAGAATACATGTTAAATCTCTCACTGACTGATCTAAAAGGTAGAGAAAACATCTATATATTATTTTTGAATAGCATCCCATAATTTTTCTAGTGCTTAGTAACTAATCTGCTTTGGTTTGCATAACAACTTTGACATAAAAAAAAATGTGTATTACTGTTCCCATTTTACAGATGATAAAAACTTGAAAACCATTGAACTGATTTGCTAGAGATCACAAGTTATTTCCTAGTAGAAGCAGGACTAAGTAGACTAACTTCTTACCTAGGACTTCTATTATTTTTATTCTTGCTTTACCATGCTTATGGTATTTGGAGGAACCATAGATTAAATACAATTCTCAAAGAATGCATTTCAATTTTAGTCTAGAATCAACCAATGATTCAATGTCTCAAATGCCTCACATATCATATAGCTCAAATATTAGACATGCACCAGTTGTCTCTTTCCTTTTCCTGTTCCATCCACAACTGAAAAACTGCCTTCTACTGCTCCTTTCTCCACCTAACTGCCCAATATGAGTCAGTTTCTATCACATAACCTTCCCTTCTCCAACCCATCCAGAACTCCGGTGAAAATGTCAGCAACAAAATATAGTCTATACACTTTCCATGACTTCCTAGTGTACAAGCAACAATGACACTGGCAGCATTTATATAATGCTTTAAGGTTTGCAAAGTGTTTTACAAAAATCTCATTTTATCCTTGCCATAAAGCTGGAAGTTGGATTCTATTATTATCCCCTGTTATTATTCATTAGATAATGAAAGTAATGCAAATACAGACTAAGTGACCTTCCCAGGGTCACACAGCTAGTAAGTACCTGAAAATGAATTTGAACTCTTTTTCCCTGACTCCAGATCCAATGAGAGATTAAACATTTTGATGGAACATTTAAAATCAGAGTTCTTGGCTAAATCCTGATCTAGGTCTAATCTTAAAATGACCAAGTATCCTTTATTGGTTGGAAAGTATGGAATTTCATTTTCTTATTCGAAGTTGTTAACTATTACCAAATTCTGTTTCATATAAAACATTATGATTTCTTGATTAATTCACTTTTAATATCATCTTTCCTTTGAAGTTTAGGTCTGGTTTCTAAATATATTTTATTTGGGAAGTACCTACTCATAAACTCCCCATTACTTCTGCTTGACACATTATCCATGGGTACCAGATTAGTGTGGCCTGAACTGGGGACTAATTTAAGTTCCTTATGCTTAAGTACCTCCCAAATGAACACATTAGCTCAGTAACATAAGGTTAAATTCTGGGCCCTTTAGCAAAAATTTCAGAAAGGGCCCCATTAACCTTTGTTAATGCAAATGTGGTGTGTATGAGAGAGTGAAAAGGAGGCTGAAAAAATCATTCTGCATTGGGAACCTCAAGGGGACTGGTCCCTCAGGATCCCAGCTGCACCTGTCAATCAGCTTCATCACTTAGTCTCCAGATGCAGTTACACAGAAGCCAGTTGTCACAAGTGATTTACAAAGCCAAGCTGAGTAGAGCTTCACTCATCTTTTTCTCTCTTCTTTCTTTTCTGACCACTCTTCTTTTGTACTTACTCCTTATTTTAGGCTCTCAAATATTATTTCTGAATGTATATAGAGTATATAGATATGTATATATACATATATTTATATGTGTACATATATATTCTATTTAATATTTTTTAGAAAACTAAAGATATTCTTGTGGTCTAGAATATATGGTAGTATGGGTATGAAGGGAAATTGATCTAAAACATTCTATCATGACAGAGTAAAGAGTAAAAATAATGATATATGAGTCCAGCAGACCCAGGCTATCAAGAGAACTCAGGGATCAACTAGACCAAGAGGTTAAATGTCTTCAACTGAACTGTAGGAATCAGAGAACTTTAAGAAATTACAAAAAGACACTTTCTGGGGATAGGAAGGAAAACGTCATGGAAATATGATGCCATAGATATAGATATAGGAGACCAACACAAGATTGGAGAAGGGCAAACATCCAAATCTGCAAATAAGAGAAGCGGGCTGAGTATGTGAACCAAATTCTAGAGTAGACCACTGAAGAGAAAGTGAACATTTAGAAGGTCAAAAGCTGATAACAACCAGCCAGTATGGCTTTATCAAGAATTTGGCTGTGTGGCTCTAAATGTACTTCAATTTTTGACCTGTTACTCAAATAATAAATGAAGAGAATGTTCTGGATTTAGTTTACCTAGATTTAACCAAGCATTTGGTAAGATTGCTCATGCTGTTCTTGTGGAGATGTTGGACAGGTGTAAGCATTTGCTTGGTTCAGGTGGATTTCGAGCTAGCTTGACTATCAAACTGAAAGAACAGTTATTAACTGTGTGGCAGGATGTCCCTAGGAAAGAAGCCCAGGAAATGCTTGGTCCTGTGATATCTGTCATTTTTATCAATGATGTCAATAAAAACCTAGATGATGTAGTCAATGCATTTCATGTTGATACAAAGATGGGAGAAAAAGCTAACAGAAAGAATGACAGGCTCTAAAAGAACTTAAACAGGCTAGAGATCTGGGCTTAATCTAATAAAATGAAATTCAATAAACCCAAATGCAAAGTCTTACAGTTGGGTTCAAAAATCAACTTCATGAATATAGAATAGGTGATGAAAGCTTAGAGAGAAATCCTTCTGGAAAGATCCAGGGATTGTAGTGCATGGTAAGGTAAATTTGAGTGAGAAATATGGAATAGCAGAAAAGAAAGCTAATAAGCAATATGGGTAACACATTTTGGGTTACAGGAAAGAAATTCCAGAACGTTCATAAATGTTCTCTATTCTAGTTTAGTCAGACCGCTACATCTACATTATTCCGGTGTGCAGTTCTGGGCACCAGAGTTTACAAAAGACACTAATAAACTGGAGAGTAAAAACAGAGGAAAGTATACAGGAATTATGAAGGGTCTTGATTCCAATTCTTATGAAATGAGCATTTTTAGCCTACAGAAGACTTGTGGGGATACAAAATGAGGTGGAATGTTATAATGCTTCTCTTCAAGTGTTGGAAGGAGTGTCTTGTGGAAGTTTTTTAGACTTATTTTATTTGACTCCATAATGGGAAAATCAATAGATAGAAGTGTGAAGAGGGAAAAGTTTTGCTTAATGTTAGGGGAAAATAAAAAGAAAACAATTTTCAAATGAGAATTGGTGAAAATTAGAATGGGATTCATCAAAAGTGATGTCCCTGAAGGCCTTCAGGGTCTTAAGAGACTGAATGAAAGCACATCAGGTACCTCATAGTGGGCATTCCTTTCAGGTGTATTTTGGATTAAATAGCTGCTAAAATTCTTTGTGAGTTGTGGTTTATGGATTTGCCATAGTTGTTTCAACGTATTCATATCCTTTCATTTCAAACTACTCTATGTATATTAATTCTCATTTTTCTGGCAACTGATTTGGTGAAATTCCATGATTTTAGTGCCCAGACCACGCTACAAGACCATATTTTTATTGCTCATTGTAAATAGATGTCCCTCTGGGGGGGGGAATTTTCTGGAAAATTCCCTGTATATCCCTCCATGAATGAATGAACGAATGAATGAATGAATGAATGAATGAATGAAAGAGAAAGAGAGAGAGAGAGAAAGAGAAAGGGAGGGAGAGGGAGAGGGAGAGAGAGAGAGAGAAAGACAGAGAGAGAGAGAGAGAGAGAGAGAGAGGGAGAGAGAGAGAGAGAGAGAATCAGTGAGAACACAGTACTTTTTTCCAAAATGCAATATAGTCTACTTTCTTCCTTCTATTCACTTTTGAGTCCAGATCATTGTTTATTTACAGTTCCTATCAACAATGCATGTACTGGGAATGTCAATGAACCGGCCATCCAACTATATGCCATTATTTGGGTAGCAAATATTCATAAATTTTTTTTTGTTTCCTGTGTGAATTTCCACTATGGCAATGAGTGACACTGGAGACTCCATTTGGTCCTGTGATGTCTGTCTCATTGAAGACTCTATTTATTAGAATCAGGGCAGTGTCATCTAAAGTCAGATATTTCTGAAAAATGCCATCATTCACAAGGAATTTCCCTTCCATTACAGTTTTCCACAAGGCATCCTCCATGATGATGGTGTACAACTTTGACTAACATAGCGTATTTTGTTTCTGTTTTTTTTTTTTTGCTTTGTTGCCTTTCTTGATATTGATAGTAATAGAGCCCATTAACAAAGTTATATCTGTGTTTGCATCTATCTAGAACTTTGCAAGAAGACAAATTATTGCAGGAAAGTATCTAAGGCTGAATTTTCCTCTAGAAAATCAAGATACTTTTTCCAATTAAATTTTAAAAAAACACAGTGGGATTTTATATTCTCTATAGCCTTTCATCCATTCTGTGACTGTGCCTAAGGTGCAGACAATTGACTTCAATATGTCTTCTTATGTTTTCTTTAAGGATACTGTTGGAGCTTACATAGATCATGTTGGAGACATGAAAAGTAGAATGATCTTTAGATCACAATTTCACACATACAGAAAAGTCCTCAGGGGACATCTAGTCAAAACCCCTCAAACATATTGGGAAACTAAAACCTAGAGGTTAAGTGACTTCCTCAAGGTCATACTTGCCATTAAGTATCAGGGATACTATTTGAACTTAAGTCCTCTGACTTTTGAGCTATTATTCTTTTCACTGTAACATGCTTCACATTACTTAATAGTTATTAAGGTTTTCTTCAGCGCATTTGTTTTGTTAATAATATCTTCCATGAATTTTTTTTATTAGCTTCTATACTTCTGTTCCTTGAGATATCTTAAAAAATCAATCGCGGCATGCTTTTAAAATTGTCATCTCCTACAAAGATATCGTGTGTGTGTGTGTGAGTGTGTGTGTGTGTGTGTGTGTGTGTGTGTGTTTTGTCCTTCATTGTCATGTTGATTTGATCAATGAGGGGATTGAGTGTTTACCAGACGAGGTAATTTCTGGGCTCTTTTGGTTTCCCTATGGTAACTGTTTTACATCCTCTAATTTTCTTTAAAAATGGTGATCTTCAGAATATCTTTACTTTTATTTATTTCCTTTTCTCATTTTTTTCCATAGTGAACTTGTTTAAAATCATTGAGTTGGAATTGTGATAATTTCATGTGGTATCTTAGTATTGCTTTTGGCCTTTCCTTTAACCAGTCAATAATACAACTGTATATAGCATCCTTTGAAATAGATCCCACAATGGTAGCTAGTCATTTCCAGAGTGTTAAAATATGCTTAATTTTGTAGGATTTAGAGTATGGATGCTGTTCTGTGCTCCTGTATCTAATACATTTCAAATTTCTACATGGACAGAATATTTATCATGTTTGGTGATAAAACTTTTTCATATTCAAAAAACTTTTGGTTACTTTCATTTCTTAATTCCTGAAACTATAGTATTTTTGTGAGGAGGGGCTAATTCTTTCTTCCACAAAAGAATGGAAATGCTAAGTTTCTTGATCCAACTTTCATCAAGTCCTCACAAGTTGGAATGTTTCCTTCCTGATCTCTTGGTTATCTATTAGCTTCCCTTCTCAAGATATCTCCTTTAGTCAGATGTTAAATTGAAATTTCAAAATTAGAATTTTTTTCTTCAGTTTTACTCTTCACAAAAATTATTCACCATTATCTTAATATAAAAAATATATATACTGCTTGAGGGCAGAAAGTGTGCCTCAGTCATCTGTTTCTCACATTTGAATTTATTTCTTTTAGTTTTCAACATCACTTTCACAAGAATTTTACTTCCAAATATTCAACCCATCTCTCCCCTCTCCCCACCACAGGAGAGCATGCATTCCCTTCCCTCAAGCAGCCCTGCCTTCTATCACCCCCCTTCTCTTATTCCCTTTCCCTTCTATTTTCCTGTAGGATAAACTAGATTTCTATAGCCCATTGTCTGTGTATCTTATTTCCCAGTTGCATGCAAAAACAATTTTTAACATTCATTTTTTAAAACTTTGAGTTCCAAATTCCCTCCCCTTCTTCCTCCCCACCCACCCTCATTAAGAGGGCAAGCAATTCAATATAGGTTGTACATGTATAGTCATGCAAAACACTTCCATAATAGTCATATTGTAAAAGACTATATTTCCCTCCAACCTGTCCTCCCCCCCATTTATTCTATTCTCTCTTTTGACTCTGTCACTCCTCAAAAATGTTTACTTCTGATTGCCCCTTACCCTAATATGCGCTCCCTTCTATTATGCCCCCTTTCTTCCCTCCCACATTACTTTCCTGTAGGGTAAGACAGGTTTCCATACCCAATTGAGTGTGTATGTTATTCCCTCCTTAAACCAAATCTGATGAGGGTAAGGTTCACTTAAAAGCTTTTTTCTTCTTTCTTTCATATGAGATAATTTACCCCACTCTACCTCTCCCTTTCTCCTTCTCCCAATACTTTCCTGTCTTACCTCTTAATTTTAATCTTACCCCTTATTTTTTTTTTATTTTTGCCCTGTGTGTGTGTATGTGTATGTGTATGTTCCCTCCAACTACCCTAATACTGAGAAAGGTCTCATGAGTTCCAAATATCATCTTTGCAAATAGGAATATAAACATTTCAACTGCAATAAGTCCCATATGATTTCTCTTTCTTGTTTACCTTTCCATCTTTCTCTTGAATCTTGTATTTGAAAGTCAATTTTTCTAGTTAGCTTTGGCTTCTCAAGAATACATTGAATTCCTCCACTTCTTTCAGTGTCAATTTTCCCCCCTTCATTGACTGTACTCAGTTTTGCTGAATAAGTGATTCTTGGTTGTAATCCTAAATCCTTTGAATTCTGGAATATCACATTTCATTCCCCCCAATCCTTTAATGAAGAAGCTGCTAAAACTCATGGTATCCTGATTGAGGTTCCATAATACTTGAATTTTTTTTTTTTTGGCTGCTTGCAATATTTTCTCCTTGATCTGGGAACTCTGGAATTTGGCCCTAATATTCCTAGGATATTTTGGGATATCTTTCAAGAGATGAACAGTGGATTCTTTCAAGTTCTATTTTACCCTCTTGTTCTAGAACATCAGGGCAGTTTTCCTTGATAGTTTCTTAAAAGAGGATGTCTAGAGGTTTTGGGTGTTTTTTTCTTTCTTTGGATCATGCCTTTCAGGTAGTCCAATGATTTTTAAATTCTCTCTCCTGCATCTATTTTCCCAGTCAGTGGTTTTTCCAATGAGATATTCCACATTGTCTTCCATTTTTTCCATTCTTTTTATTCTATTTTATAATTTCTTGATTTCTAATAAAGTCATTAGCTTCCATTTGCTTCATTCATTTAGGTAATTATTTTTTAAGCAATTATTTTCTTCAGTGAGCTTTTGGATCACCACTTCCATCTGACCAATTGTGTTTTATTAAGGCATTTTCCTCATTGGCTTTTTGGACCTCTTTTGTCATTTGGGCAAGTCTGTTTACTTATTTATTTGTTTGCTTATTTACTTTCAGTTTTCAATATTCCATGTCCACAATATTTTGAATTTCAAATGTTCTCATCTCCCTGATTCACCCACTCTAAGACAGTGTATATTCTGATTACCCTTTTCTCCAATCTGTGCTCCCTTCTCTTCCCCTCCAACTCTCTTATCCCTTTCCCTTCTATTTTCCTGTAGGGCAAAATAGATTTCTAAAACCCTTTGCCTATATATCTTACTTTCCCGTTGGATGTAAAAACAATTTAAACATTCATTTTTAAAGTTTTGGGTTCCACATTCTCTACATTCCCTGATTCCCTATCCACTCTCATTGACAAAGCAAGCAATTCAATAAAGGTTATACATGTATAGTCATGCAAAACACTTCCCTAAGAGTTATGTTGTGAAAGACTAAATATATTTCTCTATATCCTGTCCTCTCTCCATTTATTCTGTTCTCTACTTTGACCTGTCCATCCACCTACCTGTTTGCTTCTGATTAACCTGTCCCCCAATCTGCCCTTCCTTCTATTATGCCCCATTTATCTCTTCCCTTCTGCTTTCCTGTAGTGTAAGATAAAATATCATACCCAACTGAGTGTGTATATTATTCCATCCTGAATCCAAATCCAGCGAAAGTAAGACTCATTTATTCCCTTTCATATTTTCTCCATCTTTCCCTCCTTTGTAAAAGTTCTTTCTTTCTGCTTTTTTGTGAGATAATTTACTACATTCTTCCCCTCCCTTTCTCTTTCTCCTAGTATATTCCTCTCTGCAATTAATTTTCATTTTTAGATATCATCCTTTCATATTCAGTTCTCTCTGTTTCTGTCTCTGTGTGCCTCTCTGTCTCTGTCTCCTTTTATACACACTCATAGGTATATATGTATATATAATGCATATATACATTTACATACACATATGCATATATAAATATATATTCCATTCCACTAGCCTAGTATTGACCAAGCTCTCATAAGTTACAAATATCATCATTCTATGTAGGAATGTAAACAGTTCAACTTTAATAAGTTCCTTAAGGTTTCTATTTCCTGTTTACCTTGTCATGCTTCTCTTGATTCTTGTATTTAAAAGTCAAATTTTATATTCACCTTTGGTGTTTGCAACAAGAATGCTTGGAAGTGGGGGAAGAGTAGAAAGACACACATACTCTAGCTCTTCCCCCACAGCCCATAAAATACCTGTAAATAAAGGCTCTCAAAAGCAGCAGAAGCCACAGAACAACGGAGTGGAGGAGACTTCCAGCCCAGGTTGACCTGGAAGGCGAATAGGAAAGGTCTGTCGCACTGAACATAGAGTAGAGTGCAGCCCCGCGTTGGCCATGTGGCACTGGGAAGAACAGGGCTGGAGCAGGACTCAGGAGCAGATTCTCTGGCAGCAGCAGCAGAGGTTCCCAGACCCTTCAACCCACAAATGCCAGAGGCAGTTACAAAGGTCAGTGAGAGAGCTTTTTCCCCTCCATGACAAGGGAATACGGTCCTCCCCTAGTCCCTGTCCAGGCTGCAGTGGGAGTGGTCACAGCAGGCATTGTTAAAGCCTCAGTTTAAAACACCTAGGGGAATTGAGCAGCTGATCTAAATCTTAGCCTCAAACCAGGACTGGGAGTAAACATCTCTCCCTTGATTGTGCCATCTTGGAAGAGATGAGATTTTGCAGCTACCCATGCTATACCCTACTTTTGACAAAGGACTCAAAATTCAAGTAACTGGTTGGAAAAATGCCCCAAAAAGGGGAAAAAATGTAAGACTATAGAAGGTTACTTTTTTGGTGAACAGGTATTCTGTCTCATCCTTTCAGATGAAGAAGAATAATGTTTACCATCAGAGGAAGACATAAAAGACAAGGGTTCTGCATCCAAAACCTCCAAATTAAATATGGAATGGTCCCAGGCCATGGAAGAGCTCAAAAAGGATTTTAAAAATCCTTTTTTTTAGGATTAAAAAAGTAAAATTAGGATTAAAAAAGTAAGAGAGGTGAAGAGAGGGAAGAGAAATGACAGAGATGCAAGAAAATCATGGAAAGTGAGTCAATAGCTTACTGAAGAAAACCAAAAAAAAAAAATACTGAAGAAAATAACACCTAAAAATAGGCTAGTTCAAATGGCAAAAGAGATCCAAAAAGCCAATGAGGAGAAGAATGCTTTCAAAAGCAGAATTAGCCAAATGGAAAAGAAGGTTCAAAAGCTCACTGAAGAAAATAGTTCGTTAAAAATTAGAATGGTTCAGAGGGAAGCCAATGACTTTATGAGAAACAAAGAAATTACAAAAGAAACACAGAAGCATGAAAAAATGGAAGCTAATGTGAAATATCTCATTGGAAAAACAACTGACCTGGATAATAGATCCAGGAGAGACAATTTAAAAATTATAGGCCTACCTGAAAGCCATGATCAAAAAAAGAGCCTACACATCATCTTTCATGAAATTATGAAGGAAAATTCCTGATATTCTAGAACTATAGGGCAAAATAAATATTGAAAGAATTCACCAATTACCTCCTGAAAGAGATCCAAAAAGAGAAACTCCTAGGATAATTGTAGCCAAATTCCAGAGTCAAGGAGAAAATATTGCAAGCAGCTAGAAAGAACAATTCCAGTATTGTGGAAATACAATCAGGACAACACAAGATCTAGCAGCTTCTACATTAAGGAATTGAAGGGCATGGAATATGATATTCCAGAAGTCAAAGGAACTAGGATGAAAACCCAAGAATTACCTACTCAGCAAAACTGAGTATAATACTTCAGGGGAAAAAAAAATGATCATTCAATGAAATAGAGGACTTTCAAGCATTCTTGATGAAAAGATCAAAGCTGAGAAGAAAATTTGACTTTCAAACACAATAATGAAGAGAAGCATGAAAACATAAACAGGAAAGAGAAATCAAAAGCGACTCACTGAAGTGGAACTGTTTACATTCCTACAAGGGAAGATAATATTTGTAACTCTTGAAACTTTTCTCAGTATCTGGGTGTTGGATGACTTATTACACACACACACACACACATACACACACACGTATATATGTATATGTATACACACACACACACACACACACACAGCGACAAAGAGACAGAGACAGAGAGCACAGGGTGAGTTCAATAGGAAGGGATCATATCTAAAAAAATAAAATTACAGAGTGAGAGAGGAATATATTGGGAGGAGAAAGGGAGAAATAAATTGGGGCAAATTATCTCTCATAGGAAAGGTAAGAAAACTCTTTTCCGATGGAGGCTTATTTTCATTATATTTGTCTCAAGGAAGGAATTACATGCACACTTACAATTCAGGAAAGTAGTGAGAGAATGGGATAAGCAGGGTGGGGCAGATGATGGAAGGGAAGGCAAATGGGAGGAGGGAGTAATTAAAAGTAAGTAGACTTGGGGAGGGATGAGGTCAAAAGAGAGAAAAGGAGAAATGGGAGACAGAAGAGGATTGAGGGACATATAGTTAGTATTATACAACATTACTATTCTGGAAGTCATTTGCAAAACTACACATATGTAGCCTATATTGATTTGCTTGCCTTCTCAGTGGGGAAGGGTGGGGAGGGAGGAAGGAAGGTAAGTTGAAACTCGTTTCAGGAACAAATGTTGAGAATTGTTTTTGTGTACAACTGGGAAATAAGAAATACAGGTAATGGGGCATAGAAATTTGTCTTGCCTTACAGGAGAAGACAGAAGATGGGGAAAAGGGAAGGGAGGAGTGTTAAAAAGAGAGAGCACATTGGTGGAAGGGGCCATCAGAATTCAAGGCATTTTGGGAAGAGGAGAGGGGAGAGATGGGGAGAAAATTTGGTACTCAAAATTTTGTGGAAATGAATGCTGAAACTTAAAATAAATAAATAAATAAAGTCATAAAAGAATAACTTCTTTTTTTAATTTTCTAAAAAAATAAAAAAAGAATGCTTGAAAGTCTTCCATTTCATTGAAATTCCATTTTTTTGCTAAATTTTATACTCAGTTTTTAATAGGTTTTAATCCTATTTCCTTTGACCTCTGAAACATCTTATACGAAGCCCTTAGATCCCTTATTGAATAAACTTGTAAAACATGTATTATTGTGATTGTGTTTCCACAATATCTGAATTTTTTCATTCTGGCTGCTTGCAATATTATCTCCTTGATCTGGGAATTCTGAATTTGACTACAATAGTCCTAGGAGTTTTCTTTTGGGTATTTCTTTCAGGAGGTGATCCGTGAATTTTTTCCATTTCTATTTTACCTTCTTGTTCTAGAGTATCAGGGAAGTATTCCTTGATAATTTCTTGAAGGATGATGTCTATGCTCTTTTTTTGATCATGCCTTTCAGGTAGTCCCATAATTTTAAAATTATCTCTCCTGGATCTATTTTCCAGGCCAGTTGTTTTTCTAATGATGTATTTCACATTGTCTTCTATTTTCTTCATTTGTTTGGTTTTGTTTTATAAATTCTTGATTTCTCTTAAAGTCATTAGCTTCCATTTGCTCCATTCTGATTTTTAAGGAATTATTTTCATCAGTGAGATTTTGGACCTCTTTTTCCATTTGGCCCATTCTTCTTTTTAAGACATTCTTCTCCTCATTAGCTTTTTGGACCTGTTTTGCCATTTGGGTTCATCTAATTTTAAAGTTGTTATTTTCTTCAGCATTTGGGAAACGGGTTTCCTTTAGCAAACTGTTGACTCATTTTTTTTGATTTTCCTGTATCAATCATTTTCTCCCCAATTTTTCTTCTACTTCTCTTGCTTAATTTTCAAAAATTTTTTGAGCTTTTCCATGGCCTCTGACCAATTCATAGCTTTATTGGAGCCTTTGGATGCAGGAGCTTTCACTTTGTTTTCTTCTAGTTTTATATTTAGATCTTCCTCATTACTAGTGACATAAGAAAATTACTTCACTGAGAAAGTAATAATCTATAGTCTGTTTCTTTTTCTCCTATTTGCTCATTTTCCCAGCCAATTACTTGAGTTTTAGAGGTTTCCAGAAGCAGCTGCCCAGCCAGTTACTTGATTTTGGGCTCTTTCTTAAGTGAAAGGCTCCAGAAACAGCCTCCACTCCAGCAATGACTGCTGCCACCCTGGAACTGGCACTGAGCCTTGCTCCCCTCTCAGCCATGCGAAAGACCTTCCCACTGACCTTTGAAGCTGTCTTTGGCATTTATAGGCTGAGAGGTCTGGAAACAATGGCAGACAGTAGTGATTCAGTTCCAAAGGACTCATCCAGTTCTGTCCAGACAGATGGGGCCCACCCCAAACTGCCCTTTTCTCCTAGCGCATTGTGATAAACCCTTCCTTTTGACCTTTCTGATTGTCTTGGGCTGGAAGTTTGCTTCACTCTGTCATTTTGTGACTTCTGCTGCTATTTGTTTATAGTCACATTTTACAGGTTTTTTGAGGGGTTTGGAGGGAGAGCTCTAGAAAATCTTTTTCTACTCCACCCTCTTGGGTCTGCCTTCTAGTCTATTTTTTATAGTGTTATTTTCTTCAGGTTTTTTTTTTTTTTGGAGGCGACTCCTTTACCAAGCTTTTTACTCATTTTTTCATGATTTTCTTGCATCACTCTGATTTTTCTTCCTAGTTTTTCTTCTACTTCTCTTATTTGACCTTCAAAATCCTTTTTGAGCTCTTCCATGGCCTGAATCCAATTCATATTGTTCCCAGAGGATTTGGATGTAAGAGCTTTGACTTTGTTATCTTCTTCTGGTTGTACATTTTGATCTTTGTCACCAAAGTAAGATCCTATAGTCTGAGTTTCTTTCCCACTTTATGTTCATTTTCCCAAACAATTACTTGATTTTTTAAACTCTTTGTTAATGTACATTTCCAGTGTGGAGGATGCACTGTCCCAAGACTCAGAGGTTTTATGTAGCTGCTTTCTAAGATACTTCTAAGAACCTGTAAGATGTCAGTTCTTCTAAGGAGGTAGGATCAAAGGAGAAGTGTTTACTTCTCTCCTGACATATGCTTTGGGAATGATCACAAGCACTCTTTTCTGCCCTGAAGCTGTGAATAGAATTCCCTCTCCACTACTGCCATAAGCTCTATTATGCCAGTTTTCCTTCTCATCCCAGGACTGTGACCATGAACTCTGACCCAAATCCAAATATAGGCAAAACAAAAGAATTCTGAGGGTGCCAGCAAAGAGATAACTTTGATCTCATTTTGATCAGTTGTTTGATCCCCTTACTCTCTGTTGACTGAGAGTTCTAGAAGAGTCAAAACTACTGCTGCTGTTATCTCTGCTGTTCCAACAACACCACCAATACCACCACCACCCCAGGCTTGGATGGGACTGGGGTTGGTCTGCACCCCTCTCTCATCTGGATCTGACAGACCTTTCCCAATGATCTTCTAAGTTGTCTTTGGCATTTGTGAGTTGAGAAGGCTGGAAACTACCTCAGCTGCCAGCGATTCAGTCCCTTGAGGCCTACTCTAGGTTTGCTTAGACCTGGTCTGTGCTTGTATAGCCCACACTGAACTGTGCTCCTCTCCCAGCCCAGTATAGTAGACCTTTCCTGTTCGCCATCTAGGTTGCCTTGGGCTGCAAATTTGTTTCACTCTATCTTTTTGTGGGATTTTCTGCTCTAGAACGTGGTTAGAGTAATTTCTACAGGTATCTGGAGGTGTTTGGGAAAGAGCTGAAACAAATCTCTGATTTTACTCTGTCATCTTAACTCCCTCTCCCTTCCCCCTCCCTGAAGTTGCCTTAGTCATTTCTGTGTCCACAAAGAAAATGCTATCCACAAAATGTACCCATGACCATCTTCCTGAATATGCAGTAGGGAGAAGTGGAGAGAAAGTCTTGAATTTGTCAAAGATCAGAGTCATAAATTATCTCAGAAATATCCCAAAATCCAAAACAGGAGTCCCCTCTGATAAATCTCAGACAGATAATCTTCCATCCTATGTTTGAAAACCTAATTATTACTCCATTCTCCTTTTAGGGAAATCTAACTTAACTTTTTTCCTTTCATTTATATAAAGTGAAATCTATCTCTGTAATATGAATCATTGTCTATCTAAACCCCCATCCTCCATTGTTTTAGATCAAGAGTGTAACTTTATATTTATCTCTATTGAATTTCCTTCTATTGGATTTTTTTTCATCACTCTAACCTATTGATATCATTTTGCCATCAAGGTGGCACAGTGGATAGAGTGTTGGATCTGGAGTCAGAAAGATCTGAATTCCAATCTAGCACATATTAGCTATGTGCACATGAGGAGCTCAATTTAACTTTGATTGCCTCAGCTCCCTCATCTACAAATTAGAAATAATCATATCACCTATCTTTCAGTGTTATTGTGAGGATGAAGTGAGATGATATATTTTTTAAATTTATTTTAAGTTTTCAACATTCATTTCCACAAAATTTTGAGTTCCAAATTTTCTCCTCATCTTCTCCTTCATCCCAAAATTACAAGAATTCTAATTACCCCTACCACAAATCTGCCCTCCCTTCTAACATCCCTTCTTTCCTTTGTCCCTATCTTCTCTTTTGTTCTGTAGGGCAAGATACATTTCTATACCCCATTACCTGTATTTCTTATTTCTCAGTTGTATGCAAGTACAATACACCATAGTTTTCTCAAAACTTTGAGTTCCAACTTCTCTTCCTTCCTCCCTCTTCACCCATCTGCACTGGGAAGGCAAGCAACTCAACATAGGCTTAATATGTATAGTTTTGCAAATGATTTCCATAATAGTCATGTTCTATAAGACTATCTATATTTCCCTCCATCTTATCCTGCCCTGCATTTCTTCTATTCTATCTTTCAATCTTGTCCATCCCCAAGAGTGTTGACTTCTAATTGCTTCCTCCTGTCATTGCCCTCCCTTCCATCACTTCCCCCCACCCTGCTTATCCCCTTCTCCCCGACTTTCCTGTATTGTAAGATAGGTTTCCATACCAAAATGAGTGTGCATTTTATTTTTTCCTTTAGGCAAATGTGATGAGTAAGCTTCATGTTTTCCCTCTCACCTCCCCCTTTTTCCCCTCCATTGGAAAAGCTTTTTCTTACATTTTCTATGAGATAATTTTCTCCACTCCATTTCTCCCTTTCTCCTCCCAATATATTCCTCTCTCACCCTTTAATTTTATTTTTATACATATCATTCCTTCCTATTCAACTTGCCTTGTGCTCTCTGTCTCTCTCTCTCTCTGTCTCTCTCTCTGTCTCTCTCTGTGTGTGTGTGTGTGTGTGTGTGTGTGTGTAATCCTACCAACTACCCAGATACTGAAAAAAGTTTCAAGAGTTACAAACATTGTCTTTCCATGTAGGAATGTCAACACTTCAACTTCAGTAAGTCCCTTATGATTTCTCTTTCATGTTTACCTTTTCATTCTTCTCTTGATTCTTGTGTTTGAAAATCAAATTTTCTTTTCATCTCTGGTCTTTTCATAAAGAATGCTTGAAAGTCATTTCATTGAAAGACCATTTTTCCTCTGAAGTATTAAACTCAGTTTTGCTGTGTAGGTGATTCTTGGTTTTCATCCTAGTTCCTTTGACTTCTGGAATATCATATTCCGTGCCCTTCAATTCCTTAATATGGAAGCTGCTAGATCTTGTGTTATCCTGATTTTATTTCCACAATACTGGAATTGTTTCTTTCTAGCTGCTTGCAATATTTTCTCTTTGACCTGGGAACTCTGGAATTTGGCTACAATGTTCCTAGGAGTTTCTCTTTTTGGATCCCTTTCAGAAGGTAATTGGTGAATTCTTTCAATATTTATTTTGCCCTATGATTCTAGAATATCAGGGCAGTTTTCCTTGATAATTTCATGAAAGATAATATCTAGATTCTTTTTTTTTCTGGTCATGGCTTTCAGGTAGTCCCATAAATTTTAAATTGTTTCTCCTGGATCTATTTTCTAGGTCAGTTGTTTTTCCAATGAGATATTTCACATTCTCTTCCATTTTTTCATTTTTTTGGTTTTTTTTTTGTGATTTCTTGGTTTCTCATAAAGTCATTAGCTTCCCCCTGTTCCATTCTAATTTTTAAAGAACTCTTTTCTTCAGTGAGCCTTTGAGCCTCTTTTTCCATTTGTCTCATTCCGCTTTTAAAAGCATTCTTCTCCTCATTGGCTTTTGGATCCTCTTTTGCCAATTGAGTTAGCCTACTTTTAAAGGTGTTATTTTCTTCAGCACTTTTTTTGAGTCTCCTTTTGCAAGTTCTTGACATGCTTTTTATGATTTTCTTTCATCTCTCTCATTTCTCTTCCCAATTTTTCCTCCACCTCTCTTACTTGATTTTCAAAATCTTTTTCTGAGCTTTTCCATGGCCTGGGAGCATTGAATATTTATTTGAAATGTTTGATATACAGAAGCCTTGACTTTTATGTCTTTCCCTGATGATAAACATTGTTCTTCGTCATCCACAGGGATGGGATATCTGTTCCCCAAGAAAGTAACCTTCTATAGTCTTATTTTTCCCCTCTTTGGGGCATTTTCTTAACCAGTTACTTGACTTTTGTCTCCTTTGTCAAGAGTAGGATATACTCTGGGGATCTGTAAGATCTCAGTTCCTCCAAGGTGGCTCAATAAAGTATGTACACTGGTCTGGGAACAACAAGAAACTTTTGTTCCCAGAATCTGTGAGCAGTAGCATTTCCTCTCCACAACCACCTGGCTTCCAGTTCCACCAAGTCTGCACTGGGGGCTGAGATTCAGATAAGTTGCTCAATTACCATAGGAGCATTAGATGGGGGCAGTGCTACCACACAGGGCTGAGTTATGAATCAGCTGCTCAGTTCCCCCAGGGGCAGGGGAAAAACTAGTATATGTGCATCTTTCTACTCTGTCATCTTGGCTCCACCCCTCATGAGATAGTATTCTTAAAGTGCTTAGCAAACTTTGTATAAATGTTTGTTTTGGTAGTTCTTATGGGTATGGTTGCTTTCAAATGTTGACCTTGTTAGGAAATATTTAACCTATTTTTGGAATATTTTAAGACATATCAGCCTTCAGGAATGAAGGAATGTTTTTATCAGGTACTTATTATGTAGAAAACTACCTTCTTAAGCATTGGGTTAACAAAGTAGAAAGAAAGAAAAAACATTCCTTCTCTCACGGAACTCCCATACTAATGGAAAAGTTTCAGATGCAAGTCAGATGGTCCCTCTGCCCAAGTTATGGACAAAAATGTTCACTAAAAAAGAATCAAGGGCTAATCCCTAGGGACAACCATATGAGACCTCCTTTCAAATTGACATGAGTAATGGCGTACATTGAATTATTTCTGTTTGGGTCCAGATACTCAGCTAATTTCAAATCTCAGTATTTGCATTATCACCTAGACCATTTCTCTCTAACCTATCCATGAGGATAGGATTAGAAACTTTGTCAAACATCAGACTGAAATCCATATATAATATGGCCGTCATTCACCTGACCTACTTGTCTAGTAAACCTGTCATAAAAGATAATGAGGTTAGTCTGGCATGACCTACTCCTGATGAACAGAGGTTGGAAGCTTTCCTTTCTGACTGCTCAAAAACAATCTCTTTAATAATACATTACAAAATTCTCAGGAATAAAAGTCAAGCTCATTAGACCATAATTTGAAGAACCTACTTTCCCTTTATTTTTGAAAACTAGAACATTTGCCTTTTCCCAATCCTGCAACACCTCTCTTTTTATTCCTTTTTCCCTCAAAAGTGATCAATAGCAATGATCCAATGTACTGTGTTATTTAAGCCATATCCTCTTTCCCACTGCTAAAATTAGAACATATTTGTTTTTTTCCTTTTTCTTTCTTTAAAAAAAAATCAATCTCTCTCCCATTATCCCCTTATTGAGATGGTGAGCCTTGAAAAATAAAACCCTCAATTCATAGCTACTAACCCTACAAGACAAATTCCCACACTGACCAAGTCTGACAATGCATGTTTCTTTCTGCATCTTAAGTTTAATCACTTCTCTGTCAGGAGGTGAGTGCTGTATTTTATCTTTATTCTTTCTTTTTTTTATCACTGTATTCACTGGAGTTCTATGGTCTTTCCAATTTTTCCCCTCTATAGTGCTGTTATCACTGTATTAATTGTTCTGGTTCTACTCACTTCAATCTATATTGGTTCATAAAGGTCTTCCTATTTTCCCCTTACACTGTCTATGTTATCATTTCTTATAATATAATGATATCCCATTACATTCAGGTATCACAATTTGCTTAGCTTTTGTAAACTTTAAAATCATGACATAAATGAGAAATAGTAATATCCTTAAAGAAAGGGAATTTACCTATGAAATTCTTTAATAAATTCCTAATCTAATGCTTCCTGTGTTATATGGACACAAATGTGTTTTCTTGAAGTCTATGCCAATGGAGTACAAGTGCATATCTCCCACCACTGTACTTTTGAATAATCTTTCCCTGTGTCTGACATATTTTTGCTTCATTTCTCTATCTCCCAGAATCCTTGCGATTCTCTTTTTATCAACTGATATCACATTTTCTGTGAAACCTTCACTACCGTTCTCATTTGTCTTCTCCTATTCAATTTCTCAATTTTCCTTATATACTTGTATACATCTTATATACTTGTATACATTTTCTATGCAGTCTCCCTTGCACTACTTGACACTCAGCTCCCTGAAAGGGAAGGGACTGTTTCATTTGCTTGTTTATAATCTTTAACCCATAGCATAGTACCTTGCCCATAGCAGTCCCTTAATGAATCCTTATTGAATTGAATTAGCTAGCCTAAGTTCAGGAAATTTTTGTTAGAAGAACTGCCAGTTGACATATCATGGTTTTGCAAAAAAAAAAAAAAAGTGTAATTAAGGGATCTGGAGTAAGATAATTGTGTTCCTATTGTATTGTAAGATAATTGTATTCCTACCAGTTCTTCTATTCTCTGATTGCATGGATTTGGACAATAATAATAACTGACATTTGTATAGCCCATTCATATTTAGAAGGTTCTTAAAACACACTATCTCTTTGAGGTTAAATTCTAGTTAATTCTATGTGGTAAATACTATCAGAATTATTCATCCTGTCTTACAAATAAGGAAACTGAGGTTCAGCAGGGGTAAGAAATTTACTAGTAGTCATTCATACAATAAGAATTGCCTTCAGGATTCATATTCAGGCCTTTCCTGTCATCAAAGTCAACATGCCTAATGCTCTTAATGAATTTCTTAAGGATTCAGTTTCATCACTTGTATAATAAAGAGCCTTGAGTAACTGATATCTAAGGTTTTCCCTAGTGCTAAAAGACTGTAATTCTGCTGAATACATTTGACCACAGTAACTCATGGAATCAGTCGAATAAGTTATTTAGGTTGGCAATCTGCATAGTAAAGAAAATAGCAATACTGAGGAAATAATAGATCATTTGCAGTATTGAGAAAAGATAAGCTATATCCTTCCACGAGGCACTTGATAGCAGTAAGACATATTATATGAACATAATATAATTTTCCTTGCTTTTTCCCTAGATTTAGCAAAATTTAAAAGAGATCCTGAGGTTTCTGGTGGAGTGTCTCAATAATAGAGTTTCTGAAGTTGTGCACTTTTGTTGAGATAGATGACTCCAATCAGCCAATTCATAGCAATACTGCTATACTTCCTGACTTTTAAATATTTAATTTTTTATTGTTATTCATAGACAAATTTAAAATTTAAAAAGTCACCCATGTTCAGGAGAAACTAGGAAATCAACAGCATCTTAATGTATGGAATTAAAATCAAAATCAGATTGCAAAGGATTCCTCAAAATCAAAGCCATTCCTAGTCCAGCTCACCTCTATTTATGGTAATATTTAACCTTTGATAATTCCCCTAGAGCTAAAAGGAAAAAGAAAGATTTACTTTGCTTATTGACAGTTTTGAAAGTGATAAGCAAATCTAGCTTCAGAAAATGAGCTTGGGCTTATATTCATTCCCCTAAATTATTTTGAAACTTTTTTCAGAATGCCAGAGAATGTGTTAGACAATACAATCTTTACACCCACCAGATTTTTTACAATCCTTAGAAAAAGTTTCAACTATACCAAGAACATTTTGTGATGGCAAAAACATTTTTCTCATCAGTTAAACATTATATAAATCGTGTAAATGACTTGGAATGAGATTTCCTACTTAATAAGTATTTTGCCCAGGTCAATCCATATCTGGAGTATTATGTTTTGCTGTGGATGCAAAATATTAAGGACATAGTTAATCTGGAGAAAATCCAGAGGAAAGGATCAGTATTTAAAGGACACTTATTAGTTCAAAAAGGTGTGAATGAATGGGAATATTTTTAGCTTTGAAAAGAGAAGACTTAAGATGTATTTGTTAGCCATCTTTAGATATTTAAAAGAATGAGGAAAAAGACTTGCTCTTGACATGGGAGGACAGAA
This sequence comes from Bettongia penicillata ogilbyi, assembly GCA_023548195.1. Classification (NCBI taxonomy): domain Eukaryota; kingdom Metazoa; phylum Chordata; class Mammalia; order Diprotodontia; family Potoroidae; genus Bettongia; species Bettongia penicillata. Next base: position 953,607 of record JAJHZJ010000141.1, read on the forward strand.
CTATGTTGAAAGGATGAAAACTATAGTGACACAGATTTGACTTCAGTACAAGGAAAGTATTCTTAACACTTTGAGCACTTTGAAAAAGAAATTGTCTTGCATGAAAGGGTGTGATCTCTTTGTCACCAGAGGTCTGTAAACAGTGGTTGAATTGACTATTGCTAGGAATATTATAAAGATAATTTTTTACTTCAAGTATGAGATGGATAAAATGGCCTTTGGTTGGTGTTCCTGTGTCTTTCAGTTTCTATTATTTTCTAATATATTCTTAACCGGTAGACTTCTTAATGATACAATTTATCTGTATGATTTTGCTCTTGGTACAATTTTATTTGGAGTGTCACCTTACAACAGAAATGGGAAACAGTGTCCCTAAAACTGACATTTTCCCATCAAGTTATCATAGCCATTCTATAAATTCTTCCAATGCAATGTGGCATGCATGTTTGGATTCATAGGGGCATGTGCATTATTTATAAGAAATCAGGCAAGAATTAGGTTCAAAAATTTCTTTGTGTGGAGAAAAATATTTGCATTTCTTTCTCTTTGCTTAATTTAAACCAGGTTCTAGGTCTTAGTGGATATTTTTTCATCAGGAAAATGATATGTGTTCAACTATTTGAAGTTAGAAAATGTTAGGCAAATGTAGGTGCCCTAAAAAACCACATCATGATGATGAAAACAAACATGGGCTTTATAGTCATGTAATACTTTTCCATGGAGTACTTGGAAGACTTTAAAAAAAACATAAACAATTCTCTCACTGACCTCCATAGTCAGATCTTGAACTTTAGAATATTAAGCATCTATATAATCCAGAAGAGAACTTCATTTGGTTTGGCTATCTGCTGTACTTCTTAAGAATGATAATTTGCATTTTTATGGTATGTTAAGATTACACACCACTTTACATGTATAATATTATGTGATTGTCATAACAATCCTGTGTTTTGGCAATTATTTCTCTTTTTTTCTAAGAAAGAAGAAACCAAAATTCAAAAAAGTTAACTGATTTATGCAACATTGCACAAATATATCATGATAGAGGCCAGACCCATTGCCAAGTATTTTAATTTGAGTTCAATGCCATTTTCACTATGCCATGCTGCTCCATCTCTGTTGTACTGCTATAGGAAAAAAAACAGATTTTGATCAGGAGGTAAAGGGAACTTCTTACATACTTTATCAATTTTCCCTTTCTTCCCCCTAAGATTTCTATTTTTTAGTGTAGATGACATTAAATTTCTTGCGTTTTATTTCACTTTCTTTGCATTTGCAATCACTTTCTAGAAATACTTGATAAATATCCCTGTGGTGTTCTGTGAAATGATCCTTGAAAAGGAAACAGAGGTTCCTGGGTAAGATGTAAATCAGTGCTAGAATCAGAATGACCTCACTATGGAAATGCCACAGACTGGGGTACCTGAGAACTACTGAATAACTTTAGCAATATATGGAAAGACTTAAAACATTTTAAAATTGGGAAGTCCGTAGTAATGATCATCTTAGGCCCTTCATCACATTTTACAGATGTGGGAGATATTTCTGGAGCAGGAATCTAATCTAATACTCAGGAAAGAATTCTGGCAATCTTCATCATTGAGATGATTCTCCCATTTATATCTCTAGAATGTCTCACTCTTCTTAGTTCCAGTCTTTCTTTTCCAGTTGTCTGCTAGTATTTCTACCTGGTGTCATATCAACTCATCAAATTTAACATATCCCAAACTAATCTTCCTGCGAAAGTTGTTATATCTTCCTAAATACCAGCTTTATGTTTGCTGTTGTTTTTAATTGAACACCACTACTTCAGTCCTTGAGGCTCAACTGTCCATTTTTTTCCTTCCTCGACATTCATAATTGAATCACTTCAATGAACTTCATTCCAGTTCTTTTCTACAAACAGTTACTAAGTGCCTACAGTGTGCAAGGTATCATACAAGAAAATGGGAATTAAAAGACAAAAGTGAGGGTACCTGCCCTTGAAGATCCTAAGTCTTATTAATTGTATACCTAAAATATTTTCCCAGTCTTTCTTCTACCCTCACTGCCGCCTCTCTAATTCTACCTCATCATCCTGATGTGTTGCAAAAAAGCCTGTTTCCTGACTTCACTCTACCCAGTCTTTCTTATCAATCTATCCTTCACAATACTGTCTTCTTATGACTGTGATATCCCTCCTCTCCTAAACCCCTTCTCCATTGCCCAATGGATAAAATATATTTTGTTTAATAAAATATCAAAAATATATTTTATTTAAGAACAAACCTACCCATACCATCATTTACTGTGCTTTAAAATTTAAGTCTGAGCTCCAACTCCTAACCTTATTTCATTATTATTACCCTTTGCTCACTTTGTGTTTGAGTCAAACTATCATTCTCCCTTTTCCTCAATACCCTACTTTTTCTAACTCTGTTCTTCCTTATGACTGAGCAGATGCGCCTTCTGCCCATGTCTGGTTCTCGATAACATTCACTAACTTCAAGGTTGAGATCAGGTGTCATTTTTCTGAGACCCTTTCTTTTATCCTCTTACTCAACAGTGATCCCTCACTTTGTAAACCTTTTAGGACACTCTGATGTCTCCTGTAAGTTCATCATCTAATTTCAATTTGTGGCAGAGTGGATTTAATGCTGAACTTGCAGTCAAAAAAGACCTAAGTTTAGGACTTATCCTTGATAATTATTGATGGATTGATCATTTAATCTTTCTAACTTTATAAATTTTCGTAAGACTTTGAGTTCTTCGGATAGTTGCAGAAACTTCACAGATGAAATAATGAAACAATATTAATATGTACATATCTCATCTCCTGACATCATAAACATGCTGCAGACATGTAATTTTTTTTAGTTTGACACAATTAAAATAGGTATCTAATAAAAGCTTGTTGACTTGCCTTGGGCAAAATGGATAGTAGTAGTAGTAGTAGTAGTAGTAGTAGTAGTAGTAGTAATAGTAGTAGTAGTAGTAATAGTAGTAGCAGCAGCAGTATTAGTAGAGTAATTTGTTAATTTGAAATAAATTATTTTCATTGAACCATGTATTGCTAGGAAAACAAATAAATTGATTTCTCCCCAAGCTAGCTTTTAATACTATTTGCAAGATTTATTCTCTGCCCCTAGAATTCATAGCAATAATAAAAGTTCCATTTCACAGATGGAGAAAACAATGGAGGAATAATTATACTTTGTGAACAATGTAGCTGTGATAAAACATTTGTCTTCTGAATGTCAATTTATCTCCCAACTCTATTACAAGTAATGAAATAGATTTTCCAGCCAACTCTCAATTATCAATACTAATTGATGAGGTACTAAGTATAGATAATACCAAAAAACAGATAATAAAAATTCCATTTTTACTTGTCATTGGAATGCAGAATGACTTTTTCTTTATAAAAATCCAACAGCAGGACTTTTCTTTAATTAATGCTTTATCATGTCTAATATTAAAATTAGTTTTCATATTGTGAACACACACTAACTAATGATAGGATGAGGAAGGAAGGAGGAAAGGGAGGAAGGAAGATAAGAAACAAAAAAGAAAGGAAGAAGAAACTACTATTGTGACAGATCATGTAAATTTTTTTTCAGATCTGATATATTTTATTTCCCTCAAGCTTCAACTACACATATTCACTCAGATCTCATTTAATCCCAGGAGAACTACCTTATCATATCTATCTTATTTTAGACTCAATTGAGTTGAGACGAGCCCCTGCAGGATCCATTCTCAGTTCAGAAGCCAGTAACTCACCAGATTTTCAAGCTATCTACCTATAGAAATTTGAAAAGTTGAAACTTGATCTTGGTTCAAGAAAAAAATGCTCTATTTTAATTCTGTATGGCAAACTGCTTGAAAAGCACTGTGAGATGCCACTTTGTTTTTTAATAGGAATCAATGCCAAATGTTATGATGTCAGATATAATTACTGACATGAAAATATGTCTATTGCCAATGTGTAGCTCATTTTAAATCAATACATGAAGATTCTCTCTTGATATAGGTATGGATGGAGACATCTCCATTGTTTTAAACAAAATTTAAAAATAATACCATGAAACTAAGTCTAGAATAATGAAGGAATCAAGTTTGTCAGTCCAAGTTAGAAATAAGTATGTGTACGTATGTGTGCATGTGAATATTTAAGTCTACTGAAATAGCAGTAACAAAACTAAGAGCAGAACACAAACACAGAGGTTACTTATTTTCCATTGTACTCCAAATTAGAATAAAGGAGTGTATTGGAAGATTCCTAAATCAAAACTTCATCTTTCTTCACAATCACATGCCACAACTTGTTCAGCCATGGCTGATGAGCTCCTGATGAACTCCATGATTTTAGAAAAACATGGAGCGATTTGTATAAAGTGATCAAGAGTGAAATGAGCAAAACCAAGAAATAATCGTATACAGTAGCAGCAACTTTGTTTGAAGAATGACTTTGAGTAAATAAGCTATTTTGTCTATTATAAATATCCAAATTAACCATAAAGGATATGTGAAGAAAGATGATGTCTCTATTCAGAGAAAGAACTAATAAATAGAAGTATGTATAAAATAATTTTACCTATATGCATGGGTGTGTATGCCAATTTGTGTCTAATGGTAGCCATCTCAATGATGGAGGAAGACAGAGGGGAGAAAAAAAGGGGAAAAAAAAGAAATTTACATGATAATTTTGTTATATATTGGAAAGGAATAACAAGTACATATAGATTTGCAGTTTCATATACAATCATCTTTTTTTATAATTACATTGTTATGGAAATGCTTGTTTCACTCAATAAATTAAAAATAAAATAAATTTTAGAAAGTCTTTTTAAAAATGTGAAATCAGTATTAGAAGGATTTTTCTTGACTTATACTGATCTTTTAGTTCAATAGTTCACTTTGAATTTAATGAGTTTTAAGACTGGTGACCCTATAATGATATCATGCAATTTTTTAGGAAAAATATAATCTTGGAATTTTACTAATTATTTAAGGTTAAAGATAATTCCTTCAATACATCACAATTCTATCCATTTTATATCAGAATGAAAATTCTAAAGTATAAAAAATAATGTTTTATGTTACATATATATGCATTTATGTACACATGCTATAGGTGCATGTGCCTATGCATGAATAGATATAAACACGAAAGATAGATAGGTGGGGGGGAGAGAGACAGAGAGAGGGAGGGAGAGAGGGAAAAAGAGTGAGAGTGAGAGAAAGAGAGAGAGAGACAGAGACAGAGACAGACAGAGACAGAGACAGAGAGACAGAGAGAGAGAGAGAGAACCCATAAGTCGCGAAGGCCTGGGTTTGATGCATAGTGATGGCTTGAACCTGGACAAGCCATGTTTTAGTGTCCAGAAGGCAAACCTCTAAATTGGAAAGTTGTAGAACATTTTCAGTCTATATTAGTAGTTGATATACTTCAATAGAAATTCCCCACAGTAATGAAAACTGTGGGGAACTGTGACATAATGTATACAAAACTGGTCTTGAAGCCAGGAAGATCTAGATTCAAGTGCCCTGTATGAGACAAGGATCAGAGTATGTGACACTTGGCAAATCACTTAGCATCTCAGTACTCTATGAAACTCACTAAGACTGTAAATTGAAGAGAAAGTGTTCATCTGTAATGAGTATAGTTACCTGATAGAGTTCCCTGTGTCAGTGAAATCACAGATCCAAAATTCCTGTCTCTCTTTGTGTGAAAAGAAGCAGGAGGGGGAGAGGGAGGGACAGAAGACAGAGACAGAGATTAACCAAATCAATCAAAGATAGAAAGAGACAGAGAGCAAGAGATAAAGAGTGACAGACACAAAGAGAAACAGAAATAAAGACAGAAAGATACAGAAAACAGGGGAGAGAGAGACAGAGACAGAGAGACAGACAGAGAGAGACAGAGAGACAGAGAGAGAGAGACAGAGAATAAGAAAGACAAAGATGGAGGAAGAAGAAGAGACAAAGAGGTAGAGCCAGAGAGGCACAAAAATAAGGAAAGAGAATGAGAATGTAATGGCACTACACAGGATATTGGACCATTGCTTTTCTTGTTTTCTTATCATTTAACTGATTATGAGAAGTAGATGAGATTTGTCATTAAGCAGAGTTGCAGACTTTTAGATGATGCAGGCTGACTTTGCAGAGTTCTGACTCTCCTAGGCAAGGAATGGACAACCAGTTCTGGGGAAGGACTTACCACATGATGATTAGAGCAATTCTATCCTTTCCTTGTTCTAACTAGATAGAATTTCAAATGGCAAGCTTGGAAAAAAAAACAAAAAAACGTCTCTTTTCCATGTTGTGCATAGTCCTGTTGCACTAGTCAGTTCCTTTTAATAAATCAGATACAAGTTGTGACATGTTGTTAATTCGATCACTAATAACCTGCTCAAATTGCAAATCTGTGTCAGCAGGTTGGTGTTGATTAAGTTGTAGCCACCACTAGCATATTGTTTTAAATGACTGATAAATTTTATTTGCTGCCGTGATAGACTGCCTGGTCTCTTTCTTCCTGGGAGCTTAGAAATTATACAAGTGGCCTGTGAAGCTCCATCATCATAGGCTTCCTTTCTGCGCTGCAAAGAGAGCTGGTAACCACTAGAGGGGAGGAGACTGCCGGCTTTATTGAAAGCTTCACCATAGAGACGGAAGGTTTGAGGAGATTTTGCAAGAGTAAAGATTGCCCAAGGAAAGGGTTTAAATGGTATTATAAAGGTTAGTTAAGTGGAAAGAAGAGAGAGGGAGAGAGAGAGGGACAGACAGACAGAGAGAGAGAGAGACAGAGAGAGAGACAGACAGAGAGACAGAGAGAGACAGAGAGAAACAGAGAGACAGAGAGGAGAGAGAGACAGTGAGAGAGAGAGACAGAGAGAGAGAGGAGAGGAGAGGAGAGGAGAGGACAGACAGAGACAGAGAGACAGAGAGAGAGAAAGGAGAGAGAGAGAGAGAGAGAGAGAGAGAGAGAGAGAGAGAGAGAGAGAGAGAGATTCCTTTCTAAAGATATTCCAGTTATTTATTTACAATAAACTGGAACCTAATGGGAAAGTAGATGTATAGCAAGAGATCTGTGTGTGTGTTAACCTACAATCTTAGGCATTAGCAAGATTATCTCTGAAAGCAGTGTTAACCCTGAGGAAAACAAATCATTTTCTACTCAAGATTGAGGCAAATGGATGTACATGTTAAGTAGGGAGCAGTAGTGGGGAATGGTGGCTTGGCTTTTTCGAAGAAAAGGGAAACTGAGTCTATTCGTCCTTTTAAGAAGTATTCCAACATATACTCTGTTCTCTCTCATCACTTTTGCCCTCCTTGCCCTCCCGTTTCCCTACACCCCAGGTCTCATTTTCCTGTGAGAAGCTAGATTTTGAATGAAAGGAAAGCACTATAGACTTTAAGATAGTAACTGAGTTGTTGAAAAAAAGAAAAAGAACTTCCTTTTTCTCTTTTTCTCCCTAAATCCTCTATATGTGACACTCATGACTTAAACTAAAATAGCAAATGCAAGAGTTGTAGCAGGCCAAATATCTGATTCATTTACCATCCTTACGCACCCCCCCCCTTTTTTTTCCTATTTGACCTTTTTCTTCTTTTTTTTTAAAGGAAAAATTCTTAGTATTGTTAAAGTGCTATAATGTAGAACTGTAGCTTGTTACATTTACTCTCCTGAGTGTAATTGCACTAAGATCATTCAGTTTCCATTTGGAAAGCCAGTGGCAATTACTGGAATACAATGTATCATGCATTTGCTCACTGGATATAAAACGTATATACTAATTCGCAATAAAATGTAACAGCTGTCAGTGCATTTTCTGCTCTGTTACTTCAATAAATTGGAACTCTGACTAGAAAATGGGAATATTGCATTTTTACACACTCTGTAATGTGTTTGCTTTTTGCAAATACAATTTATTTTTTTCATGACAAAAATTGTGGTTTGTTATTACTGCTAGTGGATAAATATTCTTATATCAGAATGAATTACATATGGTATCTGTAAAGAAGTAGTCATATTTTCTGCTTTTTATTGTAGCCTGTCTCCAGTAAACAAAATACACTTAACCTACTTCTGTCACATTTTGAGTGTTTTTTCTATTGTAATGGTTGTGTATATGTGTATGTGTGTACAAAGGAGGGGGCTAGAGAAAGGAAACGAGTTTATTTTCACCATTTCTTCTCAGGTGTCTAGCTAGATATTTAACATTTATTTCAAAATACCATGATTTCCGTAGTAGCCTTTTTTTGTTTAAAATTCAACATTTGAGTACATTCCCTAGCCAGGTTTCTTTAGATTGAGAAGTAGACGCTCTGAGTTTTATTTAAAATAAAATGCCTGAACATTTGTGTAATTTTGTTACTGGAGGTCAGACTTTTCACAGATAATTAGCCTTTTACACACTGTGAAATCAACCTGCATTGGTTATTTGGCTAGACTCTTTGCTTCTGTTCTGTATTTCCCAGAAGGTTAACGTGCTGAAAATCTAGCTGCAAGCTCATAGTGCCGTCTCTTTGTGTTGCTAATTATCCCGTTGCATAATTATTAATATCAGGAGCAGGAAGAGGAAACAAGCACACCAAATAGTCGTGAATGCTAGTGTTCTGGCAGGAAGCTAGTCCTGCATTAATAAAATGTGCCTGTGCCAATATCACAGAAGATAGGAGCGTTCCTTGTTAAGGATCATTTATTAACTGAGATCATCTTTTAGTTCGCCTTGGGGTAATGACTAATGTCAATGGCAAATTTCACAGTTGTCTAGAGAAATGAATTAAATTTGTAATAAAAAGCCCTTCGGCTTGTTGTACATGTTCATTTATTGGAGTAGTTGAACTAGGAGAACTGTAAGGCAACCAAGAACATCGGCTTAATTTTCCTTACATATAATAGTGACCTTTAGCTCCATATTGAAAAAAGTTACCTATTATAGACTGGTAAATTAAATGAGAAGTTCCTCTAATGCAAAATAAACTAGGTGACTGAGCTAAGTTAAATGACTCCTGAGCCTGTGAGTTTTTAGTCGAAAGGCATTTCTTTATATGCATATATATGTACATATACATATATAATACATATCATATATTTCTAGGTATTATTTATACCATTCTATTTAAGCCACTGTGAGATGACAATTCCAAGTGAGATGTCCTAAGTATTCCTGTGGTTACTATGACCAGAGGTTCCTGTGCCTAGCAGTTTTACACCATGACACTGAGTTTTTAGAGTGCTATGCTAGTCCTCTAGCAGTTCTAAATATACATAGTGTGTTTTATTCCCTTGGCATGTTGTCACTGTACTTATTTATAGAAGGTTTTGTGCAGCTTCATGTAGTTATGGTACAACATATTTCCCATGAGGAAGAACAATTACACTATTGTCTCCCTCCCTATTTCTCTCTCTCTTTCCTTTTTTGCTTTTAAGAGAGACCAATTCCAGATTCCATTGCTAAGAGTCAAGTGGACTTAAGAGACTGCATTTATTTTTAAAATAAGCATAATGCCATGCTTGATCTACAGATTTATTATTGAATCTAGCACATGAGAGACTCAGTTTGTAATTTGTGATGTATGCAGCACTAACTTTGAACCAAATCAAGGCTCCAGCACAAGCTAATGAGGGCAAGTGAAAAATGGGAATTATTTTCAATTCATGAAGACAATCGCAGTGTTTATGTGTATGCACATTGAAATATGATATTTCCTAGGGAGAGATAAAATTTAGCCTCCTGCTTTTAAAGTTTAAAAATATCAATATTTTTCACCTTTAATTCAATATACCTATTAAATACTTAAAACATACTTATTCCCAACTTTTTTTTAAAGATCATTGCTACATTTTAAAAAAGGACAGTCTCTGTCTAGACATGTACTCATTTACTGTGAACTATGGGTTCCTTCTCTTTCATTAACCCAGTGTCCTGCACACGTAGTCTCTTCACCAGTGAAACAGTGCATCAATGAATGGGAACTGTCCAAAAAGTAGTGACTTTTTTATTTTCTTGGTTATACACTGCTTATTCATGATATAGGAGAAGTGCAGTATTTTTTTTTTATTTTAATGCAGATGCTCACAGCATTTCTAATAAGGACAGGAAAAGAGTTTTCAGTCCCCTTTTAACCACTCTCTCACCTCAGCCCTTTTCAGCATGTAACCTTATTCTCTGTGGGATTACTTGGATGAAAACCAATTAGGGAACTGCTCACACAATATAAATGCATACAGATTACTACAGATTGAACACTGTTCATGCCAACTAATCACAGAGTATATAATGCCCTAAACAGTATAAATATTAAAGAGCAGGGAGGAAAAGGACACATATTGTTGAGAAAAGAGTCTGAGTGCCAAATCAAAACTAATAAAATATGTAAATAAAAATATGGATTCTTTCCACCACCACCTCCTACTCCCCTACTGCTTTCCCCCCTTTGTGGTGATATGCCCACAGGCATCCTGAAGTGTGTTCTGCTTTCCTAATCCTACCACAATGGTCCACATGGGTTTCTCAGAGTCCCCTATGCCCTTCATTCTTATGACTGTCAGTTTTTGTCCATGAAACTCCTTCCCTTCCCAGTCCAGAAGGCCTTATTCTCTACTGGGGAATGGACAGCCTACTCAAAGGCAAGTGCTGCTCCATAAATAACAGAATAAGAAAATCAGGTATTTAGTAATTACGCTTTTCATCATGCTTAGTACAAATGTAGTATAGACCAGGGAGTGTTAGAATTAACAAGAGACTTAACGAGTCAGGACCTTTGGGGCATGGCAAAGAAGGCTAACAGGGCCAGGAATTATGAGCAAAGTTAATTATTAATGATGCAGCTCTGACAATAAGGACATCATGGATCAACACAGTCTTTCTTGAAGAGATAGTGAAATGTGGATCTCAGAGAACCAGGCCCCCCAAAAATATCATCACTTTCATCAGATATTATTATTTTAGGTTCTCTTTCTGTCTGTCTCTTTGTCTCTCTCTCTTTCCCTCTCACTCTCACATCCCATTTAAAATGGACCCCAATTCCACCTCTAGTATTGGCATAAATAGAACTTCTCCTTTGGGGAGATTTATCTCGGAATGAACAAATGACTGTTCAAGTAATTAGAGAATATAGATCATTTCTATTCAACATTGTCTCTTTGTACCAGGTAAATTTTCTTTCATGAACTGTAAACCAAAGTGTAATGGGATTCTGTGACACAAAGTCTCAGAAATGACTCCCCAGGTTTCTGGTAGGGGTGATATTACATAAACAATCTTAAACTTTTCCCTTTGTTTCCACTGCAAGGAGGGTAAGCCCAGTTCATTTACCTCTCACTCTGGAACTTTTTCCCCAACCCTAACAACAGCTTAAAATGACTGTTTTGGCCATCTTTCTGGGTACATGTGGTACAAAAACAAATTCCAAATTATGAACTACTCATCTGATTGAAAATAAAAGGGGGTACTAGATATGATAAAACCTGAATCCTGTCCCAGTATCCTTAAGTGCTCTGGTCTAATTGGAGGAAAGATATTCTTTCAGTATATGTGAATTTTTATTAGTTTTAGGCCATAAATTTATGCCTATATATAGACATAGAGGCTACTGCTGGTTTGCAACCAAGTGGCATTAGACATTCTGCCCCTTTAATGTTCATAAGAACCCATTTTACAGATAAAAAAAAGTGAGGCTAGGAGAAATGAGGTGGCTTGCTTTTGTAAATAAGCCAGTAAGTATCAGAGACAGATTCTTACTTAGTTCATTTTGATTTGGTTAGCAGACTTTCCATTATATAAATGCTTCTCCATGGAAGTGGTCCATAAATACAATTAGCTATTCTTGACCTGCCTAGTCACTGTGATATATTTCACTCATCTTTCCATCCCTTCCCCTCATATCCTTACTGAAACTTGGAAGGCACTGTCCTGAGAGCTGCTTTAAAGTCCTTAGAGATTTTGAAAAGCCTAGGGGAAGAAACAGATGAGGGAAAGAATACCAAAAGAAAAAAAGAATGTTTTGGGGTGTTTTGTTTGTTCTTCTTCGTTTCAGTCCTGTCTGACTCTTTGAGACACTATTTGGGGTTTTCTTAGCAAAGATACTAAAGTGGTTTGTTATTTCATTTTCCAGCTCATTGTACAGATGAGGAAACTTTGGCAAACAGTTAAGTGACTTTCCCAGGGTCACACAACTAGTAAGTTTCTGGTGTCAGATTTGAATTCAGGAAGAGGAGTCATCCTAACTCCAAGCCCTCTATCCACAGAGTCACCTGTTTGGTAGAGGTGACCAAAGTCCCAGGCAAAGTTATTTGACAAAATGATTTTGTTTTCATCCAGTAATATTTTCCCCTACCCTCTCAAAATATCCTCTTCATGTTGTCATGTTCCATGAAATCTTGCCAAATAAAGATTCTTGTGAAAGTAGTAAGTATGCAGGTTCTTTTAAAATTGCAAATTACACTGGTTACCATTTACTCATTAGTATAAACGAATTTAATCTCATAACTTTCTTTTGAATTCCTAGCTGATGTCACCTGCACTGAGGAAAAGGATGTCTTGATTGACTAAGAGAGGAGGGAAATGGCTAATCTGCAGAGTTGACACCTTTGTGTTTCTGTGAATTGAGGAAGTCAGAGGGAGATGCAGGAAGGAAAAAGGATGATTTGAAAGCTAAGTTTCACTTATTTCTAAATTCTGGTAATAGCTCTTATTAAATATAGGAAAGACAATCCTTTCTGTGAATGTTAACGTTTAGCTACCATTATGTGCTTAATAGTCATTGTTGATTTGCCTGGGAACCTACCCCCCATTTGTAACATTGCTTATTATACAAGGAAAAACACATTCTTCAAATTCTAAACAATCAACTTGAAAACACTTAGACCACAATTCATTCTTAAATAGAGATAGTCTGCAGACTGGAATACAGAATGCACTATATTCCACAGGGGAGAGTAAACATCTCACAAAAATAGAGATCATGGAAATGTGAACAGGAAAACTCAAAGGTGTCGTAAGTTTGTTAGTAGGAGAAATTCCCAGTATGGAAATTCCTTACCTCAACTCATATCAAAACCCAACTGTGTCTTCATATTTAAATTCACATGGAAATAAACTGAGTTTTTCTGTGTCACACCACTTAAACAGTGGACCCCAAATACATGTATGTACTTGTCTTCTTTTTCCATGTCATTTGGTTTTTTGTTTGTTTTTTGTTAACCTGTGAAAGAATTCCCAAGTGGACTAAATACATTACATCATTTTATTCTCATGTTATGATGAGCAGTAGAGAAATAGTAGGAACAGCAAAGATCTCCAACGTTTTCAAATATGATTGGAGTTCATATAAATTTGAGAAACCAAATAATATTTTTAAAAACTCTCATATGGAAACCTGAGATTAGATTAAAAAACACATATTCTGGTCTTGGCATAAAGAAGATGTACCCCTGTCTTGTGATGGTGGGGAGAGGGTGAATTGTACGCTAGAGAGGACATATTGTCTCCATTTATGACAGATGTCACTAGCAGAATGGTAATGATCATTCATTGGATTTGGTGATAATATGGTAATACATAACTACAGGTTTCCTAATAACAAAGCTAATAGCAGTAACTCACATTTATGAAGCATTTCCTTCTACTATCATCCTACTCTGATGCCTCATGAGGGCATGGAGATGATTCTGTGTTCTTGAAGGTTGTGCCAGTGAAGCATAAGCTCTGGCAAGTCCTATCAAGCTTGAAAGGCTTTGAGTTTAGGTCTAGTGACAGAGGAACACCAGTTTGGCTGAATTCAGAGAGGCTAACAACCAGATTGACTGTGGAATGAGGAATATCCCCAACCCAACCCCCACTCCCACACACACATACACAAAGGATCTTTCAAAGACTTTTTTTTGAGTGGTAATCTACATTAGTAGGAGTCTCAACATTGATGAGATCACAGATCACTGAAGTATAGAGCACCTTCCTACACTCCTTCACAATTGACTCTGTGATGGAGACAGCAACAGTACTGTTATCCTCAGATAATGCAAGAAACCATGAAAAAGGAAGATTCTGGATGCAGGTGCCCACGGTCACAAAGCCAACAAGCAGTATCGGTGCTGGAATTTGAAGGTGTATCTCTTGACTCCAAATGCAGTGCTCTTTCCCCTAAAACATAAATTCAGCAGTAATCCTGACAATCAAGTTAACTATGTCAACTTTCAGTAATGCAAAACAAGTTGATAAATTGTAATTTAAAAGAAATGATGATTATTACATAACAGGACCATGAAGTGTACTACTTCCTCTTCTCCTCTTTCCTCCACACAGACAGAATTTTATTGTTAGAAACAAATGTTCAGTTATTTGCATTAATTAAAAAAAGAGGAATGCCAGAAAAGTAAACTCCACTAAAAATCCACAAACCTCAGTTTAAGCAGTTGAATTATTTCTCTACCAATGCTGTTTAAAATACTTAATAATTTGGCTCTTGTTTACCAATGACTCTTGTCCTTTTTTCAGTGCAATTGCTAATAAAAAACTTAAAAGGCAAGAAAAGGGAGAAGGAAGAGAGATAATAGACCCAAATAATCTCTTCATATCAATTCAAAATTGATTTTTATCTACAGTACACTCAAATTTTTGATCAAAACCATATTCTTCTATTTTCTTACTACTCAATAATTTCAACAGAATTAAAAGATTATGAGCTTTATTATTTTATCAAGTAACTAATTATTTCAAATAATATTCCCTAGTCTTTCAAGTAAGTACTCTAGAATTACACATATTTCTTTACTCACTTTCTCTATATATTTAAATTGGACTATAACTGTTTTGTTGTTTAAGGGAAAAAATCCTTTTTGGTCTATAAAAAAATTAGTATCAGAGATATTTGAGGTGTATTAGACTTGTATGTTCTGAACAACTTTTTTTTTCATGAATACAGTAATTAAATATGAAGAGTTATGATATGGCAGAGATAAAAGGACACTACTATAAAATATCCTGGTATTTTTTTCCTTGGATATAGAGCAGGACTAAAACACAGTAGAGTCTTCCATTTAAAATGTATGTATGAGGTTGGTGGCAATATCTAACACCTGGTTTTCCTTTCAGAATTAGAGGCAAAAAGGGGTATACCAGTCACCATTTTTATAAACACTTTTTTTAATAAAAAGATTTGGAGATTTTATTTCCACAAGCCATAGCATGCTACATATAATTTGTTGGTACTCTCTCAGGAATCATCAGATGTGTTTTGAGAACTGTTACAAAGCACCATGCTTTTGCCTAACATTCAGAAGGCATTTTTCAAAGAAGGTACAAAATGTCTGTGAACTTCATGTAATTGAAATACATGACCAAACTAAACCAACCACCTGAATCAGTCTTATTCATCACTCAGAGTTGGACATCTGTACATATATATATGAAAACTGGCATTTTTTTTCTTTTAAATTGGGCCAGTCAAAAAGTCATCAGGTCAAATAATTTTGTAAATGCTTATGTAGGCATACAAATAATTTTGGATCATCCATGCTATTTGACCATAATTCATCCCCACCTCACTGAAGAAAAAGAGAAAGAAAAGTTTAGGGGAAAATGTGGGTATTTAACAGGATGAACTAATCATCAATCAATAATATTAATAATAAAACATTTGTTGAATACCTACTCATATGCCAAGGGGACAGCATGGTGGATAGAATGGAGGACCTGAAGATAGGAAGACTCATCTTTCTCAATACAACACCAGTCTCAGACACTTACTATCTGTGGGACCCTGGGCAAATCCCTTAGCACTGTTTGCTTCAGTTTCCTCATCTGTAAAATAAGCTAGGAGAAGGAAATGGTAAAGTACTCTGGTATCTTTGCCCATCAAACTTTATGTGAGGTTGTGAAGTGTCAGACATGACTGAGAAATTGAAATGTGCCCAGGCTGTTTTGAAAGCTAGAGATACAAAAAGAGGCAAAAGATAATTCCTGCTCTCAAGGAGTTTACAATACAATGGTAACGCCTAATCTAATGGGATTAACAGTGTAATCTAGGATATTTTATTTTTCAGTCATTTGAGTAAAGTCTGACCCATCATGACTTCTTGTAGGGTTTTCTTGGCAAAGATAGCAGAGTATTTTTCCATGTCCTTCTCCGGAACATTTTACAGATGAGGAGAGCAAGGTACACAAGATTGAGTGATTTGTTCAGGGTCACACAACTCATAAGTGTCTGAAGGCAGATTTGAACTCAGAAAGATGAATCTTCCTGACTCCGGGTCCTGTACTCTATCCACTAATTGCCCCTGATCAGAGATGACATGTGGGCACATACTCAGCAGACTGGAAAATTTTCATTTAATATGGCAAGAAAAAAAAGTGGAAACAACAACAGAGGGAGGGATAAAGTTGAATTAGGTTCACTCCAATTCAATACAGTACATGGGAGATGCAATTCACTATTCACTGGTAATACAAATGTAAAAATAAAATAATACCTGTCTTCAAGATGTTTACATTCTAATCTGTGGATGAAATGTGACACAACCATCAAGAACTATGTTGATATTCACAACCTTAATAGGATAGATTTTGCCAGACACAGGATAAGATTTATTTTTAAAGATGAATCCAGGGATCAAAGGATAGAGTGCCTTCTTGTGTGAGTTTCTCAGCTTTTGAGGGGTGTAATGTGGGAGTGAGATAAATTATGAAGAAAAGAAAGATTCCTTTTGGTTTAAAGGAATATAATAGTAGAAAATGGAATAAATGGATTGTAAGTAAGGGAAGTATTATATATCTCAGCTGGAGAGATTCAGTTTTTATTCACTATGATCAGTTAAGTCATCTGAGGAATATGATATATGTTTGTATGTTTATATATCTATATATCCTTTCAGGTCATTTCTTAAAATGTGTGTATAGTGTCTGACCATATTGAGAGGTTAAATGCCTGTCACTGGGGTCAGAATATACTAATATTGGTGGAATATCTATTCTCTTTGTTTTCTCCCTGCGGTCAAAGCATATGTCATGATCATGCAGGCCGGAGGCTGTGTAACTTACTGTTGGTGGCTATTGTGAAACATTAGTCAGGCAGATAATTTATTTCTCTTTCTAGATGACTGTTTTGTCCAGTTATACCTCACCAAAAGCACATTATGCCTTGCGATGTATCATGTAAGCTTTGAGAAATAACAGTGTCCTAGTCTTATATTAAGGCTTATATTAAAGAAAATATAAGATGCAATATGTGGATTCATTCACCTAATAGATTTTCATTTTTACATTGAGGAAAAGGAAGGAGATTTTTCTACTCTCTACCAATTCTTTTTCCTTCTTTTCTTTTTGAGAGAGAAGGGGAGGAAGTATTATAAAAATGGAAACAACATGAATTCTGTTTTGTCTCATACATTAGTAGTGATTATAGCTCACATATTTCTAATACTGTAAGACTTGCAAAGCACCTTTCCTCACAACAGCTCTATGTGTCAGGGAGTGCAGATATTATTATCCCTTTCTCATTGATAAGAAATCTGAAGGACAAAGAGGTCCGTCCAGAGTAAACCAAGTGTCAGCTTTGATGTTTGATACCATGATTTCCAGGAAACCATACTCTCTTCTGCATGGTTGCTGCAACCCCATGGTCTGCCTTTTATGATCCCAGATTATTCAAATCAACACGGAATCTCTCTACTATACTTGTAAAGTCCTGGAGTTTCAGTATCTGCCTCTTCTATGAAGGGACGTCTTTGCAATAAAAACAAATAACTAATTGAAATTACGCAGGAGTCTCAATTTCTCTGAAATGGAGAGAAGGGAAAGAGATGGTCAGTCAATTATGTATTAAGCATACATTTTTGCCAGGTACTGTGCTAAGATGTGGGATACTCATACAAAGAAATGGAACAACCTTACTTTTAAGGCATTCTACCGTTGTTTTATGGGAGATAACATGTATGTATGTGTGTATACATACATATATACATAAGAAGGTAGTTAGGGAAAAAGGCAATAGCAGTTGGAGGGATTGGGAAGGTAAGAGATATTCTTTGAGGGCAGAGATAGTCTCTCTTCCATCTTTGCATTCCTCACACAGGAAGCATAACTTAATAAACATCAAATTCTACACACAGTAGGCACTTACATATCTGTTGCTCCAATGACTGAATGAATAAACATATTATTAGCTGTGGGGAATGCATATATTGGTATTCATTTACCACCGTGGTAGTGCTACCTGCTCACACCTTTTATTTTCCTTCCCCTAAAGCAAAAATAATAAACTTTAAAATAAAACAAGCTGCTATTGGGTTCAATGACAGAAGGCACTCACTCATCCCTGCTAAACATAATGTTTCAATGAAAGAAAAACATTTGGATGGATAGTCTAACAATTCTATATCTTGTAAAAAAATAATAATCGTTATACTGAGATCTGAAAACTCCTTCCCCATTCCACCCCAGACACATGCCAACTGATAGTATTCTCTTGACCGACAAGATAGCCTGATACTTGATGGATTGCATTGATGAGGTTACTTCCTCTGTCAATGCAGATAAAAATGTTTTCATAGCCTATCTTCTCACAGGAATACTCTTTATACCCCTCCATACATGCTCTACAGAAGATCCATTTAATACACTGAAGACCTTCCTTTGATTTTTTTTGTGTCAAAGTCACCATTGAAACCATTTGTGCTATAATTGTTTACACGACTGACTCTTGTTATCACACATTGTGTAATTATGTCTTCATAATAACCCCTTCTCAAGCATTAATCATCCTTGATAAAGCACCTATACCAACCAAGGGCCTTTCCATAGCTCTTTGGATGTAGCCTTCATTTTTTTATTCCTTTGCGATTGTAGAGATCCATGATTAGTGGGAGGATGTTGGTGCTAAAGTGTTGGGGGCAACCTTTTGCCATAACAAGTTACTTAGGTTCCAGTTTCCCAAATGTAACAAAGGCTAAAAGCAGCAACAGTATGAGCAAATACACACACTCATAGAAATTCACACATACATAGCACCACACAAAAAAATAGACTGAAGTTGCTATGCTGACACTGATTGCTGTATTCAGGCAATGTGTTAGGAACAGAGGTTCTGGGAGAGTTTACTGTTCCAGCAGAAAAGCAGCTCACAAAATCCAAGTTCCTTCAGAGAAATGTGTTTTGTTTTTGTTTTTTTTTTTTACTTTCCTTAGGTTAGAATGAGTCATTAAACACTGACATTCATCAGATTAATTTTTCCCTTCTTTATCCTTAATATAATTTTGGTAGGATGGGACTTGTATATTTGCTTTCCCCTTTACCCTCTGTTTTGAATAACACCTACAAAAGGACTTGGTTTTTCATTTGCTCTATGGGGACCTGGCTCATCCGGTGGCTCATTTCTGCTGTTGTATTCAGTTGATTCAGTCATGGCTGACTCTTTATGACTCCTTGTGGGGTTTTCTTGGCAAAGATACTGGCGTGCTTCTCTATTTTCTTCTCTAGTTCATTTTACAGATGAGGAAACTGAGGTAAACAGTGTAAAGTCACACAGCTACTAAAAGGGTGAGGACAGATTTGAGCATCTCTAAATTATACTAATTTCTTACTTCAGATTTATTTTTATGAAACAAGATGAGTTAACATTAATGGCATGCTTGTACAACACTTGGAAGTTGATAAAATGCTTTGCAAGCTATAACTATTTTTCGTTCTCACAACTGTGGGGGTTAAAACATTACTTGTACCTCAGATGTCCAGACAAGGAAACTGAAACTTATTGAATTTAAGCGATTAGTGTATAGTCGTAATAGCTATTAAGCATTTGAGACATAATTTGAACCCCTATCTTCCTGACTCATCATTTGGTTTCCTTTTGTCTTCAGAATGTTTCTCTATATAAAACAATTAATCACAATCACTGTTTCTAAGTAAATATCTTCAGAATTAAATAGAATATTCATATACTATAATACAGTTGTCATCTTTAACTGTTCAACAAAGTACAAAGTGAACTTGAAGGGAAGTACTAAAAGATATGTAGAACACTAATTTTACCTATTTCAAGCCAAGAAAATAAATGTGAATTATAACAAAGGATTTTATTTTCTTAGAATGTTTTATTCGAACTTTCTGAATCATTTCAGTTGTTTAGACCTACATCTAAGAGCAAAGCCTGAGGTGATTGCAAACCTGCTTCTTGTCATATAAACTTATTTTCAGAAAAGATAATGGATAGTGTAAATAGGATTTTTAACACAAATTTACATGATTATTTAAATCGTGAAAATTCAGATTTCCTTTCAAACAGATATCTCAGATCCTCTCCTCATAGGTTATTATAGATCCCACTTTTACTTTCCACTTGACCAAAATGTTAGGTAAAGAAAAGAAAAAGTGGACTCCATAGCCCATTCTCTTTAACCTTATTTTACCATCTCCAGAATCATTTATAAGTTTTACAAGAGGAATACCATAGCCTGACAGGATTTCAAATAAGGACTAGTAATTCATTAGCTCACAATGTTTTTCCAATTCCTCCGCCCCTAGGTGGTATAGTTTGTACAATGAATAAATTAAGCATTTTTCACTTTACTTTGTCATAAATCATTACTTTTCCAGGACCAATGGGTTAGCAACTATTTGTAAGATTATTCTGAGATAAACAAAATTTCTAATCTAAGAGAAAGAATCCCTTCTCATTTGATATCATGCAATTTTACTTTTGGGGGGTATGTTATCATTAGAATAGATCAAACTATTTTATTTACATAATTTTTTGAATTTAGAGAATAAACTACCAATAATAGGAAGTAAAATAATCTCTACAGAATTAAATTATAATACTGAGTTTTACCTTAATATATAGATTTTTGCCTTTGGTTGTAATTATATAGTTTGCCTTAAACATAACATATTCAGAAGGGGTTTTGTGGGGGGTGGTTATAATGATTTCAATTAATGGCACTACAGCTTACAATCAACATTTTCTTCCAAAAGAAAAGTTATGCATGTATGAAATGTATCTTATTTTATAACAGGCTGTTTCATGTATTCCCAAGGAGACTGGCTATTAGTGAAGAATGTATTTCTGTGTTGAATCAGTAAGTAAATGTTATAAAAGAAGGAAATTAAAATACTAGTCAAAAATGTGTATTTATGAATTATATTTTATACCAATATCACATTCTAATAAACTACAATAAATGCCATTTTTCTCTTAAACACATGTTTTAGTAAAATGAAGATCATAGCCTTATCTATAGCCTTTTTCATGCTCCAGGCATTATATGACATTTTTTTAAATCAGTGAAGTGAATGCTAGCCAGACATTGATTGGGTATGCCATTAATTACATATATTGCATAAAGTACCAGGAATTCACTTTTTCTTCTGCTTCATGAAACACAAACCTTTGTTAGATAGGATGGCAGCAAATATCCCAAACTGTAGCATTTCCCCAAGAACAAAGGATGGCAAAAAAAAAAATCAAAATTGGTCACAGTTATTTTAATATTAAATTGAAAATGTGTTCTTCCTAAGTATTAGGAGAATGTTCAAAGTCAATAATGTTCAGCCACCAAACACTAGCCTCCCTACTTGAGTAATGAGGTTGATCTTTAGTTCTTATCTCACTTTGTAGCCTCTACCCTGTAATTTTTAGAGGCCATTGGTGCTATCAATTCACAGTAATGAGAGATGTCTCTGTGTAGTATACATGGTACAGAGTATGAGGAAATGGGAATGAGCACAGTACTTAAGTGGAACGAGTTGGCTTGGTAGGTCATGGATTTATTTTGGGGAAAGAGTATGGGGCTTAAGTCAGAAATAACACTGTCCAATAACATTTCATAGCTTCCTTTTTAAATGAAGATTATAAGAGACTAAGACTTAGAAGATAGCTTAGAGTTCATCTAGATCAATCCACAATTTTAATTTAACTTACCTTTTAATTGATTAGCATTTATTTTTTCTCCCTTCTACCACTAATATAAAAGAAAAAACTCATAACAAATAAGCATAGTAAAACAAATCCTATTTTGTTCATATTCACAAATGTATGGCTCATTCTGCTCCTTCATTGTACAAATTTGGACACTGAGGTACAGTATAACCCAATATGTCCACATGATGAATAAGTGGCAGAACTAGGTTTTAGACCCAGGGTTTATGATGCCAAATTCAGGTTCTTCCTATCATATCACACTGCAATATATAATTTTGCTCTTGATTTGATTACTATAGCTTCGCTATTTCTGTTTGTAGGATTATTTTCCTCCATGTGTCTCTTGAAGGTATTAGTACTTTTTTCTCTCTTCTTTACAATAATATTGTCAATTAATGGCAGTATCTCTACACTATCTTGAGTTGTAGGGGTGGAAAACCACTAAGGAAGTAAAATGAATTACTTTATCAGCGATAACTATGATGAGCTATTTTTCATGACTTTTTTCCACTTTATTGTTCAGTTATATTAATTATGTGGCATTTATACTATTCCTTAAAATGTTTTAAAGATTTAACTTTCTGAAAACTGTAGTTTGAAAGTCCGATACTGATATTCCTTCAACATAGGAAGTAATCTGGAAGCCTCCCTTGGGTCATGTGGAAACATACTGGGTAGAATCCAAGTGGGAGAAGAACATCTTGAAATAAGATTGAAAGTCACCCTGGGTAGAACCAGAATGGCAGTTTGTCTGAAGTCTGGAGCATTCAAATCAGTGGTCTGGTGCTTAAAGTTGTAATCTAAATGTAGTCTTCAATTCTGTAGTGTTTGGAAGAAAGTGTTATCTATCCCTCGACAAGAATGTTTTTCTTTCAGAGGAAAGGTATTTATACACAGCTAATAAATATTAATGTGATTGCAATAAATAATACAATATACCATATACTAAGACAGCCTTGCAAACAAGTACAAATAATTTACCATTCAGCTTTTTTTTTCCCCCATAGAAAGCATTTACTTGAAATAAGTGGTAAAACCAACAAGATTTCTGTCTGGGAAATCCTCAAACCAATGGACTTGACTAAATGGGAGGGAAGTAAATGGAAAAAATAGGATTGTTTTGTCAGCATGAGGGTGAAGTTAAGAGAAAAAATACCAAGTCACAAGATAGTTGATAGAAACCATTCTGGGAAGTTTCAAGGCAGGATATTTTAACTGATAGGCTTCAGGCAGATTATATCCTCTCTTCCTTGACCCTCAAGTTAAAGTGCATGGCCTGGGGCTTAAGGATGGTCAGATATGAGAAACAAATAGTGAGTTTTCTGTACTGTCTCTTTTTAAATAATCTGTCGTTTAGTGTGAGTTTGATTTGCTATGTTGGAGTTCAGATACCTGATGGTGAAACTAGTGCTATACATCAAATGAATATATATACATATGCACGCATACACACACACACACACACACACACACACACACGTAATCATCTAAATCAAATGAATCTTTCTTGGAAAAGAAGCCATGTCTATTGGAATTGTCAGGAATAATTTCCCCTGCTGATTCACCATTCATTACACAGAAAGCCTCTCTCTCCCCATCACACTTAAAAGTAAACTTACCTCTACTATATCTCTTTCACTAAACAGGAAACACCATTTTGGTGAGCTACTGAGAGAATCTGGACAGGGAGTTACTCAATATTAGATTCCTTTTAATCGCCTTTGTCATGGATATTGTTCTCTATAAAAAAAAGCTACCCAGCCAAGAGTCTTTAATAGAGATGAAGGAGCTATTTGTATGCAGTATATGTCAAACAAAAGGCAGACCAGATGTGGCATAAAATACATTTAAGTCCTATCACAGCAGCACTAGTTACATTATGCATATGTATCTCTGTGCTTGAGGGGATTTTCTCACACAATCTTAATATGGTGTGTTCAGTGAGCTCTAGAAGGAAAAAAAAATAAAAATAAAAAAATTAGATCCTACTCAAAAGGTCTTGGCTCTCATCTTCCATAAGTCATTGATTGTTGAACTATGTGAAGTCATTGTGTTATATAATCAGAAAACTTCCTTAAAGAATCACAGAATTTGAGATTTGAAAGGGACCTTTCAGATCATCTAGTCTAAACCAGACCCACAAGATGTTCCTGATGGAGTAATCAACAGTACTCTGCATAAAGAATGCCAGAGACTTGGGATGTATCACTTCTCAAAGGAGCCCTTCCTACTTTTGGACAGTTCTAATTTCTGGGAAACTATTCCTGATGTAAAGCATAAATACCTTTCTTTCCACCATCTATTACTCCTGATTTTGCCCTTTGGCTTCATACCAAACAAATCTAATTGCTATCTCACATGACAGCTTTTCACATAATTGGAGGCAGATACTATGTGCTACTTCCCACCCCCTAATATCATCTTTTCTGCAGTATAATAGTCCCTTCATACAGTCCCTATGTGATTTGGACACAAAGTCTTTCACCATCCTAGTTGCCTTCCTCCAGAGACTTGCCAGGTTATACATGACTTTTTTGACCACATCTGAAAAAAATACAACAAATGATATCTTATGAGGGCAAGAGTATAATGAGACTATCACCTCCCTATTCCTAGAAGCTATACTTCTTTTAATGTAGTGTAAAACAATCAGGTTTTTGTTGTTGATGTTGTTTGGAGGAGGTGGTCCACAAAATAGTAATCACTAACATGGAGCCTAAAGTATATTTAAACTCTCAAGTTTTGTTTTGTAATAATTGCTATCTGACCATTACTCTTCCATCTTGTATTTGCGTATTTGACTTTTGTTACTTAAATGTATGACTTTGAATTTATGCTCACTACACTTCTTATCGTTGGATTAAACACAACGCTTCAACTTTGCAAGATCTTTTTGGAGATGAATTATTCCATTCAGTGTGTTTGTGTCATCTGAAAATTTGATGAGCATGCCATTTTTCCTCATTGGAGATCTCTTGTCACATTAATATTGAGCCAAAAACAACTTCCCTCTGAATCAATTCAACCATTTCGAAATCCACCTACTGATAATGTCATGCAAAACACATCTCTCCGTTTCATCCACAAGAACAGTGCTGTCGTTCAGTCATCGCAGTCCAGTCAGACTCCTTTTGACCTCATTTGGAATTTTCTTGCCAAAGATCCTACAATGGCTTTGCATTTCCTTCCCCAGATCATTTTCCAGATAAAAAACTGATGCAAACAGGTAAGTGATTTGCTCAGGGTCACACAAGTTGTAATGTCTGAAGCCAGAGTTGAATTTACGAAGTCTTTCTGAATCCAGGCTCAATACCCTATCAATTTACCACTTAGCTTCCCCTCATACAAGAATAATGAGTTACTTTATCAAAATTAAAAAAAAAACACCTTTAATAAAATTGAAATAATTTTACTCCACTACATTTTTTCCATCTTCTAGTTTAATAATCCTGTCTAAAAGAGGAAAAGTTTGCAATGACTTTTTCTTTATGTAGCCAGTCTGTTTCTTTATTACCCACTTTGCTGACTAGATACTTGTCGATTTTCTCATTAAGGATTCATTCTGCAATTTTCCTCAATTGAAATCAAGTTCAGTGGTCTATTTATAGTTTATCTGATCTGTTTTCCTCTGATGCCCAACTCTCTTGTTTGATAAGTCCCTCTTTGGGACTTTGATTTTAGGAAGAACCCCAAATATGCTTCAACTGCTTATGACACAATTCATTTTTTCTTACTTCTTACTGATTGGCTTTCCTCTCTGGAGAAACTTCTCCCCTGAGACTTTACTCTGCTTATTAGTGACTCTTACCAGGACCACCATCACAGGGTCTGTAAGGTGACACAGTACAAAGAGTGTTGGAATTGGAACCAGGAATATCTGAGTTCAAATCCTGTCTTAGACACTTGCTATGTGAGCCTGGGCAAGTTCCTTAACTTTTCATTCTCAGTTTCCTCATCTATAAGATAGAGATGATAAAAATAATAATTTCTGTATCTCAGAGTTGATATGAAAGTCCAATTAGATAACTCATTTAAATCCTTCACAATCCCTAAAACACTATAAAATTGCCAGGCTTTTCCCCTGCCTTAACTCCTTCTCCATTCTTCTACTCACCAGTTTCCCCTCTGCTCTTCCAGCTTTTTTCACATGCTTTCTTACCTGCTTTAGAATGTAAGCTCCTCAAAGGTAGGGACTGCTTTTTTTTAACATGTATCCTCAGATCTTAGCACAATTTCTGCAAGAACTTAATAAAAATATTCTTTATCCCCCACCTTTAAAAAAAAATGAAATAACTCTATTTCTGTGATCATGCAGTAAATTTCTCTTTTCCCCTGATTATTCAACTATCACTGACAGTGGCTCAGCAACCATATTATCCATTCATATATATCTACATGTATATATGCATGTACTTGTGTGTAGGTATTTGTATGTATGGTTCATCTATGTCAGGTGACTTGAATTCATCCAGAGTGGCTGAGGCCTCTCTTGTTTTCTCTTAATTTATTTTGAGTATCAACTCCACTATTTTCATTATCATATTTCCAGTGCAAAATCTCTCCTCTTTGGTGGAGTAAAGCATTTCTGTCTTCTTTTTGTTGTCAGTTATTATTATGCCATTGATAGTGAGTGAAGACATAGACCCTTCCTTCATCATTTTTTCTCCTAATATAACTTAAACAATTTCTTTTTGTTGTCCTTAGCTTTTCTAACCTTAGTTCACCCATAGAAACCAAAAAGTCACTTACCTAAATGTGGAAAAAGATGGCCTCAGAGTCAGGAAGACTCAACTTTGAGTCATACCTCTGGCCAGTGGGGCTTTGGACAAATCACTTAAACTCTCAGTGCCATCAGACTGCTCTTTAAAACTCTTAGTTACAGAGCAGGTGCTGACCTGCATTAGTAAAGAGAGCTTTCTCACCAGAGTTACCTCCACTACTAAAATCACAGGTCTGACCCAAAGATGAGGCCCACCTTGAGATAAATCAAATGCTCAATTACAGATACATGTCAATAGATTGTCAGCAAGTCTCCATGAAACCTGGAAAGGAATGTAGAAATGTAATTTTCTTTTTTTGACTTCCTTTGATTCTATTTTCTTTGGCCTCAATGAAGAAGAAAGAAATAAGTATGAACTATGGAAGAACAGAAGGAAAAAATAGTGGTAAATGTTTTTTCAACAAGGGGCATCAGGGTGAGCAAATATATGCATATGGGAAACCATAGCTTAGTATAAGTGAAGGTCAGGAGGCATCAAGAGATTAGTAGGGGATAATGTCAGAAAGGTAGTTTGGAACCAGTTGTATGGGAATGAAATTCTTGGCAAAAGAGTTTAGACCTTATAAATATAGAGAACCATTGAAAGATTTTGACTAGGGGATGGCATGTCCATAGAGATGTTCTAGGGTGACTAATATAAAACATATTTTTCATCTATAATATCCTTTACTACCTATTCTTCTATTGAGTCTTAGAATCCTGAACAAGTCACTTAACCATCCCTGGTCCTCAGTGTCCTTATCTGTAAAATTAAGACTTGAACTAGATGACCTTTAAAAGTTATTCCCAGTACTAAATTTAGAATCCTTTGAACTAGTTCCAGATTCTTTAGGGACTGGTTACCATTACTTCCCTATTAACCTGCCTTCTAACTCCCCACCTACTCCTAATCACTCAATCCATTTGGTTAATAACAGACATAAAGATGAACCAGTCAATGAGCTATATAAGGAGATATAGAAGATAACTGTTATCTCTCTATCATCTTTGTTTAAGATGTGGAACCAGAGGTAGACACTCACAATACAAGATGAAGGTTGATTGAACCCACCACTCTAAAAAGACAGAGTTCATTGACTTCTTATGTATACCTCCCCATTGTGACTGTGCCAAGACACTGTTGTTAATAACTCATAGTAAAGCTAGAAAGGAGACAGCATGAATTAATAGCAAAGAAAAATCCCTTGTACTGTACTATAAGTAGTAGTGGTACTGATGATCTAAAAATTTGGTTCTCACTGTGCAAAGTAAAAGTGCTTCCCTCTCCTAAACTTGTTGCACTCCAAAATTGTGGGACCTTTCTACTAAGAGGCTTCAGTCATATAACTCCTATAAAAATTCTAAACTATTAACAACCCAACATGGAAGTCAGGCGTGGGAAGTAGGAGTAGGACAGACTGAAGGGTTGGAGATGATATAAAAGTTCTGGTGAGAGCTCATGTAAGCCTTGATTCAGGTAAATGGGTAGAAATCAGAGAAAGAGAGTAAGAGAGTCTATGGACATTGAAACAGCACAGTCTTGGTGACTAACTCTGTGAAGGGATGAAGACTAGGGGAAGAAAAATACATCAAGGATATTTTCAAACCTGAGGACAGGGAGGATTTAGGAAATTAAGTCTAGAGAACAAGCAGATTGGGAGTGGGGTGTGGGGAGGGGCAATGGATTGGCTTAAGACAAATTCAGGATACTAAGAGGCACTCCAGAAAGATATTTCTGTGAATCATTTGGAAAAGCAATTCATGGATAACAGAGCTAGAAATACATATTTGAGAATCAACTAATTATACAAATATTCTCTCTCTTTCTATACACACACATATGCACACATATATATTTTTGCAAATCACTTATATCTGATCTACATGACATATAATTGTTTTGCAAATTCTAAATATCAACATAAATGCTAGTGGAAATGAATGAGATGTCCCAGGGAGAGAGTGTAGAAAGAGAAGAGCCGAAAAGAGATCCCCAGGGAATGCCAGCATCTTTGAGTCAAGAGCATGGAAGAATCATAGGATGCGATACTGAAAGAATTCCAGAGAAGAATTACTATACCCTATAAACTGCCTCCTATGATAGCATACATTGCTTAACATATATGTATTGAAGAAAAACATAAATGAACACCAAAATAGAGAAAAATACATTTCTGTATATTTCGTCTTTGAAAGTCGAGACCTAAAAGGCACCATGCATATACTTTACATATTTTGTATAGGGCATGGCATATTTTAGGTAACTGATCAAGTCATCAGTTAATCAAAATTAAATTATTTGATTGCTCAACAAAATCATTGACTCAGAATATTGAAAATCCACTTTAGACTGAAAGAGCAATGAACCTAAAATAGCAACTACTACAGGAAATTCCCAGGGCTTATAATGTCATTTGGGAAGAAGAGAGGAAAAATTGAGGCAATGTTAGTTTACAGTGCTTAAAGAGCTGACTTTTTAAATTGATAGACAAATTTGGAACTTTTGAGTTGGAAGAAACCTTCAAGGTCATGTTATCAAATATTCTACTCAATTCAGAAATCCCTCTGCATCATCCATAATAGATACTTATTCACTATCTGCTTTAACACTCACATGTTTTGAAAAGCATCCCATTCCATTGCTGGACAGCTGTCATTACAAAATGTTCTTCCTTCTGTTAACAGTCTAAACCTGTCTTTTCAGTATCTCCACCATTCACTGATCCTGCTTCAATCCTTGCAATCAACCCACACATAGCAAAGCAACATTCTTATATCCACGGCAATCCTCTGGATATTTGAAGATAGCTTCCATAGTTTACCCTGTCTTCTCTTCTCTACTTGTCTTAAAATAATTCACAAGTGACTTTTTTTTCTACTAACCATTTTTCATGCTACTAACCATTCTTGTTGATTTCCTTTCAGTAGCTTTTGGTTTGTCCATGTCCTTCTTAAAGTATAACACCAAGAACTAGATATAAAATTCCACCAATTGTGATCTAATCAAGGCAAAAGTTAGTGAAAATATTATTTTTCTTTTTTAAATAGTATAGTATGATGAATATAATTGAAACTTGGTTAGCTTTTTTTTTCAAAGCAGGGTATAGATCTTTCCTCATATTGAGTTTATTCATCTGAATTGTTATCAAATCATTATGTGCTTATGAAAATTTTTTGAGCTTAAACATGGGCATTTACCCTTTTCCCTGTTGAATTCATCTTGTTGATTCCAAGCTTAATTTTTGAACTCTTCTTCAAATATTTACGATGTCTCCCAGTTTTATTTTATTGAATATTTGGTTTTCATGTCTTCATTCATTTTTTCACTGGAGTTGGATTTCATCAATACAACCAATGCTGTGCTTTCTCTAACACTGTAGCTCACAGTTTTTTAGTGTTTCCTCATCTGGTGAGATTTATTTTCTCATTTCTCCCCTCCCTTCACATATCCTATGAAAGAGGTCTTTCTCCAGGTCTTTTGATATTCTATCATTACCAGTGCAACACTTAAACTGTCCCATCCATTTCAACTTACTTTCAAGACATGATTCACCTTTTCTAGTCATGCATTTCACTGACATATTTGTATGCCACTAACTGCATAGAAGTCATCATTGGAAACATACTGCAACAAACCAGGAGAGCAGTTTAGACAGAAACAATGGTATTAAAAAGATAATCAGTTTTGAGAGACTTAGTAACTCTGATTAACACAATGATCTACACAGTAACTCTAGTTCCAAAGGACTTATGATGAAACATGCTATTTACCTCCTGATAGGGAATGAATGGATTCAGTGTGCAAATTTAAGCATAATTTTCTTCTTTCCTTTTTTTTCTCTGATATTGGAACATGTTTTGTATGGCTATACAAATTTGTTTCATTTGTTTTTCTTTCCTACTCAATGGAAAGTATAGAGTAGGGAGAGGGGGTGATTTGAACATGAAAATAAAATTGAATTTATATTGTTTAAAATAAAAAAAATAAATAGACTACCACCTAGTGAGATCTGTCATGTATCTTCATTGACATTTCGGTAACACACAATTTGATTCTTCAGATACTGTTAGGTTTTAGGATTTAAAAAAAAAGGTAACATTGATCCACTAATTAAAACTTCAGTTATGTTTATTTAGCCAGCTATGAGGTTTTTTTCTCATTGAATTTTGACAGTGAATTACTACAGTCAATCTATGTTTCTTCATCTTTTCTGAAAGAATTATTAAAAATAGTATTATCCACTTGTTAATCAACAAGCAAATTGTTTCACTTCTCAATTTCTACCTCCGTAAAATGAAGGGTTTGCATTAGCATTTTATCCATAGTCATATGATATTTACATGAGATTTTGTCAATTGCCTTTTTGAAATCAAGATATATTAGGTATATTTCCCTCCTTTGATCTAGGAAGTCTAGAAAGCCTATCAGAAATGCAAATAAGGTTAGTTTGGCATGTCTCATAATGTCATTTGGGAAGAAGGCAAAGGGAGTTGGGCCAACATTAGTTTGCAGTATGTGAATAAACTACTTTTATTTCTGCTAAAGTACCAAGCGGAGACTGTATTAAGATTTTCCTGTAGCTTTTCTATCCCCTTGGATTTAACTTGATTAAGAAGAAAAATTAGATAGCTTAGAGAATTAAACTTGGAGTCAAGATCTTGGGAATAAAGATATAAAGTAATGAAGTATGTTTCTGCATGTTAACAAAAAGGTAGAATTTAAAGTTAGCCTAAGAATGAGTAACTAGGTGGCACAGGCGATAGAGTGTTGAGCTTGGAGTTGGGAAGACGTACTTTTGTACCTTTAAATCTGGCCCCAGACACTTACTAGCTGAGCAAGTCTCTTAACCTTGTTTGCCTCAGTTTCTTCATCTATAAAATAAACTTGGGAAGGAAATGGCAAACCACTTCAGTATCTTCGCACCCAAATGGGATAACAAAGAGTGAGGCATCACTGAACAATACAATAAGAAGAAGGAGCAACGATGTAGGCATGTGATTTAGTTTGCAGCTCTTTTTTTTGCTTCTAGGACACAAAGAGTGAAGAATATAGAGTTAAAATACTTGATCACTGAGGAAATTGGACATTGGGTGAGATAAGATCAGGAAATCAGAACCATAGGATCACAGATTTAGAGCTAGAAGGGATCTTAGAGGCTGATTTCAACTTTCATTTTTTATAGGTGACAAAACTGAGGCAGAGACATTAAGTGACTTGTTCAAGATCACAAAGATAGGAAGTATTTGAGGCAACATTTAAAACTAGTGCTCCTTACTTCCATACCCAGTGACCTATTAACAATACCATGGCATGCTTCATATCAAAAAGTGTCCATATTTGAACTTGGATCTTCCTATGCCAAATTTAGAGTATTTGCCCTTCTTCCATGGGCATGAGGTATTGTTTTGTAAAGTGATATGGGGGAGGGGATGCTCATCAATCACTAACTCTTCAAGAATTTCTTACTGTTTCATACCATTCTCTTTGCAAATGGTCAGGAAACAGCTTTCACATGAATACAAAAGATTTAGAATAACTGTATCCTATTATTTTAAATACAGATCTCTAAGTTATCTATTTCTCTAGAAATTTTCTAAGCAGGTTTTGATTTTCTTGTTATTCTTTATGAATTCTCATGTTGGCTTTAATTCTTCCCACTATGAAATCTTGAGATCTATAGATTCATTATGAATTCAACGCATTTCATTTATCTGTTTTGACTTGTTATTCCTGACATCTGCCGACTATGATGTTTTACCTACTGAAATCACTTCTTTCTCTAAAATAGTGGCTCTAATTCCCCCATCCCATTTCCTGATGACTTTCCAATCAGAAGTCTCTCTTGGAAAGTTTTATGTAATCTTTAAAGTTTTATTGTATTTATGGAAATTCAGTGAGCTTCTAGCACACCAGCATACAATCAATGCTCTCATGGCACATATCATGTCCACTTTCAAGATGAAGAAACTGTAATACAGAAAGTATCTCTAATTGTTGAAGACTGAACAGTAAATAGATGATATAGCTGATAAAAGAATGTGTAGTATGGCAGTTTCCTAGCTATTTTTAGTTCCCTCAACCAGTCTACCTCCACAACTGATAATGAAATGAAATGTATTGGATGCAAACTCTGCAAAGATGTAATTTTATTTATTTAGGATATACTGTATACATAATGAATGTAATTATCTACTCTCTGAAAATATAGACAATATTGAATAGACTTTCACAAATATTTTGGGGAGTTAATGCAAATTTTATCTGTTTAACAATGATGAGTTCCATAACTAGTCACTTTGCACATTGTTTTTCACAGTGAAATTAAAGTGTGGTGAACTCTCATAACCAATTAGCAAGGAACAACTGCTGTTCTCCCCTTAGTATGCCTCACTGAGGGAAAACATCAGGAGAAAGGATGCTGTTTTAGTAGAAACAGGACTGTGGATGGACTGCCCAATGAAATAACTGCTTCGGAGTTGCAGAAATCAGGAAATTTGTTCTTATGCTTTTACATAAATTTGATAGCTAATGTTTCTGAGAAATATTTCAATTACAGTTGATGACGTTAATCATCTAATTAGGGTTATAATTTTTGGGGATGCAGCATATAATCCCTCAAACAGAAAGTGAATGTAGGCTGTTGCTTGATTAGCATTTTTTTAAACTGAGGTCTGGAAATTGAAGGCAAAAAATAAGAATAAGGCAAAACAAAAGAAACCCTGAACTTGGGGTCCTGGCAACTGATGGTGTGTATAATCTCTGGCAGGATTCAATATGCAGTTAATTTCTCCTTTTGAAGGGGTGATAGAAATATAATATTTGAATCAGGAATAAAAAAAAAAACAACCCAGGATTCTTGTCCAGAGTTTGTCATTGGTCAGCAATGTGTTGTTGAGTGAGGTGATATTGACACTTACCTTGAAAGAAGAGAGGCACTCTATAAAGCAGATATAAAGAGGGAGTACATTTCAGACAACAGGAAACAGTGAATATAAATGTAAAGAGACGGGATGAAGTGTCCTACATAGGCCCAAGGTATTTCTGATTCCACTAGTCATAAAAATCTTTTCTGTGTGACATCATTATTCTCTAGTATTCTCTAGATACCAAAAGTCCAATAACCAAAAGCCTTGTAATTCTGTGTAATTGACTAAGGAATTATACATTGTGATGGAGTTATATTCCTTAACACAAGTTTATAACACTGGTTGATTAATTGATTCAATAATTCAATAAACAGGGATTGATTCAATAATTCAATAAACTGCCTAATAAAGGTATCTGGGCAAAGAATTTTTTTTACATATTAAAATTTTCATAGAAAAAATATGGAAAGACTTGGATTTATGAAGAAAGATGTTATCCATCCTCAGAGAGAGGACAAGCAAGTATATTATGATCTTACATAGATGCATGTGAATGTATATGTCTCTATGTGAGTATGATTATGGATATCTAAGTGTATGTATGTAATTTTGTACATATGTTTGTGTGCGTATGTGTGCATATATGTGTGTATACATATACCTATATACATATACACTCACATGTATATACATATGTGTTTGTATATGTACATATATATGTATCTCCATGCTTAATTGTAGCATTCTTGGGTTGGAGAGAGAACAAAGTAAAAAATGCACAACAAAAAACAAAAGAAAACTTACAAGGAAGCAAAGAAAAGATTGACAGTTCTGAACACAACGTGTAGTATTTATTATGTGGACTTTCTTGAAATGGAAATTAATTGCTATATATTCAAATCCTTTCATGTTTTGCTGTGCACATTGCAATGGGTTTTTCTTAACTTTTAGTATTTAAGCAAGCAGTATGTTTCTTTTTCTTTTCTTATTGTGTATTTAAGTTTAAAATTAATAAGAAAAAAATCATGTCCTTTTATTGGTTGATTCTTCTAACTACCTCCATTGATATATCTGAGCCTTCTTTAACTATATTGAGAGGTTTGTTGTCTTTGTTACTTGAAAGTGAAACCTCTTCCCTTAAAGTCTTCATAATACTGTTTAGCATTTTCTTTTGTTCTTACAACAGTTTATATCACGTTTCTTTCTATCATAGTTATTTATATGCTTAAACTATCTCACATTATAAGCTCCTTGAGGTCCTATTTTATGTATCACTATGACCAATCAAAGGCATATATGTATGTATATATATATATGTATGTATACATATATATGTGTGTGTATGTATATATACATATATGTAGATCCAAACATTTCATAAAATACATGCATATCTATGTTACATTATATATATATATATATATATATATATATATATATGCACATCTAGACATGCTGATATACATCTATGATTCTAGGGACAAGGCTCCCTGTGTATAATTCCCTCTCCCAATATAAATCGGCAACTAATATACAATTGATAGACAAAAAGAGTTGTCTGGAGCACTGAAAGTTTAGGTTTACTAGTCTAGGATCTTATAGTCAGTGTGCATAAAAGACAAGACTTGAACTCAGGTCTTCTTCATTTAGAGTTCAACCCTCTACTACACCATGCTACTTAAGTAGGACCTGAATAAATATTTATTGAAAGAAATTGAATTCAAGTGTACTTGTGAAACTTATAAATAGCCTCATACATGAACTTCCATTCCTGAAACAAAAATTCATTCTGAAAATTTAAAGGAAAAAAAATTAGAAAAAATTGTTCATCGCATACTCTTATCACAGATTTTGGTCATGTTTGACTGTGTCTTGTGCTGTATTTTCAATAAATATTATTAACTTAAAAGTACAAAGGATTTAGTGGATTGCTATTTCTAGAGAATACATAATTACTTGTTCTTTGTGAAGTTCTATGAAGATGAATGATAGCATTATCATTAATACTGAAAGGTCAATTTCCTTATATGATGAGATTCCTTAACTTTTTTTTTTTTTTTATCATGGACTCTTTGGACAGCAAGTGTCTGGATCCTTTCTCAGAATAATGTTTTTAAATCCATAAAGTAAAATACCTAGAAATATCCAGGCAAACTAATTAAATTGAAACAGTTATTTATGTTTCTAAGAATCTATGTATCTAACTATGTATCTATGCATCTATGTATCTATGTATGTATGTATCTATGTTATATACCTATCTATCTAAACAGATTCATTGAACCCAGGTGAAAGCTCCTGTTGAAAGGGAGTAGTCATTTGGAATATCATGATGTGAATGATTTTGCTCTCTGATATGTGATAATATCACTGAAACATTTTCAAGCAAAGTATGATGAAGAGTTTAATGAGTCCTGGATTTTATATTTCCAAAGAAGCCCACTTGTAGTAAGGCAGCACCACCACTATCACAACATGAAACATGAGGTGTCTATCCAAAATATCTCAGAGAATTTTTTTTGTTTCTTACTTGTAGATGACAAATCAAAAACAGATCTCTGGAACTAACCTTTGATTCTTGGAAGATGAAAATGCAGAAAGCCCTTTCTAATTCAGGAAACTTAGAGAGAGCCACCAAATCATGTAAAAGTCTTGGCAGCCATGCATTTCCAACAGGACCACAAAGTTTCAATACTGACAACCACCTAGGGAAACAACATATATTTGTTTGTTTGTTTGTTTGTTTTCTTAGCTCTGTAATATAATTTTTGGTAGTTTGGTATGGTACAGAATAAGTATATTAATTTAGGTAGTATTTTCTTTTTTATTATTATGTTAGCTTGGCCTACCAAAGGCAATTCATATATTTCCAATTATTTAGATATGATTTTATTTGTATGAAAAATGAGTTTGTTTTGGAAAGTGGAGACATTTTATATTGTTTGCTGCTATTAAAATGGAATTTCTTCTATCTCTGTCTATATTGGTAATATACAGAAATGCTGCAGATTATTTTTTAGAAGTAGTAATTATTTTATTTTTTATAATTAATTTGTTTCAGGTTTCAGCAATCATTTCCTAAGTTTTAAATTTTTCACCCCCTCCCTTTGCATTTAAGTATCCATCCTCTAGGGAGGATTACTGTAAAGGACCCAGTCTATCTGAAACAGTTCTTTCCATGGCTCTTTGTTACATATAATTTTTTATTGTATCATGATATGAAAAGGATATATTGACTATCTCAGTCTTTCCTCACTGAATTATGAGGTTTTTATGCCCTAGTACATGGCCAATTTTTGTATATGGGTCCTGTACCACTGAGAGAAAGTTATACTCCTTTCTATCACCGTTCAGTTTTCTCCAGAGATCTATCATATCTACCTTTTCCAGAATTCTATTCACCTGTTAAGTTTAGAGTATCAACTTCAGAGAGGGGAAGGTTGAGGTCCCCTGTTAGTAAAGTTTTGTTGTGTATTTCTTCCTGTAACTCCCTTAACTTCTCCTCTAAGAATTTGAATGCTATACCATTTGGTGCATATATTTTAGTAGGTTATCTCTTTTGATTAGATCTATTTTTAAATTTGTTTTGCCTGAGATTAGGACTGCTACTCCACTGTTTTTTACATCAGCTGCAGCATATTTTCTACTCCAACCTTTAACTTTACCCTGTGTGTATCCCATTGTTTCAAATTGTTTCTTGTAAGCAACATATTGTAGGACTGTGGTTTTTAATCCATTCTGCTATCTGCCTTAGTTTTATGGGGGAGTTCATCCCATTCACCTTCAAAATTATGATTACTATCTGTGTCTTTCTCTCCATCCTCTCCCCGCCCTCGTTTATGCTTTTAGTTCTATCTTCTCACTTCCCTTCTTCAAGACTTTTACTTCCAACCACTGTTTCCCTCAGTCTCAACTCCCTTCTATCAGCCCCCCTCCCTTTTCCCTTACTATTTCTTCCATCCCTAATCACTAATCACTCCCTCTCTTTTAAATGTCATAATAAATATACACTTCTCAAGATTAACACGTATCATCTTCCCACATAAGGATGTAAACAGTTTGCTCATATTGAATAACATTTCCCTCATTTACCTTTTATGTATCCCTTGAGTATTATATTTGAAGATAAAATTTTCTTTTGAGCTCTGTCCATTTCATCAGGGAGGTCTGGACATCCTTTATTCCATTAATGTTCATCTGTTTACTTGAAAGATTATGCTCAATTTTAGGGGGC
The DNA here is from genome assembly GCA_023548195.1 of Bettongia penicillata ogilbyi. NCBI lineage: Eukaryota > Metazoa > Chordata > Mammalia > Diprotodontia > Potoroidae > Bettongia > Bettongia penicillata. The sequence goes on from JAJHZJ010000141.1 coordinate 991,370, forward strand.
AGCTGATTGTTGGTTGTAGTTCCAGCTCCTTTGCCTCATGGAATATCATATTCCAATCCCTCTGATCTTTTAACGTAGAAGCTGTAAGATTCTGTGTGATGCTGACTATATTTCCTCAATGTTTGAATTGTTTCTTTCTAGATGCTTGCAGTAATTTCTCCTTGATCTGATAATTCTGGAATTTGGCAATAATATTCCTTGTTGTTTTTCAATTTGGCATCTATTTCAAGAGGTGATCAGTGGATTCTTTCGATGACTATTTTGCCCTTTGGACTAATCCCTCAGGGAAATTTTCTTTGATGATTTCTTGGAAGATATTGCCCAGACTCTTTTTTCATCATTGCTTTCTGGTAGACTAATAATACTTAGATTTTCTATCCTACATCTATTTTCCAGGTCAATTGTTTTTCCAAAGACAGATTTTGCTTTTTTTTCTATTTGTTCATTCTTTAGATTTTCTTTGATTGATTCTTGATGCCACATAGAGTCATTACCTTCTACTTCTCAAATTCTAATTTTTAATGAATTGTTTTCTTCAGTTAGTTTTTGTGCTTCCTTTTCCCTGTGTCTAATTTTCCCAGTTAAGTTCTGTACTTCCTTTTCCATTTGGTCAAATTTATTTTTAAGGAGCTGTTCTCTTCAGTGAATTTTTTTTCATATTGTCAATTGTATTTTTAAAATCATTGGATAATTTTTCTTCTAATACTTTCATTTGGCTTTTAAAATCCTTCTTGAGCTCGTCCAAGAATGTGTTTTTTGGTCTTGAGACCAGTTCATGTTCCCTCCTGAAGTTTCAGATATAGGCATGTTGTCTGTGCTGTCCTCTTCTGAATTCAAATTTTGATCTTTCCTGTCCCTGTAGTAAGATTCAATGGTCTTTGCTTTTTCTGATTTGCTTCTTGCTCATGGTGATTGCCTTTTTCCTAGCTTTTAAAGTGGATCTCTGCTTCTGGGATACAGGGGGCTCTGTCTCACAATTCTTATGCTGAGAGTTTGGGGCCTGGTTTCTGCCTTTGTATGTTGTGGCCTCTGATTCTTTCAGCTAGACAGTATATAATGCTCCAAATTGTCTGGTGCTGAGCTGGCTGGTGTGTTCCAAGGGTGAGGTCAGGTGGAGTTTTTCTGAGTTTTCCTGAATTAAACTGAAGCTCTTGGGGTCCTGGTGTTGGTACTGACCGACTCCACCCCCTTGGGGCTCAGGCTCTTCTGCTGAATCAGTGAGGAAGTGCTTGCTGGGATGCATCTGGTCCTACACTGGCCCCTTTCAGCCTCAATTTTCCCATTGATCTCTCTAACCTCCAGAGCTAAAAGACAGTTTACCCGTTCTGCTGCTTTCATTATTCCAGGACTTTTCCTAGGGCAATATTCTCTGGGTTTTTGAGGTCAACAAGGGGAAGGTCAGAGTATTTACAGTTTACTCTACCATCTTGGCTCCTGGAAGTTCAAGTAGGTGACTTTCAAACACTTAGTCTGTGGGTCACTCACCTTAGCAGTGGTTGCAGCTTCTGGCATGTGTCTTGTGTTCTCTCTCATTCAGATCCATGACACTTCCATCCCAGACTGAGAGGCTTGGAAATCCACACTGCCATGGGAAATTCAGCTTTCCTGGGGTAGTCTTGCTCATCTATGGGTATGCCCAAGTCTGTACTGGTGCAGCCCTCTCAATCTGCAATAGATTCTTCCTGTCAACTTTCCAGGCTGTCCTGGACTGGAAATCTTCCAAACACTGTGTCCTAGTAGATTGTGGAATTGTAAAATTTGTTCAGATTCACTTTTTAGAGGTATCTGCAATTGTTCATTGCAGAGCTCATGTGAGTCCATGCTTTCATCCCACCATCTCTGTGGGTTTATTTTATATCTGACAACTTTGCTGAAGTTGTTAATTATTTTATGTAGTTTTTTTAAGTTGATTATCTGGAATTCTCTAAGAAAAAACAGTGATAGTTTTGTTTCCTCATTAGCTATTCTAATTCTTTCAAATTCTTTTTCTTCCCTTTTTGCTAAAGCTAATATTTCTAATACACTATTAAATAAAAATGATGATAATGTGCATCTTTGCTTCTCCCCTGATCTTATTGGGAAGATTTCTAGTTTATCCCCATTACAATGTTTCCTGATGGTTTCAGATAGATACTACTTATCATTTTAAGGTAGGATCAAGTTATTCATATACACTCCAAAGTTTTTAATAGCAATGGGTGCTGTATTTTATCAAAAGCTTTTTTTCATCAATTGAAATTATCATATGATTTCTACTGGTTTTGTTATTAATATGGTAAATTATGCAAATATTTTTTCTAATATTGAAGCAACCCTAAATTCCTGTTATAAATCCCTCATGATATACCATATTATCTTGATGATAAGTAGCTGTAATCTCTTTGCTAAAATTTTATTTAAAGTTTTTACATCAACATTCACTAGGGAAATTGGTCTATAATTTTGTTTTTATGTTTTGGCTCTTCCTTGTTTAAGTATAAGCACTGTACTTGTGCTATAAAAGAAAATTGGTAAGAGTCCACCTGTTTTTCAAATATTTTCTACAGTCTTGGAATTAATTGTTCCTTAAAAGTTTACTTGTAAATTCATCTGGCCCAGGAGAATTTTTCTTAGGTGTTTTTTTTTCTAAAATGAGGTTAAATATTTTATTTCTTTTGTTAATCTGGGAAATTTATATTTATTTTTAATATTTATCCATTTCATTTAGATTGCTAGATTTTTGATGCTCAGTAGAGTTCCAAACTATTGTTTTAATTCTCTCTTCATTGGTGGTAAATTCACCATTTTCATTTTTGATATCAGTAATTTGATTTTCTCCTTTCTTTTTTTTAAAATCAAATTAACAAATGTTTTATCTATTTTGTTGGTCTTTTCATAAAACCAGGTCTTAGTTTTATTTATGAGTTCAGTAGTTTTCTTAGTTTCAATTTTATTCATCTGTCCTTTGATTTTCAGAATTTCTATTTAGTATTTAATACTAATTTGGGATTTCTTCTTTGTACTTTTTCCAACTTTTTTAGTTGTGTTCTCAATTTATTGATCTTCTCTTTCTCTATTTTATTCATACAAACATGTAGACATATCAAATTTCCCCTAAGAACTGCTTTGGCTGCATCCCTTAAGTTTTATCATGTTGTCTCCCTGTTGTCATGCTCTTGGATGAAGTTATTGATTGTTTCTATGTCTTGCTGTTTGACTCATTCATTCTTTAGGATTAGATTAGTTTCCAATTAATTTTAGTTTATCTTTCCATGAACCTTTGTTGCATGTATTTTGTTTTACATCTTAATCTGAAAAGGAAGTATTTCATATTTCTGCTTTTCCACAGCTGGTTTTGAGGCTTTTATGCCTTGATGCATGGTTAGTTTTTGTGCGGGTACCATGTACCTCTGAGAAAAAGGTATATTTCTTTCTAGCCCCATTCAATTTTCTCCAGAAATTTCAAGTTTATCCAATCATATCTAACTTCTCTAACATTATATTCACTGGGGGTAGAGCCAAGATGGTGGAGTAACAGCACATGCTTTCTAGATTGCTGTCCCCAACACCAGCCAAATACCTGTAAAAATGGCTCTAAACAAATTCTGGAGCTGCAAACCCCACAAAATGATGGAATGAAGCTAATATCCAGCCCCAAACATCCTGGAAGGTCCCCAGGAAGTGTCTCTCATGCCATGGTGGAGGCAGGGCACAGTCCAACGTGGGCCCTGCTGGGCACAGAGGGGACCTGAGTAAGCCTTGGGGGGAATGAATCTCTCACACCTGTGACAGTTTCCAGACTTCAGGACCCCAAAACACCAAGAATATATTGGGAGGTCAGTGCAAAAAGCCTATGGGACCAGTGCAGGAGATTAGAGTGGTCGGGCCCCAACTCCAAGGCAGCAGAGGGGGAAAAGGACAAAAGGAACCCACGCTAGCCACAGCAGCAGCAGGGGCAGAGACAGAAGCTGTTTCTGGAACTGTAGGTCCACAGATGGTGGAGTGATGGAGCAGCTGACAATACACCTTCCCAACTCCACAGGAAGCAGAGAACACCTTGACAAAGAGTTCAAAAGTCAAGTAAATGGCTGGGGAAATGAGCAAAAACTGGAAAAAGAATCAAACTATAGAATCTTACTTTGATGACAAGGAGGACCAAATCATGCAAACAGAAGACAACAAAGTCAAAGCTCCTCCATCAGAAGCCTCTAAGAAAAATATGAATTGGTCTCAGGTCATGGAAGAGTTCGAAAAGAATTTTGAAATCAAGTAAGAGAAGTAGAGCATAAATTGGGAAGATAAATGAGGATGATGCAGAAAATCATGAAAAATGAGTCAACTGTTTGCTAAAGGAGACCCAAAAAGAGCCTAGACATCATCTTTCATGAAATTATCAAGGAAAACTGCACTGATATTCTAGAACCAGAGAGTAAAATAAATATTGAAAGAATTCAACAATCACCTCCTGATAGTGACCCAAAAAGAAAAACACCTAGAGATGCTGTAAAAGAATAATCTTTCAGGGGAAAGGATGGGTATTCAATGAAGTAGGAAACATTCAAATTTTCCTCATGAAAAGAAAAAAGTGAAACAGAAAACTCAGTCTTCAAATACAAGCTTCAAGAGAAACATAAAAAGATAAAATACACGTTATTCAAAACATGGGAAGAGAATCTTGTAACTCTTAAAAACAATATCTCAATTAAAAATTATATTTCAATATACAATTAGAAGAATATTCTTTGACAGAGTATATGGCTTTAATTTGCTGGTAAGAAAATCAATTAAAGGATAAAAGAAAAAGATTGTACTGGAAGAAGAGGAAAGGGGAGGGACAATGCGGTAAATTTCATGACATGAAGAGAAATGAAAGACATTACAGTAGGGGAGGTAGTGAAAGTACTAAGGGAGGGGGTGAACCTTCTTTGAACCATACTCTCATTAGATTTGTCTCAAAGGGGAAATAACATACACACATATTGGCAAACATCTTTATATAAGAGGTGAAGTTGAAAAGAAAGTGGAGGGCTGATAGAAGGGAGGTAATACTGAGGAAGGGAGTGATAAGCAAAAATAATGGGGAGTAGGGACAGGGTGGAAGGCATGAGAGAGAAAAGTATAAATGAGGAGGGGATAGGATGGAGGTAAATAGTAATCAAAACTATGAATATGAATGGAACAAACTCTCCCATAAAACAGAAATGAGTAGCAGAGTGGATCAAAGACCACAATTTTACAATATGTCCTTTACAAGAAGTACACTTGAAGCAGAGACACACATATACAGAGTAAAAGTAGGGGGCTGAGCAGAATATGTTATAATGCTTAGCCTGAAGTTAAAAAAAAAACAGTGGTAGCAATCCTGATCTCAGACAAAGTAAAAATAAAAATAGATGTAATTAAAAGTGTTAAAGAAGAAAACTACATTTTGCTAGAAGTTAACTTAGACAATGAGGTAAAATCAATAAACATATAGGCACTAAGTGGCATGGTATCCACATTCTTTTAAGTTGCAGGAAGAAATAGAGAGCAAAATTAAACTAATGGGGGACCTCAATTTCCCCCCTCAGAATTAGATACAATGCACCACAAAATAAACAACAAAGAAGATAAGGTGAATAGAATTTTTTATTTTCTTTTTTAAAATTTATTTATTTTTAGTTTCCACAAGATTTTGAGTTCCAAATTTTCTCTCCATTTCTCCCTTCCACCCACCCCAAGACAGCATGCATTCTGATGACCTCCTCCCTCAGTCTACACTCCCTTCTATCACATCTTTTCCTTCCCTTATCCTCATCTCCTCTATTTTCTTGTAGGGCAATATAGATTTCTATACCCCATTACCAGCATTTTTTATTTCCCAGTTCCATGTAAAAACAAATTTTAACATTCGTTTTCAAAACTTTGAGTTTCAACTTCTCACCCTTTCTCCCTCCCCACACATCACCACTGATAAGACAAGCAAATCGATATAGATTATACATGTGCAGTTTCGCAAAGGACTTCCATAAAAATAAGGTTGTGAAAGATTCACTGTATTTTCCTCCATCCTATCCTGCCCTTCATTTACTATATTCTCACTTTTGACCTTGTACCTCCCCCAAAGTGTTTACTTCTGATTACCTCTCCTCCCTTTTTGCCCTCCATTCTATCATTCCCTTCACTCCCCACCTATCCCCTTTCCCCCTACTTTCCTGTGCTGTAAGATATATTTTCATACCAAATTGAGTATGTACTTCGTTCCCTACTTAAGTCAAATGTGATGACAGTAAGCTTCATTTTTTTTCCTCTCACATCCCCACTTTCCCACTCCATTGAAAAAGCTTTTTCTTGCCACTTTTGTGAGATAATTTTCCCCATTCCATTTCTCCCTTTCTCCTGCTAAAATATTCCTCTCTCATCCTTTAATTTTATTTCTTTAGATATTATTGCTTCCTTTCAACTCACCTTGTACCCTTTGCCTGTATGTTTATAACCCTTCCAACTACCCAAATACTGAGAAAAGTCTCAAGTTATAAATATTATCTTTCCATGTAGGAATGCAAACAGTTCAACTTTAGTAAGTACCTTATGATTTCTATTTCCTGTTTACCTTTTCTTGTTTCTCCTCATTCTTATGTTTGAAAGTCGAATATTCTATTCAGTGCTGGTCTTTTCATCAAGAATGCTTGGAAGTCCTCTATTTCATTGAATAACCATTTGTCCCCTGAAGTATTATACTCAGTTTTGCTGGGTAGGTGATTCTTGGTTTTAATCCTAGCTCCTTTGACTTCTGGAATATCATATTCCAAGCCCTTTGATCCCTATATGTATTAGCTGTTAAATCTTGTTTTATTCTTACTTTATTTCCACAATACTCAAATTGTTTCTTTCTGGTGATTTGTAATATTTTCTCCTTGACTTGAGAACTCTGAAATTTGG